>CM064491.1:10749651-11024651 GCA_032716605.1 Paralithodes platypus | reverse complement strand
ACGGGAGAGAGTCTCTGGGATATGCCTATGACACACCATACACAGGTTGGTTGACTACTGTACAAATACATTGTTATCATAAACATTATTGTCATCATAAACATTATTGTCATTACCACTACCATTATTATCAATAGGCCTACCATCACTTCTATCACCATAATCATCAGAGCAAGCTCTGGAGTAAGAGGGAATAGAGCATATATTATTGGAACTGGGCCATGAAGGAGGGTCTGTAGGATATGTCCATAACATACCATACACTGGTTAGTTAATTATAGGGTGTCCGTGCTTATCTTCAATTATTCTTTTCATCATTTTCATTCATCATTTTCTGCTGGCCCCTTTGAAATATAGCTATGGTTTAAACATGTGTATACTGTACATCTATATGCTAGTGATATCGATGCTAATGTAAGACACTACTGTCTCATCATTTGCAGATGGCACAGAATTTAGTATGGGAATAATCACAATAGAAGGACAAAAAATTGCAAGCTGACATGAACGCTATATTTCAGTGGGCCAAAGATAATAACATATAATTTAATGTTGAGCGATACTTGAAAAGTGGACAGAATGGATAAAGAACACCATCTGAGGAAGAGCACTTTATTGACAACGTTTCGCAGACTGCTTCATCAGTGACATGATGAAGCTATCTGTGAAAGCTATCTGTATAATTTTGGGCTTTGGTTTCCCGGGTGTTTCCGCACCCTCCTCAGCTCCCCGCCTTGGAATTGTTCGGTCACCTGGGCTTTATTAGTGGTAAGCAGGGAGGGTTTTGTGGGGGTGCTCTGTTATGGCCTTGGCCTTGCTCAGGACCTTGGGGCTGCTCGATCAGACAGCCTGGAGAACAACAACAACAACAACTCTCTCCCTCAATCAATCTTTCCTTCATCCTATGACTTAGACTGCTTTAAACTTTGTGTGTCCAGGCATTTTGACTCCAACGTCCCTTGAATTTGGTTCTGTCACTCTTTTGTCTCCTCCATACACAGGAAAAAAAAAACACACATAGAAAGGTTGCTAACATTTACAAATTGGAATTGTCAAAGCTGATCTACCTTAACATTTTCTTTGTCATGAATTCACCCATACAACATTGTTCACAATCAGTGGAGTTTTGTGTCCATTGAGAATATGACCCATAGCCTGACTCGTTCCTTTTATCTGCCCTGTCAGCATACAGGGGTCCAAGGTCAGCAAGGTCACCAACAACATCAACAAGGTGGCCAACAACAAGGACAACAGGGTCAGGGCCACCATTATGACCCTATCAGTGACCCCCTTGGTATACAGAACCCCACCAATGGTAGCAGTACTGGTGCCGCCCCTGCTGCTGCTACTACTAATACTACCACACACAACACTACACACAAGTAAGTCTATCTCTTACATCACCACAAATTGTTTGATGTGAAACGTATGTATTAAGGGGGGTCACCAGCTTTTTGTTATCTTTCTCTCCTTTTCTCTCTTTCCCTGGCCCCATTCAGCCAACTGTTTTAAGACGTTTATCCCCATCCAGGTGTCGATTTCGCGAGCCAGCATTGTATGGAGAAATCCGGCTCGCTGGAGAAATTTTTCTATCGAAAAATGTACAAATTTAGCTTGCTGTCAAAACAAAAAAACACCTGGATGGGGGTAAACGTCTTAAAATAATAGGCTGAATGGGGTCGAATGGATACAAGCCAAAGAGAGAGGGAGAGAAAGAGAAAAAAAGCGAGGTGGGCTCCCTTAACCGAGAGTGGTGAAATTGTCGCTCATCACTCACGTGGTATAGGTGGAGTTACCAAACTCTTGTTTTCCATGGGCTATTTTGAGAGAATATGTCCTAGTCAAAAGGTATTGAGCAGTTTCAGCAGCCTTAAGCCGGTATCACACAAGCACTTTTTCCCTCAACAATTTTATCCTCAACACTGGTCGGCAGCTTCAGAGGTCAACATTTAATTGATTTCGGCACCTAAATTCATCTACCAGCAGTCTAGTTTCCGATACCAGTGCCAAATACTCCTTAAATGTTGCCAGAAAAATGTTGACTATAAAAGCTCTCGTGTGATACCGGCTTTATACATACCTATAGGCTCCTGAGCCTTTGTGTAGGTCCTGCAATTTTTGGATGCTACATCCAGGTTCACTAGCCCCTCTTTTTTTTTTTTACTACAGTTTATTGGGTTCGGTGGTATTAAATACTGTATACAGTACCTGGTAATAAATATTTGTCCTCATATTTGTTCATAGAGTATAATAACATTTAATACATTCTTGTACTGTTTGTTATATATTCTATAGAATTCCTTAAAGCATAATTTTCTTGGGTGCAATGCCACATTTTAGCACTATTGTAGATAATTTAATACAGCTACAGATATTAGGCTTTGAGCACTGTTCTCAATTGACCACTTGCAAGTTTCAGGCTATAAGGAAGTTGGAACTGTAAAGAATGATATTCAATAATTATGAGGTTTGTAGAGGTTGTTGAATTTGATTTTATGTATTCATATATGCGCTACAACCGTATTTTAGCTGGTAATTCTGTTAAATGTCGATGCCTACAGCTCCAACATCCTTATAGACCGAAACTCGCATCCTCTCTACGGTAGTATTTCTCCTTCCATCATTATTTTTTGCTGAGTAACCCCAATTGTGATGGTTCTGTCTTGATACCGTAGCGTAATGCATAAATACGCGGAATTTCGGTGTGAGTATCCTAGGTTCGAGTCCTTGGAGTGCCACATGTATTTGTTGATTTCATTAATTGAGTTTAGAAGTAAAGTTGGTTGGTGAAAAAATATGAATTACTGTACTGTGAGTATCTGATAGTGGAGATTTTATTGCTTGGTGCGGGTAATCGCTATGTTATATGGTCAAGACTGATTGCGTGTCAATGCCCTTGCTTTTTTTTTTTTTTTTATTACTGTATTATTTTTCTGTTCTTTTCTTTCTGTGTGCCATCTCGTTCAGGCGGGAAGCGGCACTTAGTATTAATTAAAATTTAAATTTAAAACTTACAAAAACAAACAATCTTACAATATAGATTATAGTGAAGTTCTGAGTGTGGTGAGGATAGGTTTAGCTTGTACAGTCAAAGTTCTTTAATCCATCATTATATTGTCTATAAACTCTGACCGTATGAAATCTGAAAAGAACCTCTTAATTGTCCTATGTAAGTATAAATATCTAATTATCTACTATGTTGACCAGAATATATATAATATTTTATGTGTTATGAAACATCTTAGAATATTGGAAAGTCTTGCATACCATGGTGTTAAAGGTCATTAACCCATACTCTACTGTAGGATACAGTAATAAAAGTCCCCTGCAGTCCCAAGCACTGTGGCCAAAATGGCAAGAGAGAACAATTTTCCACCTCAAGAGATGAGAGAAGACTGGCTCCCCCAGCCTTCAGTGGGTCTTATATAAGCTGAGAAGTGTTGCCATATCGAGAGCAGTGCTCAAACGGTCATGGTACCAGGTACAGACTTGTACAGGCAGTTACAAGGAAAGTACATTACTGACGGCGATTCGCCGTCTGGGACTGGGGAGTGACTTATCTACTGAATCGCTGTCGCTGGTATTGGAGGGGTTAACTGATGGTCCTTATATACAAATACAAAGAGTGGACAACTTTATACCATGATTGATGCCATTATGAAGATTCCAAGAGGTAGCATTTAATTTGATCCAATGATTATAATAATGTAAATATGTCTTGTGTATTTCACATCACAAATGTTGACTTCCAGAGTTGTCTATAGTCTATTATAACTACAGTAAGATCTCCAATCCCACGGTAATTGCGTACCGTAGCGTTGCCGCCAGGATAAAAAAAAATTCTGGGTGTGGTGTCCCGAGTTCGAATCCCGGGAGGACCATATGCTTTCATTACCGGTAGTTTAGTCAAGTGCATTGGGGTTTGTATTATTGATGAATAATGTTAAGAACAGGGTGTTACTTAACCCGTACAGCCCCAGTGACGCGTCTGACGCGTCGGCGATGTATGTAATGCACAGCCCCAGAGACGCGCCTGGCGCGTCACCCTAATTGCGACCGTAACCTCAGGTGTAGCCACTCAAGAGGGCTCAGATTTGTATGGGAACTGTGTACGTATCCCACGCAACCGTGCCGATGCTTGAAAACTCTCAAAGTCCACGTGCGTGCGCGTGAGCGCGCAATAACCTGTTTTTTTGGGGTAATTGCCTTCAATTTTTTACTCTTGTAAAATACGTTTTCAGGGGCTCTGTAGGACCATTTTTTAAGCTTTTTGAGCGGTTTTTCGTGGTTTTTCCCTCATTCCTAACCCATTCGCTATTGTTTCTGGAATAAAACCATTTTTTGAAAACCGGCCGGGTTCTGGTGAACAAACATTACAAAACTAGCCGGGGCTGGACGGGTTAAAAGACATTGAACAAATGGGAAAAATGCTAATGGGGTCCGGGAGTTTTTATTTTTACCAACTAACGTTTACCAACAAGCTTTGGAAGATTGAGAGATGACTGTAGAACATGAAAGAGAAATGGTAATGAATAGGAATGAATGCTGACTAACTCTGAACTAACTGCTATGTTGTCACTAATACTACATTTATTCTCTCCCTCCCTGTGCCATCCATCCTTTCCTCCTATCCTTCCTGCCTTCCTTCCTGCCTGCCTTCCTGCCTGCCTTCCTTCCTTCCTTCCTTCCTTCCTTCCTTCCTTCCTTCCTTCCTTCCTTCCTTCCTTCCTTCCTTCCTTCCTTCCTTCCTTCCTTCCTTCCTTCCTTCCTTCCTTCCTTCCTTCCTTCCTTTCCTTCCTTCCTTCCTTCCTTCCTTCCTTCCTTTCTTCCTTCCATCCATCCATCCATCCATCCATCCATCCATCCATCCATCCATCCATCCATCCATCCTTCCTTCCTTCCTTCCTTCCTTCCTTCCTTCCTTCCTTCCTTCCTTCCTTCCATCTATCCATCCATTCATCCTTCCTTCCTTCCTTCCTTCCTTCCATCCATTCGTCCATCCTTCCCCTCACTCACATTCCATTCCATTTTCTTTGTCTCTCACTCTTGCCCTTTTATAATTTTTACCACCTTACACTTCTTTCCTTCTACTCTCTTTTTCATTAATTTTTTCCGCCTTTTCTTTTATATTTTATCAATTACCCTCCATTCCCTTTCTTTTTCCTTTGACTGTCTCTCTCCTCTCCTCCTCCTTCGTCTTCCCTCCCCTTCACTCTATTGCCCTTCTTTCTCATTCTCCCCTCCTTTTTCTTCTGTCTCTCTCTCTCTCTCTCCTCCCTCCCCTCCCCCCCCCCCCCTCTGCCCCTTCCTCATGGACTCCCAGATCTGAGTCCGTTAGTGTGACCACCAAGGCTCCTACTTCCGTCACTTCTTCCTCTTCCACCACTCCCTCTTCCTCCTCCTCTACCTCCTCCTCTCTCACCACCCCAGAGAGTTTCCCTACACACACGCGGCCTGGCAAGAGGTAGGCCCATCTCTCTCAATCTCACTCTATTTTTTTTCTCAAGGAGGTGTCACATAAGTGGTTCTAATGGAGGATTTTATCAGTTTATACCGTTATAATTTTGATGATTTTTAAGAAATATGTTTCTTAATCATATCTTATGCAGTAAGTATGCAAGAATAAGGGCTGCAAGATTCAAATTCCTTAACCCATACTATACCAGCCTATTTTCAAATTAATGTCACCCTCAGTACCAGGCCTATCAGAAAAAAATAGTGACACTCGCGAAAGACAGCAAGTTACTGACTCGAGAGAGCGCGAGCGGGCCTCCCTGTGCATCAGCAGTGTTGCCAATAGTTAGCAGAAGGCTTGTGGTTGATCTTAGCTAAAACCACTTGCTATTAGCAGAGAAAACAGGCAAAAATCAATCGTTAGTTAGTGACGAGACTCTCCCGTCGCTCGTACTGGCATGTAACTGTCAGGGTGACGAGACACTCTCGTCGCCGGTACAGTTTGGGTTAATTAATTATTTTTACCAGTACTTTATTGTTATAGTGACCCCTTCATGAGGATTTCCACAGCCAGGATTAGAAGGTATCTCAATGTCCTACTTCCTGGAGGTGAAATTATGAAAAATTCACAAAATGTTGCCCTCAGCTGCCATAAGTGTCAAAAAGTGTTGTCTCCATCACTCTCACCACAGGCAGACACTCATTATTACCATAAATTTAATTGTAGTTACTGAATTAGAATTTTAATGTTTTTTCTATAATAATATCACCTACTAAAGCCCCTCATATGACACCACCTTAGTGCTTGCATATACTAGGACATTTTGTCAGTCTTGTCTGTAATTACTTTTATAAAAGTTTAATTTAATATTCATTATATGATACTTTTATAGATATAATTTTTGTTTTATTACAGAAAATTCGGATTTTTATAGTAAGCAATGTATTATAAAGTAATATTATGCTCTGTATGAGATTGTATACTGTGCATCTAGATTGTATTTCATAATCAAGTGACTGATATAATTGCCCTATGACACTAATAATAATAATAATAATACTGTCTGTACTGTAGTGTATATTCTGACTTGTACAGTGCCAACCAGATGTTTGGTATATTACACTGTTATTATGGTATAAGGTGTGGTAAAGGACACTGAAGCTGAAGGAAGGAAATTAATACTCTGTGATAAGGAAGGATATTTATTATAGTGGATAAAGTTCCAGCCTTATCACAGTGTACTGTATTCATTATACAGTATATATATATTTTTTTTTTTTTTTTTTTTGTGAGCGAGGGAGAGAAAAGGCAGAATTGCCTGTATCGAGTGCCTCCCCCAGAGTTGAAAGAGTGACAGGGCCAAAATCAAGGGACGTTCGAGCCACAAGCAGTTTCCAGTACAACACTATGGAGTTAGCTATACTGTACAGTTGGAGTAGATGGTGGATGTAAACAATTTTGTACGGTACTCGGACTTCATGGCAACTTGAGGTTCTTTGGAAATTTCACTGTTGCCCTCTTAAGAATTATTATGGGGTATATAATTATAAACTGAATAATTTACAGTGATCGTTAGTGAGTGCTGTAATTTTGTGTAATATTATAGATATCTTATCAATATTTGTATTTTGTACTATTGTTAATGTCTTGTCATGTTGCAAATTTGATTTTAAATGAACATTTTGATATTTGACATGTAGTTTCTTTATTCATGCAGAGTTTAGTAAAAATTTACCAGAACGTCCCGGACTTCCCAAATTGACTAATTCCTTGAACGTGACGATAGTGCGTTGTTATGTGTGCGATTAGTTTGCTTGGGAACCAGATTAACTTACTCATGTAGTAATGTACACCCTATGTGGTGGATTGTGTTCTTTTATTTCATAAATTTTATTTTAGTAAGCGTTGTTTCCACATAGCGATTTTGATAATTTAATTTGACTTTATATTGTCTTTGTCCCAATTTTGGTTTGTTTAGTTTGCAAGTTTTACATTTTAATTTATTGTATAGAGTAATACTGTACAAACCATACATACAAGAGCCTGCATGGAGCAAGGGTATAGTCTGTTCGCTATAAGTAGGCAAGACATCATGACCTCTATCCTCTGTAACTCAAAAAGGGCTAGAGCAAATGGGCTGTAAATTTCCACATCTATTCCTTGATAGACTCTTCCCAAATGGTAGAAATATTAGCTCGATTACTCTAGTCGTTTTTGAGTTACAGCGGTTAGAGATCATGATTTCTCGCCTACTTACAGCGAATAGACTATAGTATACATACATGATGTGTGGGAAACCTTTGCTTTCCAACCCCCTCTGTATTGGTGGACATCAGAGGTGCAGTAAACCAGTATCATATTTACAATGTCAGTGCTCGCACCTGATCTGCATAATCAAGCTGATTAGAATTATTACAGACAACATTGACAACCACAGCCATGTCAACAGTACATTAACATTCATCATGCACGTCACGTAATGCATACACCCGTATCTAGCTGGACTAAGGGCCATTTTATTAAACCATGGTAAGAGCTTTCCCTACGACCTTTCCCAACCAGATTGACCCTTATACAGATAAGCCATAAGGGTCAATCTGGTCGGGAAAGCTCATACCATGGTTTAATAAAATGGCCCTAAGCCACCATGGCGAGGTCATTGTCCCTTTGGGGATAGGCCAATCTTGCAGTGAACTATATAAAGTTGATAATTATGATGATATACATGCAGTGTATGCATAGTTTACATATCTAAACATTTTTATACAGTGATTGAAGCATGGGAATAATTTTCAATATCATCAAAGCTATTTGCCATTTTTTAGACTTTATACAATAGTTTCATGGTAAAGTTTTGTTGGATATATAATATGTTGTAAATGAGCTATCATTGTGATTCTTGTTGTCAGTGTGGGCACTATCAACAGCAGTGGTGGTGGTGGTGGCAGTGTTGTCAGTACACCCCTCTCTCCCCCGGTGCCTCCGGTGCCCCCGGTGCCCCCGGTGCCCCAGGTGCCCCAGGTGCCCCAGGTGCCCCAGGTGCCCCCGGTGCCCCCGGTGCCCCAGGTGCCCCCAGTGCCCCAGGTGCCTCCGGTGGTGTCGGGTGTTAAGCGCCGGGCGTCGGAGGAAGCCAGTGGGGCACCCGTCACCAAAAAGTTTCTTTTGGCGTAAGTACAACTTTGATTTTAGTACAGTGTGTCGATTTGTTGAAAATATATATATTCTCTCTCTCTCTCTCTCTTCTGTGTGTGTGTGTGTGTGAGTACTTTAGTTTTATCTGCGGGAGTGAGCATGCTCGTTGATTCCCGCCTCCAGTGACATATTTGTCATACTGTACTTAAAAACTATGCAACGATGATGCAGCAACCACTTCAGCTGGCAACCTATAATACCTTGTGATTGAGTTGCTCTTGGGAAGTTTTTGCATTTTAAGTCCGATGCACTCTTACATACATACATACATAACATTTTAAGACTGAGTGCTCCACACATACGTGCAATTTCAGTCTCTTGTCCTAATGGCGTCATTCCAGGCAACCCTGTTAAGGGCTGCTTCACTTGTCAAGTTTTTGGATTTGAGATCGGCACGTATAGTCCGATCCCAGGTCCTCCTCGGTCCACCCCTTGGTGCAGCTCCCTCCACAATCACAGACCTGCATTTTTTCACCCAATTTTGTTCATCCATTCTCTCCACATGTCCATACCCTCCCATCTTAGGTAAACTAAATTTGTAGTTGTGCCCTCTTGTCCTACCCCCTCCATCCCTCACCAAAAAATTATCCTCATCCACTTTATTCCTCTAATATACTTGTATAGCTGGATTTGCTCTCCCCTTTTTCTTCTCTGTTGTAACGTTGGAAGATCGAGTTCCTTTAGTCTTTCTTCATCCATACCAACAAACCATGGGATTATTTTGGTTGCTCTCCTTTGGATTCTATCAATTTTGTGTATACTGTATGTTTTTTTATATTCAGGGACCAGGTTACTGCTGCATATTCAATTTTTGGCCTAATTGCTGTTATTATTTTCTTTATGATGGATTCATGTATGTAGTTGAATGACATCCTGATGTTAGCTAGAAGTGCCAACGTTTCTCTTACTAAATTGTTTATGTGGCTCTCTTGAGACAGATCATTTTCAGCAATTATTTCCAAATCTTTTTCTTTCTCTGCTTTGAGTATTTTTTCATTGTCCAACTTCTAGTTCTCATTAGGTATGTACTTACTCTTGCCTATTTCCAATACTTTCCATTTACAGTACTTGTGTTGAATTCTATTTTCCAATTTATACCCCACTTGTCAATTACATTGGGCACCCTTGAATACATACTGTACATACATCTATCTGTCTATTTCTATCTATTTACTCAGGCCCAATCCCCACTTTTACTTTTTTTTTGGGGGGGGGGGACTCAAGACAGAGCAAGAACAGGGACAACACAAAACACATGCATACATATATACAATTTTAAGAGGTGCCAGTGCCACGGGTGGACTTTTCTGGTAAGGTGCATGTCGTGCGCCTTTTTGGGGTTGGTTCTTGGGTTGATTCTCGAGCTGTCCAACAATTTATTTTGTAGATACCGACCAACGTGATTTGTTAATGTTTGAGCAGCCACTCCATCACTCCGCCACAGCTGTACCCTATTGTAGAAGTCTTCTGAAGCCAGCGGAGATTTTTCTCCTCTCCTCTCTTATCCTGTTCATTTTGTTCTCTTCTCCACCTCTCCTCTTCTCTCTTTTTCCCTTTTTTCTAATCTTATCTATTGTAATTTTAGTTTAATCTTTTCCTTTTCTCCTCACCTTGGGACTTCGAGATGGTGACCTACATTTTGATATATTAGTGTCCTCCCATCACCTTATCACAGCTGTACCTTAATGTTAAAAGTTCTTCGAGGACAGCTGGTCTTATCTTCCATTCTCTTTCCTCTTTCCTTCTCTTTCTTTTTTTCAATAATCTCCATTTTCTCCGCTTCTACTGGGTATTATTATTTTTTTTGTTCTCCTCTATCCTCCTTTCCCATCCCATCCTTGTACTTACAGTATACTCATTATTTCCATGTCTCCCTTCCAGTGGACCATGGGACCTGGAGATACCGACCAATGTGATAATGTTTGAGCGTCCGCCGATCACCCTACCACAGCCATACCCCAGTGTTGAGGTTCTCCGAGGACAGTTGGTGGCTAAGCTCCGACTTGGCTACCAGGAGATGTGTCAAGCACGACAAGGTAGCTCATGATTTGTGATTGCTACTGTTAATTGCACTTTTAATTGTTCTCAAAAATATTTAGCTTTGCGCCGAACGGTAATATGATAACCGATAAGGTTTATAGGAATTACCATCTGCATAAAGGTATTGAAAAAAGGGAACTTAAAACGCACCTCTGTGGCCTACTGTAACATAGTTACAGTAGGCCAGTCCTACCCCGCCTTCTTAAGGTAACCTTGTTGCTACACCGTCCTAGTTTTAATCCCCCTTTTAAATTTCTCAAATTTTATTTATGATATTGAGGTATTTTTTTAGCTGACTTTTTGACAATCTGGCACCCTGTTTGGAGGCATTATGTCCAGGCCCCAAGTCCTCTTGTGTAACAACTGTGCTTGGTATGCTGCCGGCCAAGACCCTCGTGGTGGTGAAGGAATAAAGCAGAAAAATTACGGAAATGTTGTTCGGGTGAAAGACAGCATGTTCCGGGTCTGTGCCTTTAATGTCAATGGCATCAATGACTCCGTTAAGAGAGGATATATGATGCGAATACTGGAAGATGGAAGTGTGGATATATGCGGTGTGGTCGAGACACACATGCTGGGATCTGAAGTGTGGGATTGTGAGAGTAAGCATAATTTGTGGGGTGGGGAAGGATGATGATAAATTATAGTTATGAAAATCTTAACTGATTAACTGACTACTTTGTCAACTAAATAACTATTCAATTAAATAACTAACCAACTAGATTACTGTTGAACTAACTAACTAACTAACTAATCAACTTAAAAATGAACTAATAACTTACTTTTCACCAACTCTCATGTGTCCTCTTTCCCCCATAGGAATCGACGCCCCCCGTGACTCGTTCTCTCGGTGGTTGATGGAGCGTAAAGTAGTGGACCATGGGTGGGATCCAGTACTACCCAGTCAGTGTTTTCCCGAGGTGAGCCAGTCCATGTACCGGGAGATTATGAATGACATCCCCATCAAACTACAACGACCTAAGTTTACTGGGGAAGCTAGGAAACAACTGTCTAAATATGCTGAAGCTGCCAAGAGAATGATAGAAACAAGGTTAGTAGTTGATATTTCATCATCTCCATCTCTGATGCATTTTCTTCCTTCCAATGCCTAGAATCTTCAAGGTTCATATTCCCATTTACCACCACATTACCATCTTTACAAATTCTATATTCAATAACAAATTTAAAATTCTAGTACACTGTGATCCAATGTTTCACTATGTATTTTTTTTTCTTCTCCAGTCGCAACGCCAGTCAGGAGAGCCGGAAAATAGTAAAGTGGAATGTTGAAGATACCTTTCAATGGCTGAGGAAAACTGTAGGAGCAACGTTTGATGATTATATGGACCGTCTAGCTCATCTTAAGGTAAGTTAAAGGCACAATAGTCCGTGTAAGAGAGATAGGAATGTAATGTAAATATACTGTATTACTATTGGCAGGCAGGGAGGAGGTAGTAGTGATAGTAGTCGTTCCCTAGGCTGTCTGGCCGAACAGCCCCGAGCTCCTGAGGAAGGCCACGGCTGAGACCGGGTTTTCCCACAAAGTTCTCAAGGAGTTGGCGTAAGTGGTTGTGTGTTACGCAGTCTTAACCCTAAACTCGCAGCGACCGTCATATGATGGGAGAGAGGTAATAGGCCATCTGTACGGTGTCCGTCTTATGACTGGAAATATTCTGGAAGTATATTCAAGAAAAGTTGTTGTTGTTCCCCATGCTGCCTGGCCGAACAGCCCCAAGGCCCCGAGCAAGGCCAAGGCCATAACTGAGCGAGCGTTTTCTTTGTCAAGAAAAGTTGACAAGAAGAGTAGGTATCCCAGAACTGTTAGGAGACTCAGATGACATGACTAGAGCAGAAACTGACAAGGAGAAGGCAGAGGTGCTAGGGAGATACTTTGTGGAGGTATTCACAGTGGAGTCGGATGAAGAGGTGCCCAGTATTCCCATCAAACAGGTATCAGCACTGGAACTGATAGAGTTCTCCCAGGCTGGAATAAGGAGTGCTATAGGAAAAATGAATAGAAGTAAGTCCACGGGACTGGATGGGATACATCCAAGGATCATAAAGAAAGGAGGTGAAATGTTAGTTGAGGCTTTAAAAATGTTATTTGAGGTATCATTTAATACAGGACAAATCCCGACGGACTGGAAAGTGGCAAACATAACGGCTATTTATAAGAAGGGAAAGAGAAATGACCCAGGAAACTATAGGCCAGTCAGTTTGACAAGTGTAGTGTGTAAACTAATGGAAACTGTAATCAGAGAAGGAATAATGGAACATGAAATCAAACCAACTTTTTAGTGGGAGACAGTTCGGATTCTTGCCGAGGAGGTCGACGGTGCTACAGCTCATTAAGGTGGTAGATGATTGGATGCAAATTCTGGAGGATGGGGATGTTATAGACGTGGTATATTGCGATTTTATGAAGGCCTACGACAAGGTCCCACACAAAAGGCTATTAGAGAAAGTCAGAAGTTATAATATAGGAGAGAAATGTGTGAAGTGGATAGAGGCCTTCCTGAAAGATCGAAGACAGAGGGTACTGGTGAATGGAATGGGCTCGGGGTGGAGGGAAGTTACAAGTGGGGTACCTCAGGGATCCGTGTTGGGACCACTACTGTTTGTTATGTTTATTAACGACTTACCTGAAGTTATAACTAATGGAAGTGAGATATATTTGTATGCAGATGACACCAAGCTATATAGAAGAGTGAGGAGTAAGGAAGATGCGGGTTTGCTTCAAGGAGATGTGGAGTCCATGAAGGGATGGTCTGAACATTGGTTAATGCCTTTTCATCCAAAAAATGCAAGTACATGCGGTTTGGGACAAGCAAGACAGACAAGGTAGGATACAGTATGCATGAAGCGATGGAGGAAGTGAATGCAGTAAAGGATATAGGAGTAGTGATAGACAATAAGTTAAATTTCTCAGAACATTTAGAGGAGAATGGAAATACGCCTAATGGCCTTATTGGGCTATCCTTAGTTGGAATTATGCAAAGCTGGTACATGTTATATCTGTAACATACTATGTGGTACCAACTCTGTAAATTGCTAACTGAATAAATATTATTATTATTATTATTATTATTGTGTTAGGTGAAGCTGAACGGTCAGGCTATGGAGATCGTCAACTCTTTTAAGTATCTGGGCAGTGTGTTGAGTAAAGATGGGACTATGGATGAAGAAGTGCTGGAGAGGGTACAACAGGGGAAGAGGGTTGTAGGAATGCTAAAAGCAGTAACAAGAAATAGGGTGGTCAGTATGGAAGTGAAGAAGTCCTTGCATGACAGTGTGGTAATCCCGACACTGGCTTACGGAAGCGAAGCATGGACGTTGGTTGAGAGACTCAGACCAAGAGTGAGAGCAGTGGAAATGAATTACTTAAGGAGTGCTTGCGGAGTTACATGGAGGGATAGACAGACTAATGAGGAAGTAAGAAGGAGGTGTGGTGTGGAGGTAGATGTGCTGGAAAGTGTGAAAAGGAACAACTTGAGATAGTTCGGCCATATGGAACGTATGGAAAGCGAGAGAATGACTAAGAGGGTGTACGAGAGCGAGGTGGAGGGACAGAGAGGGAGAGGTAGACCGAATGAGAGGTGGAAGGATGGAGTGAGGAAGTACATGAACGAAGGCGGTGCTGGTTGGGGGGAGGGGCGTCGACTGACTGGGGACAGAGGTGCATGGGGGCGGTTCGTTCGTGTCCACCCCTTCGGGGATCACGGCGCCAGGCAATAGATAGATAGATAGATAGATTATTATTTTATTATTATTAACACCTTACGAGCGGCCTATGCGGTTTATTTATGTGTACCGCACAGCGGGGTGTTTTTAGCCAAAATAGGGCTGTTTACGTGATCATTTTCATGCCTAAATAAGACCCAGAACGTAAAACAAGTACCTATCCCTGAAAGGGCATAAACAGAGCTTTCGAATGACACCATAACGATCCTTGTATGATGGATAGTTTTCTTGCAATAACCGTGCAACGCGAGTGCAAAAAGCAGGTAATTCGGTACTTTCAGTACATAATTGAGTATGTAGCGAGTGAGAGAGGGAGGAGGGAGCTGAGATTTGTGTCAGTAGGTTCGCCGCGGTGGTCTGGAGCAGTCATACGCTCGCTAGTCTCCTGCCACCACTTGTCTCTCTCTCTCAGCCACATTACGTGCTGAAATTGCCACTCGAGTTATGTCGAGCGCCGCCACATAGTCCAGCTTTATTTAACTCGACTTATGTTGCTCGCCGCTAAATAAGGGTTAAAGCCAATAGAATTGTAGGGCTGATAAGGAGGACATTTGTGTCACTTGATGAAGAAATCTTCAGGAATCTCTATACAGCGCTGGTTAGGCCTCACCTGGAATATGCGAACCAGGTGTGGGCTCCATATACAGTATGGGGAAATATAAAGAAGCGGTGGAGAAAGTGCAGAGGAGAGCTAGCAAGTTGGTACCAACTTTGAAGAACCTGGGCTATGAGCAGAGGTTGAGGACGCTGGCATATAGGAGAAAGAAAGGGAATATGATAGAGACTTTTAAGATAGTGTCAGGAAAGTATGATGAGGATGTGTGAAGGTATCTTCTTGATACGGGAGGGAACAAGAATGAGAGGAAACTCTTAAGAAAATTTACTAGGAAAGAACTAGGCTCAAAAAGGCAAAGAACTCTTTTTGGGATAGAGTGGTAAATGAGTGGAACGCACTGCCCTGTAGTCGATTCCGAATCAGTAAAGAAGTTTGAAAGTAATCTTGATAAAGCATGGGGAAGACAAGATTTGAAGTTTGATTACAAAGCGAAAATACAGAATAATAAAAATGTTGCGTCTGCTGCCGCCGCCGCCAACACCATGACCGACCGCATTAATGCAAGCGCTGGTACTGAGCTGGATATACAGGCCTAGTTTGCCTTTTTTCCAGAGGATCTACTGTAAGATAATTATGTATATATATATATATTTGCTTACTACTTTAATTACAGTAGCCTACCTCAATATAGCTTTACATATGGCTTCAGAATACTCCTAGAATCACTCGTATTTCGAACAATGAAATGACGCCCCTGTTCTGCTCTCCGAAGCGCCACTCAATTGAAAGTTGAGCAAGGTGTCGTTAGATGGCACAAAAGGGCAGGCAGCAGACAAATGACAAGATAAATATAGTAAGAGTGTCTTATTTAAGTTATAACATTTTTTTTCTAATTATTTTTTTCTGTTGTGGCTACACATCGATGGCGTACCTTAGGAAATTATTGGTGTCATTTAATAGGTGTGGCTTTACTTGGCTGGTGATAGCAAGATTTACCTAGTCCATAGGACACAGGGGCCATTTAATATATTTTAGGCTATACGCAATTCATGTTATAACCACAGATAAAACAAATATTTATTATTTACCAATTTTTATCTGATAAACTCAAATTCTTACTAAATGATAACCCTATTTTGCCTGATTTCCTTTATTCATTCCCTATACAACTGACTAACCAATTGGGTGACTTTAATTTTCTACCTTATTTTGTTACTCCCCCACAGAGACAATGTCAACCCCATCTAACTGAAGCAGCTAAGCAGAGTGTGGAGGGCATCTGTACCAAGATATACAACCTCTCCGTAGAACATGCTAAGAAGATCAGAGAGAAACACCTACAAATATTGGAAGAGAATAATATTAGAGGTCAGTGGATGTCACTCTTTGCTATACAGTACATAATGTCTGTGTCAATGAGGGAAAAAATGCTTCTCATGCAACTCCTGCATGTCACACAAGGTGGTGGTGAAAGGTACTGGTTAGTTATTGGCTGTGGTGGATGGTATTAGTTGATAAATAGGTCTGGTTGATGGTACAGGTCTATCTATCTATCTATTGCCTGACGCCGTGATCCCCGAAGGGGTGGCCACGAACCGCCCCCATGCACCTCTGTCCCCAGTCAGTCGACGCCCCTCCCCCCAACCAGCACCGCCTTCATTCATGTACTTCCTCACTCCATCCTTCCACCTCATATTCGGTCTACCTCTTCCCCTCTGTCCCTCCACCTCGCTCTCGTACACCCTCTTAGTCATTCTCTCGCTTTCCATACGTTCCATATGGCCGAACCATCTCAAGTTGTTCCTTTTCACACTTTCCAGCACATCTACCTCCACACCACACCTCCTTCTTACTTCCTCATTAGTCTGTCTATCCCTCCATGTAACTCCGCACGCACTCCTTAAGTAATTCATTTCCACTGCTTTCACTCTTGGTCTGAGTCTCTCAACCAACGTCCATGCTTCGCTTCCGTAAGTCAGTGTCGGGATTACCACACTGTCGTGCAAGGACTTCTTCACTTCCATACTGACCACCCTATTTCTTGTTACTGCTTTTAGCGTTCCTACAACCCTCTTCCCCTGTTGTACCCTCTCCCGCACCTCTTCATCCATAGTCCCATCTTTACTCAACACACTGCCCAGATACTTAAAAGAGTTGACGATCTCCATAGCCTGACCGTTCAGCTTCACCTCACACTCTGTGACTTCACCCCTTTCGAAGACCATAATCTTGCTCTTCCCCGTATTTACCTTCAAATTCCGTTTTTCGCACACTGTTCCAAACTCATTTACCAGACCCTGCAACTCCCATTCATTATCACTCATCAGAACTGTATCATCCGCAAACAGCAGTATAGGTAGCTTCCACTCAATTCCCTCCCTTTTCAGCGATACACCAACATCCACTGCTCTTGATAGTATTTCTTTCATGACTCCATCCATATATACAGTAAACAACCACGGGGACATCACACACCCCTGTTTCAAACCAACATTCAGGTACAGGTTTGTTAATTAATTCACGGACCTCGAGTGACGGGGTCATCTTGCTCCCAGTCCTTTCTTTCGTAGGCCCCGGTTGACGGGAAATCTCGCGCCAAGGTCGCCTCGGACCTATACTCTCCACACTTTTGATCTTGTTATTTCTCTGGCTGCATATAACCTAGCCACTTTTACTCTTTTTCAATGAGCAGAGGAAGGATAGGCAATAAGTATTAACCCTCTCACGTTCTTGGCGCAATTTTTGAGCCTATTAGGGATACTTTAAAGCCTTTGTTACCATCAGGGGTATTTAGAAACCTTTAGTTTAGTTACTTCAACCTCTGCAGTTGTCTTTGAATTAGCTGTGGGCAGAAAGCTAATTTTGGAGAGGTAATTATAAGAGTGAGAGAACTCTATTTATTATTGCTAATCTGGCAACCTCTGCGTCATAAAAACATGAAAGGGTTAAGTAATATGTATATATTATGGTAACTCTTTTAGGTTCAGAGTAAGAAAGAGAAGATATACACCTAATGAGATGGAACCCTCGCGAGTGAAAGACAATGAGTCTAGTCCAAACGGGGATGGGGTCATTCACACATTAAGCCCGAAGCGGTAGAGTTAATGGTAATGATGGATTCATACATACTTGTACAAAACCTTAGTGTCCTTTTCTATTACATTGGCTCAGATGTGTTGCCTTTGAGCAATTGAGTGAAGTATAATAAAGTCGTGCCATAACATTGCCCCCATTATGTCATCACTTTGGCTAATTTTGACATTATGCTAACAGTGCCTCGGTAAGTTTCAACAAAGTCCCTTTGCAACCTCTGCACCACACCAGGTTCAACAGTGCTGCAACAAGAGCGTACCATAACAAGTCTTTACGGTTCAGGATGACTAGTGATCTGAACCCATGCCATCCCTCCCTTTTGTTGCCTTGTACGACACACAGTTGGATATATGGATAGTGATAGTACTGTACTGGTTGGTTAAAAGTACTGGTGGATAGTACTGGTTGGTTAAAAGTACTGGTGGATAGTACTGGTTGGTTAAAAGTACTGATGGATGATACTAGTTGGTTTTAAAGTAGTGATGGATGATACTAGTTGGTTTTAAAGTACTGATGGATGATACTAGTTGGTTTTAAATTACTGGTGGATGGTTGTTGTTGTTTCCCAGGCTGTCTGACCAAACAACCCCAAGGTCCCAAACAAGGCCAAGGCCACAAATGAGCGCCCCCACAGAACCCTCCCTGCTTCACTGGTTGTTGTTGTTGTTCCCTAGGCTGCCTGGCCGAACAGCCCCGAGTCCCTAAGGAAGCCCATGGCCGAGACCGGGCTTTCCCACAGAGCTCTCAAGGAGTGTAGATTATGTTGTTGGCGTAAGTGATTGTGTGGAATGCAGTCTTCTATGTTGTGTTTAATAGTACTATATGGGGGGTTGTGTTTCAGCCGACGGAGTCATCCAGTCTCTTCTGATAGCTCATAAGAGCTGGATGGTGCCCACATCTCAGTCTGGCCAGGTGGACTCTGTCCTTGCGAGGAAGGGAGGACTCAAATGGATGGATAGTGTTAATAGATATACGGAAGCAACTGCACTCACTGAAATCCTGGAGACAACTGCCGGTCGTTCGCATGGACCAGCCGACCATACGTCCATCCAGCCGATGACGTCATCAGCCAGCCTACGACTCGGCGGCCTGCCATTGGCTCGAGACGGACGAGCTTAGTGCAGGTCGAGCCAGTCAACCTGCGCCACTTTGGCGTGACTGTGCTAATGTATTAACAGATAGTACTGGTTGGTTGAAAGTACTAATGAATAGTACTGGTTGGTTAAAAGTACTGGTGGATGACAACACACAGCTGCAGGCACGACCTCCCAAAATACATCCTTCTGAATCCTCCCTTCCTCGCAAGGACATAGTCCACCTGGCCAGGCTGAGATGTGGGCACCATCCAGCTCTTCTGAGCTATCCGAAGAGACTGGATGGCTCCGTCGACGACACCTGCTCAGGATGTAACACAGCACCTCATACCATTAAACACATCATAGAAGACTGCATTCCATACAATCACTTATGCCAACAATATAATCTACACTCTTTGAGAGCCATGTAGGAAAGCCTGATCGTGTCCATGGCCTTCCTTAGGGACTCGAGGCTGTTCGGCCAGGCAGCCTAGGGGACGACAACAACAACCTGTAATTAAGGGGTTACTGATAGTTACCAGACCATAATGTATACATACAATATTTAGATAATGTTCTCAAAAATTGGTAACTAAACTATGTCCCGTTTTTTTCTTTTCTTATCTCAGAGGTTGGTGTCCCGGCAGTTAGCGGTCTAAGGAAAGTGTGGTGTTACCCAGTACAGTTCACTACACCATCACCACGTCCACCACCAATAGACTTCCTACAAGACAAGGATACCACCTGTTTGAGATATAATGGCGAGGCGCTCAGAGTCAACACACCTTACTTCCATAAATTGGTTAGTATGGCATTAATTATATGTATACATGTATAATTATAATTACCTGTATATAACATATGGTGTCCACGTCACGTGCATGTTGCAATTCATGTACATTGATGCAAATGTCTAGTTAAGTCCCTGTAACAAGGGTGCGCCCTAGCCCTGTTAATCAAGGGACTGCACTACATTAAAAACTGTATTCATCATCAATCCTATTTTTGTCATAAAATAGTAATCATGCTTGCATCAACATACATACACAAATTGCAACATGCACTTTGACACCAAAATTCTCCTAAATTTTTCATGCGCCCCAAATATACCACCATGGTAAAAACAAATTCCCCTCACCCCATTGACCTGGAAATTTTATAACACTGTGGTGCCACACCCATATCTGAGTAAACACAACTGGGAATATTTGTTATTGATACATTTTTGTCATTTTGTAAAAATAAGAGAGGGGAGGGAGAGTGTCACAGGCAGCCTCTTTCAACCTTGGTTTGAACAATACTACATCTGTGTGGGCGTGTCTCTTTTCCCACCAGATACCATTTAAGACAAGTAAGGCTGAAAATAACTCTTTGATTATACCTCTAACCCATATTTCTCCCCACCCATCCCCTCAGGAGCAGTTATATCGCATCAACTGTTTCGACGACCGTAAGTTTGAGCTGTTCCTGCCACGCGTCTGGTGTCTTCTTAAACGCTACAACACTCTTCTCGGCACTAACCCGAATGAGGTCAGTACTCGTTACCAACACTTGACACTTTGTCTGTTAGAGTTATTGTAGTAGTAGTAGTATTCGTTCCTTAGGCTGCCTGGCCAAACAACCCCGAGCTCCTAAGGAAGGCCACAGCCGAGACCGGGTTTTCCCACAAAGTTCTCGAGGAGTGTGTTGTGTTGTTGGTGGAAGTGGTTGTGTGTTATGCAGTCTTCCATAATGTGTTTGATAGTGTGTGGTGTTATGTTACAACCCAGACAGGTGTCCTGGGCTGAGTCATCCAGCCTCTTCTGATGACTCGAAAGGGGGGCTAGAAGGTGCCCACATCACAGCCTAGCCAGGTGGACTCTGTCCTCACGGGAAAGGAGAGTTTTTGAGGGATGGACTTCAGGGAGCCGTGCATGTAGCGGAGTGTTTTTTTTTGAGTGACTTGATAGATCATGCTTCTGGGATAGGCAAGAGGGGAATGAAGACAGTATGTCACACCTTACTTCTGGGAACTTCTTTTTTGCAAGAGTGGTAATATGTTTTTTTATCATCCTTCCTCTCCACATGCCCAAACCATCCAATTCTGCAAGTACACATCTCTTCACTGATACTCTTGAATACTAATGAAGAGTTGAGGAGATGGTTGGGTACCATCTCCTCAACTCTTCCATTAGATCAGGGGTTCCCAACCTTTTTAGCACTGCGCGCCCCTTTAGTCAGGACTATTCATGATCCCCCCCCCCCCCACCTACCTCTGATGCCTAGAAAACTATTTTGTTTATCCATTCCACATGGATGCTTAAGACGCAAGATACCGTAAAAAGGGAAAAAATTAACCAATCTGCATGTAAGGATTAAAACTGATTGATGGTTTTATGGTAATACTACATGTGGTTGTTCGGAATGATGGTTGTGAAGTTTTCCTATCAAAGTTTCTTATTCATACATATCTTTGGGATTAGCCTACCCTGTATGCATTTGAATGGCCTAGCCCTATTTTGAACTTTGATTACCCCACGCCCCCCCTAGCATTGTCAAACGCCGCCCAGGTTGGGAAACGCTGCATTAGATTTTCAATCTTGCCGTTTGGCTCCACAGATCCAGCTCACGAAAAGGTTATCACTTTAAAATATCATTTCCACAATAATATAAATAATGTCTTCTAGCTTATACATAATTTTAATGATTGGAGATGAGCTGCTTGAGGAGTATGTGTGGAGTTACCCGTAGAGACGGATTGAGGAATGAAGAGATACGTAGGAGAGTGGGGCAGCAGGAACATTTGTCAGCCAGAGTGGACAGAAGGGTGCTGAGCTGGTATGGTCATGTTGAACGAATGGGAGATAAAAGGCTTACAAAGAGAATATATGAGTCAGATACAAGGGGAGATAGAAGGGCAGGAAGACCCCCATTGAGATGGAGAGACTGTGTAAGACAAGGTTTGGATGATAGAGGAATGACTATAGATCAGGCAAAGGCAGTGGTAATAAACAGGAATGAATGGAGAATATTTGTGAATAGTTGAGTGAACACGTGGTCATTTGGGGGAAGGGGTCGGGTGTAAGTTGGACTAGATAATAGTCCATCAGGCGCCTGGCCCGGGGGGACGATTAATATGAAGGGTGCGCCTGGAAGTGTGGTGGGCGGGCTTGTGGCTTTGGCTCCGCTGCATGTCTGCCTGCCGAGATCGGAGCCTCTCCGGGTGGTCGGGGGCCGGGGGAGTGCTGGAGCGATCTTGGTGACCCTGGTCTCTGGGTATTCTCCTGGGTGACCTAGATGTGTGTGAATTTTGTGTTTTGTCTGTGTTTGTTCGTTGTTTTGTCTTGTGTTTTCCTGTTCTTGCTCTGTCTTGAGTTGGCCACCCCCAAGAAAAAAAAAAAATAATAATAATAATAATAAAATAGAGGAAAGTAAATATAAAAAATAGGAAAAGTGGGAATTGGGCTTGAGCATATACTGTAGATAGATAGATAGTTAGGTCTCTTGGATGGTACAGTACCAATCTCTACTCTGGGGCTGAAATAGGGGAGCTATCCCCCCGCCAAAGGTGGCTTTCTAGGGCCTTTCCTACCTGATGCTGAGAGGATTGGGTTCTAGTCATGTGGTGATGGGCTGGTCTATCAGAGTGAGAACTGAGCGATCTCTGCCATACCCATAGCTTAATCTGACTGTTCCTTTTACTTATTTAATTTCTAGATCTCAAGTGACGGCATCTCTTCCGTGGATTGACCTCCCAATCTACCAAGATTGAAAGCCAAAGCGTCACATTTTTCCTTTGCCCCTCAACTTTCTCTTCATAATTGCTGAGGGGCACAGGGCCCTGGGTGGGGCTTTGGTTTCCCGGGCGTTTCTGCACCCTCCTCAGCTCCCCGCCATGGAGTGGCTTTGGTCACCCAGGCTTTATTGTGGTCGGCAGGGAGGGTTCTGTGGGGGCGCTCGGTTATGGCCTTGGCCTTGCTCGGGGCCTTGGGGCTGTTCGGCCAGGCAGCTTGGGGAACAACAACAACAACTCTGGTCCACAGACTATCATAGTTAAGTGATCCTATACTCCTCCTCATGTCACTTTGTCTTTATTTGTACTTATTTATTTCCATTTGTTTTATAATACATGTAACCCTTTTGTATTCTCCAGGGGCCGGGTTCGCAAGGTGGACTTCCTGTAACAGCTCTGGAGTGTTTACATAAACACTTCTCCGTCACGTTTGAGTGTTTTGGCTCTCCACTAAATTGTTACTTCAGGCAGTACTGTTCTGCCTTTCCTGATACTGACTCTTACTTCGGATCTAGAGGGTAAGTCAGAGGGAGAGAGAAGGAAGGTTAGGAAAGGAAAAAAGGAAAACAAGCAACAACATATATTGATCCTTACGAGGCTGCTTGTAACTAAAATACCCTTCCTATGTGAAAACAGGAAAGGATAGTACAGTATAAAGTGGTACTATTTGTTTGTAAACGCAGTTAATCGGGGGTTAAAAGAACTGCGAAGGTCCTCAATTGAGTCTGTAGCGAGATATTTTTTTTCCTATGTAAAAAAAAAAAAAAAATCTCACTACAGACTCAATTGAGGACCTTCGCAGTTCTTGGGTTAAGAGCGAGATATTTATCTAGATGATTTTTTGAAAGTTTGAACAGTAGTGCACTCAATGACACTACTAGGTACTCCATTCAGGAAAGGGAAGGAAGGAAGGGAGATGAGAGAAAGAACAAATGAATAGGACTGAAGTGTTTACCTGAACACTTCATCATGTTTGAGTGTTTTGGCTCTCCACTAGTTTGTTACATGAGCAGGGTGTCAAACTGGAGCAATGATTTTTGAAGACTTGAATGAATAAGAAATGTGATAGAAGAAAATTAGCCTGATATAGCTTTGTGTTGACCATTTTATCACTTCCAGGGACACAATTTGAACTATAAACCATAATTTCATGTTTGTATGTATGTATGTACAGGCCCAACACTGAACAGTGAACACTAGCCCTATGAGGGCGTAGGCCCAGAGCCCGAATAGGGACAACATAACAGAAAACAATGAACACACAAAAACAAAATGCAAATTCACACTCGTCTAGGTTATGCCATATGGCGTCACCCTGGGGCTGCTCATAAGCCCTGTTGTGGCGTCAACAGGGTTTAAAGTATTTATCACCACACTGTTTTGACTTCATTCATAATATCACACGCAACCTTAGGTAGGTGACCTGTGCAAAGTTTGTTCATTTCACGGTAACAAATGTTGAGCTGAGGAGACGTTTAGGTATAAAGAGTATTAGCGAGGTGATGCGTACAAGTAGACTGGGATGGTATGGACATGTGGAGAGAATGGATGAACAAAATTGGGTGACAAAATGCAGGTCTGTGATTGTGGAGGGAGCTGCACCAAGGGGTGGACCGAGGAAGACCTGGGATCGGACTATACGCGCCGATCTCAAATCCAAGAACTTGACAAGTGAAGCAGCCCTTAACAGGGTTGCCTGGAACGCCGCCATTAGGACAAGAGACTGAAACTGCACTTATGTGTGGAACACTCAGTCTTAAAATGTTATGTATGTATGTATGTACTGTACTTACTTTTCTCCATCTCCCTCTACAGTCCCATCCTGGACTTTAAGCCAGTGTGTGGGTCGTTTGAAGCCAACCCTCCCTTCTGTGAGGAGCTGATGGAAGCCACGGTGCGTCACTTTGAGAAGCTGCTCAGTGAATCCCATGAACCTCTTAGCTTCATTGTCTTTGTGCCAGAGTGGAGGGAACCTGCGCCATCTGCCCTGCTTCATCTTGAGGCTTCACGGTAAGTCTCATTGAACTTCACTCTTGTCCACTACCACCTCATTAAGGCTATTACCAAATCTATAGAATCTACTATACCTGATATTATAGCTAACCTATAATTTTACCTAATGTGAGTTATTATTGTATTATATCTCTCCCGAAAGGTAACTCAGAGCCTTACCTATCATGAGTACTAGTAGTTATTCCATATACTGTACGGTACTTTTGTTTGTTTGCAGGTTTAACAGGAAACAAATTGTGTTGTTGCCATTTGAACACGAATATAGGCACGGCTTCCAGCACTTCATGGCAAAGTGAGTATCATGTTTATTTAGGAATCTTTGTCACTTTTCTTTTCATTATTACCACTATTGTCACCATGGGCATGTGGAGAGAATGGAGGATCATAATTGGATGTAAGAGGAGGGGTAAATTTTAGATAAAGATTCGTCAAGGGACTGCAGGTATTCTACGTTAGAGTTTGGGGGCCGGTAAAATTATCCTATATACAGTAATAGTGTCCTGCAGCCCTGAATCTATGTTTTAATCCATAAAATGTCCATGTCTGCGCTGAGTTCGGTGGCTGGTGTTACTGCTAGTCCTGGCTTCGTCACTATCATGACTCCACCGTGGTCTCCTTTCTGTCTGCCTTTTCTATGTAAGGTCATGGTATAGGAATTGTCCGTCTGGAAGACTTTACTGTCCGAAATATCAGGGTTGAGCCAAGTCTCTGTCGCCATAACAGTGTTAGGGTCATATGTCTCAAGGGTGTGGCGAAATTTGGCATTTCCAAGATCAAACGTGGTTGCATTTTGATCACTTGCGATAAAGAGAGATTTAAGTACGGTAGTATGATAAATTTGAACTAAAAAAAGAGCGTCAGGGCTGTAACCAAGCATACAGATAAAAAATATCTATTTATCGAGGAAAGAAATGTGTGTACTATTTCAGGTCGGAGGTAGTTGTGAAAAGTGGTCATGGTACAGTGGCAGTGTGGCTACAGAATGACGCAGGCCATGCACGCTGGGGCCCAACGCCTGACAAGGTGGACGCTCTGTTGGAAGCCTTCAGACCGGGACGAGAGAGAGACAGGGACCGTCAGGAGATGTTGTCCCCGCCCCGACGTGACCCAGCCCCAGACCCTCCACCTCCTTATGTTGATCCCAAACCTGCCCCACCACCACCACCACCAACAGCACCACAACCACCCAACACCACCACCATCACCACCCCTACTGCACCCACCGCTGCTACTACCATCCCCGCCCCCACCACACCACAGCCACTACCATCATCACAACCGCCACAACAACCTACACCACCTACCACAGTCACCACACCCACCACTACCACAGCTGCTGCCATCTAAGTGTCTCCACCACCACCACCACCGCTGTTATGTATATGTTTACTTTTATAGTTTAGTAATGTAATTATCACACTAGATAGTACAATAACAATAATAAAGACATTGCAACACCACAACAATAACACACCTTATAATATATACCACCACAACCAGTCACTAACACAAACCTTTACCACTACAAACACCAATATACTCTATTTTTTTCCAGCTGATGGTAAATTGAATTCCTTAGTAGCTGATTTATCGATACTTAATGGAAAAATATGAAACTAGTATGGCTGTGTGTACTATTAATGCCAACAACATATTTCGCTACAAAATCTACCTTATAGCTGAGTAAACCAAGATAGTAATGTGGCAATTTACCCTCAGCTGGAAAAATATAGACTATAGTAACACAATACAACATTCACCCCACGAACTACCACCACCACCACCACTATCGCTGCCATATAAATGTTTCCACCACCTCCACTGTTATGTATATGTTTACTTTTATAGTAGTTTAGTAATGTAGAAACAGTAATAGCTAGTACAATAACCAACCAACTACAACAGGAATAACAACTCACAACACAAACCACCAACACTATCTATGCCACTAACAATTCTCTTAAGGGGAGATGGTTCACTTTTTTGGTGATTTTTGCATATATTCATTATTTTTCTAGTTTCCTCCCTAGACCTCTTATCAAATTAAAAAAAAAACATCCATTAGATCCCCTTTCTAGATTAATTTGTAAATTTTTCGGTAGAAAAATGTTGCGGACTTTGGCCGGTTCTTCCAACATTACAGGCTCACTATCGTTCGCCAGGAAAAAAATCGACACCTAAATAGCACGAAAGGTCTAAATATTGGCGAAGAAATAGGGCGAAAGGTTTTAAAATCGACTAACTAATGGGGCAAACATCTTAACATCTACTAATGGGGCTAAACATAAGGGAAAAAATGGTCCAGAAAAACGGCCCATCCCCCCTTAACACAGATTTACACCAACATTTTTTTTTCTCATCTTTCATCCGGTAGCTTCTGAAATGTATGATTATATAAATTCTACCACCTATAATAATCTGTGTTCAGTCAACTTACCGATACCAGTGCAAAATAGTTTCAAAATCTGGCTAAAATATAGTTGCATGAAGAATCTCCAGTGCAAATTCGTCTTTAACGATCCACAACTACCACCAGTCAATCAATACACAAACTACATTCCCTATATCCACCATTACAATTCCTCTCATTAGCACTTCCACTATCATCTCCATCACCATCACAACTTTAGAGATACCATTATCAATACCACTCACATCATTATCACTACCACCATTATTAATACTTCCTGTAGTAAGTAGCAGTACTGCTATCACTAACTCCACCACCACCACACCACTATCAAAATCACCACCATACATACAATGCTCTTATCAACCTGTACTATATCTCGCCCTTTTTAATCAGATGACAAGTTTTAGAGAATTTATTTTAGTTACCTTCAAATTATTTTTGTTCAGCTTAAAAAGGACCCCTTGAGTCAGAGGGTTAATTGAGATAGCTTTTACATCTTGCTTCCCAAAGATTTTTTTCTAAAACTGAATAAAATCACACAGTATCAAACGTAACCACCAAATTCGCCTCTGCATTTGTGTCACCATGTCTTTAAAATTCTCCATATGAATTGCTTTGGACGGCCGCCATATTATCGTTATTACAGATTTTTTTTTGCTGTCTCCCGCCTGCGTGAAGTGATCCACAGAAGCGCAATCCGCTAAGAATAATAAGCAAAATGAACTGAAAATTAAAAAACCCTTTCATACACCTTCACACTTTCTTTTACTCACAAACTCACTTTCTTAGCATTTGGAAAGAAAGTGAGTTTGTGTTTGTGAGTGAAAAAGAGTGTGTAGGTGTGTGTATGTCACTTCTTTTTCCTGTTTCTTTTGTTAATGATACTTAAAATTGAGTCATATCGGAAATACCTGCATACTATTATCTTTTTTATTGTAAAGGCTATTCTGAAAGAAATTATCTTCTGTCTTCACCAAAGATAAGATACAGTACTGTACTAACAAATTATAATGTAAAACTTGCAAAATAAACAAACCAAAACTTATACGAACACAGTAAAAAGACAAAATAACTAATCAAAATTGCTATGTGGAAACAACGGTTAAATAAAATAATAATTTATAAATAAAAGAACACACAGTACAGTATATACAGTATACGTCTAAATCCATTATAAGTTTTGGAAAATAGCCGAGTAGACCAACAGGAGTGTTTATTGTTTAATATGTTTCAACCTGAGGACATGACCCCATGTCAGGACTTGATTACTAGTCGAGTACCCTAGCCATGTAGCCACACGTTCACAGTCAATGCTGGAAAGAGATATAAAAAGGTGGGATCTCATCAAAAGGGGTTGATTCAATTTAGTTCAGTACATTGGAGAACCTGTAAAGGGCAGTTCTCGAGCAGTAGTGTATCTATGTACACTCTACCAAAAAACAATCTTTACACTAACTCTCTAAATATTCTGGAAGTGGGTCGAAATCTTATGATAATACCTCACAGACGTGTTTCACCCGATTCATTCCTTTCACACTAGATTATTTACAGCTCACCAGTGTAAAGATTGTTTTTTGGTTGAGTGTACAACCAGCCAACTTGAGAGCTATGCCCATTCATGACACAACCCAGAACACATCTAAGTTTCCAATTCTCAAGTATGAGTAACAACGGCCACCAGCTGAGAGGAGACTCAGGCTGAATCCTAGTCATAAGTGGGCGTGGCTTACCTCTTGGTTCATTGGCGGTGATAATAGTTTGTGTGTGTGTGTGTTTTGAATTGTGTGTTTACATATGGTTTATTCTGTGTATGTTTTATTTTATATGCATGTGTATATGTGGTTGGTTCTGTGTATGTCTGTATATATGATTTGACCTGTGTGTGTGTGTGATTTGACGTTTGTGTGTGTGTATGTGAAGGTACTCTCTTGATTTTTTAGTACAGGTGACAACATTATTGCAGTGGCGACTTTAGTGATCTCCAAGTTAAAACTTAAGCACAAAAATTATTAATGAACGATCTTTGTGTGTAGTGTGTGCTCCAATTTTTGGAGGTTAAAATAGATAAACAAAATCTTTATAGGGATTGTGTTCCAAATTTTGGAGGTTGAAATAGAAAAATAAATTGCAGTATGTAATAAAAATCTTTTGCATTGGGTAGGGTTGCCAATGATTGAGTCTTTTGAGTCAGTGAAGGAGGAACGAAAGAGTATACTGTACTTCCTTCCCATTATTTAAAGCTATGGTCCTTAACCCTTTCGCTGCGGGTGACGTTCCGCAACGTCCTGGCAAGTTACAGCAATTTCCAGGCTTTAACCCTTAACTGGCGGCGCCCGGCTATTGTCGATTGAAATAAATGTGGCCTATGTGGCGGGGCCCGGCTATTGTCGCATGCAATTTTGAGCACGTAATGTGCTCTGAGCGAGAGCGGAGCGGTGGGAGGAGCGTAGGTTACCTCATGACCGCTCGCCACGGTGGCCGTGGAGCTACTGAGATGTACTGCACCCTACTCCACCCTCCCTCACTCGTTTGACACGTAATAATGTAAGGAAATGACCGTATTTTACCGATTTTGCCCTTCGGTTGCACGATCGTTGCAAGACAACCAGTGATCGTAGAAGGATGGTTCTGGTGTCATTGGAAAGCTGAATTAATGCCCTTTCAGGGATACATACTTGTATTACGCTCTGGCTCTTGTTTATGCATGAAAACTAGCACGGAAACAAGCTCGTTTACGGTGAAACCCCCCGCTGGGCGGCACAGTCAAATATACTCCACCACCCGCTCTTTGAGTGTTAAAAGCCTGTAAAAAACTTAAAAATCGAGTGTCAGTGGGCGGAAGCGTAAGGGGCCCACCTCCGACCCTCAGAGCACCGAGCGGCTCACTGATGTTGAGTGTGTCTCGCGCGGGCCTCTCTCTGTCTCTCTCAACAGTGTAGCCATGCGAGCGAATGTTACATAATAGCGGGTTTCCCGCGTTTCACTGGCCCCACTGCGGGTGAACCAGACCACGTACGGGGCCCGTTCGGATGTCATTTTGAAGCTATTCTCGCCTAGTTTTCGGCAGAATACACTTCATTTAATGCAGATGCTTGATTTATCATTCAGGAGTGCCTGAATATGCCCTAAATAGCCCAAAATAGGCCGCAGCCAAAGGGTTAATATCACGGATACACTTTTAATTTTTAATTTTTTGTAGGATTTTCATTGTGTTATCCCATTTTGTACAATTAAAAACAAAACAAAACTAAGATAGTCGACTTTGGCCCCCCCCCCCCATGACTTTTGAGCAATACCTAATAGTTTTAGTATTTTCACTAAAAGTCCTAAAATCCGAAATTATCAAATATGTCCCCTTATTGGATAACATATGAAAAAACTAATAAAAAAATAAATTAAGCTGTCAGTCACCCTATGCATCTCCTGCACCCCGAAGCATCGATATAAAATTTGTATGATAAAGTTTATATATACCGTACAGAGGGCTATACTGAATGTCAACAAAAGCCCACTGGTTATAAGCAATGATAATAATAATAATAATAATAATAATAATAATAATAATAATACAAACTTTAGGTTGTTTTATACATAAATTGGCCCTGTTAGATTGAGGACTACAATACTGTATTTTATTTTCTGAATTATCTAGATTACAGGACGTATATTTTAGTATATTTTACAGTACAGTTTTCAATGGTAGCCTACTGTAATTGTTTTATACCGGTACATAAGTAAACATTTTTAGTACACTCATTTACATGGATTTGTAGTGCAGATTATATTGTTTGTCATTAGTAGAGTTGTAAAGAGAACTATTGGATATTATTTTTGAACACCTTATACTTTATAGCGACCTATTCTGCACTAATTCATATTTTATTTTATTTTAATAGAAGCTATAAAAAAATACACAGAATTTTATTTTGCAATATCCTTGGTTTATGTTCATGTTAACAAAAGACTTAACCCGGTCATTTCTAGTTTCTTCCATACAAATGTTTACAATCTTTTGTTTCTGTTATTAACCCTCTCACTCACTGGGCATTACTTATGTAAGTTATGATCAAAAACTTTTTCACCTCATTTATAAAATTGTCTATTATAATGTAAAACTTGCAAAATAAACAAACCAAAACTGGGACGACACAAGATACTGTACAAGCAAAAGATCTCATTGAAATCGCTATGTGGAAATAACGCTTATTAAAATCAAATGTTTAAATATATGAACACAATCCACCACATAGGGTGTACATAAGTACATGAGCAAGTTAATCCCAAATTGCGCCACCAAAAATGGTAAGTAGCGCTAATTTTTCACCCACAATTATAGCTTTAACTGTACTGTACTTTACTATGCATCAGAAGATGGAGGGAAGGCTATACTATTATATTACACAAAGAAAAACATAATTCCTTGTTTCTCCAGCCAGCAGAAGGCGCAATTAGCGCCTTTTGGTGATTTTTAGCTAATATTTTATTTCGGAACGCGCTAATCACGCCATGGTGCATGTAGAGAGTGGTATGGGAAGACGCAGGTGCGTCTTCTGGTGAGTGAAAGGGTTAACTATTATTGTTCTTAACACCAATATCTCCCAATGAAATTACTGAAAGCATATGATCCTCCGGGAATTTGAACCCAGCGCACCACATACAGAACTTATTGTAGATAATATAATATAACATTCAATGTGTGCTCTGTTATGTCAATGATACCAGTAGACTGGAGGAGTGCCTGTATTGTGCCGCTGTACAAGGGAAAGGGAGACCGGCAGGAGTGCTCAAGTTTTAGAGGTACAGTATTAGTTTATTATCAGTGGGTGGAAAGCTGTATGGGAGGGTGTTGATAGAGAGGATAATAAAGGATACGGAAGGTGCAATAGGAGAAGAGCAGTGTGGGTTAAGGAGGGGAAGAGGGTGTGTGCATCAGATTTTTGCAGTAAGACAGTATGCAAGAAGTATTTAGAGAAGCATAAGAAGATATTTTGGTCTTTTATGGATTTGGTAAAAGCATATGATCGTGTGGATCGAGAAGCAATGTGGAAGGTGCTAAGGATTTATGAAATTGGAGGAAATTTGTTATGTAGTCAAAACATTTTATGAAGAAAGCAGAGCGTGTGTTAGAGTAGAAAATAATTAGTTGAGTGAATGGTTTGAGGTAAATGTAGGTCTGCGACAGGGTTGTGTAATGTATATATGGATGGTGTAGTGAGGAGGTGAAAATTAGAACTATTGGTAGAGAATTTAGTTTAGTAGGAAAGAATTGTATAGATGGGAGTTGAATCAGTTGCTCTTTGCTGATGACACAGCGTTGGTGGCGGATTCTGAGGAGAAACTGCAGCGAGTAGTCAAAGAGTTTGGTGAAATTAATGAAAGCATGTGATAATATATGTGTATTGTCTCGTAGTAGCTCAATTAGCGCTTGAGAGTGAAGGGTAGTGGAAATAAGTTTCTAAGAAACTTAAGCGAGAGTGAGAGGGTTAAGTAAGGTCTTGGTAATCATATCATTAATGCCAGTAATGGAAAAAACAGTTGTGTTCTAGATTGTGAAAGAAAACTTCATATGACAAAAGACTTGTTCAAATATCTTAAAAGAAGTACTGTACTGTACACCTCTGTTCTTTCTTTTCCATTATTGAAAACATTAAGTATAATTTAATGACCCAGTACATTATTAGGTTAATCCCAGTACCTACAGATTCCATATTGTACCACACCACGGCACCTCTACCTGTTTAATTGATAGTAGGGCCTTCTGTGTATGGCCACCCTCATTAAGGAGAGTACGGCGTCCGGCAATAGATAGGTAGATTGATTTAGCTGGGCAGCATAGCCACAAGTATTCCTTCTCACCTATGAAGGTGTATTGTTAAAAATAGCTAATTGGATCAAGACCATTAACACTGAAGGAGCAGACCCAGAGCAGTCCCTCACCTGGATTGCAGTTCCACCACTGTTTTGATATTTTATTTACCCCTGGAAACACACCGAGCACAGGAGTTGTAGTTTGATTGAAAAACTCATTGCACAAAATTATCCCTCATATTTGACCTTCCACAACACCAAGCTACTACGTTACATATTACACTCCAATTTTAGATGGCCATATTTGTTTTTGGCAACATTTCTGGGATTTTTTGTACTGGTATCAGCAACTAGATCGTAGATAGATTAATATAAGTGACGGATTCTTATATAAGTTGAACACATAAGCTGCCAGATCAGAGTTGCCAACAAAAGTTGAGGGCTAGAGCGCTTATGTGATACCGGCATTATACTATAGTTATTGACATATTCCTTCTCATATTTGTACCTATATATTATTTCTTTATAATGTTACACCTGGTCTTTCCTGATAAAAAAAACAAAAATTTACCCTTTGAAGATGACTGTTACATAGTTATATTCTTGCCACCGACAGACCGTTTTCTTCAGCCTAGGAAGGATTTCTAGGGATCAAAAGGTTTAAAATGATATCAGTTAACCCTTTCAAGCTCCAATACGCGTTTCTGTTCTGTTTTCTGGCTACTATTAGACGATTTTATTCAGATAAGTAACGGTATATGGAAGTCAAAGGGTTGATTGAGATAGTATTTACCCTTTTAATACCCACAGATCCTTCCTAAGCTGCATAAAATTGTCTAATGATAGCCAAAATAGACTGCTAAAACGCATCAGAGCTTCAAGGGGTTAACGTTTTGACTAGGAGATATCTGCAGCTGAATAAAATAGTCTAGAGCTAGAATGAGACATAAATAGCTGGCATCTGATTGAAAGGGTTTTAATGAAATGAGTGTGTTCATGTGTTTGTCTGTGTGTGTGTGTGTGTACAGTTTACGGTGGTCTGTTTGCGGGCTTAACGCGTACACATGACTGTTGAGAGTGTGTGTGTGTGTGTGTTTATGTGGTAATTGTCTTGTCACTTTTCTTACCTCGGTAAATTAAAAGTTGTTATGATTGCTTGTGGTGTTAGCAATATATGTAATTGCAAAAGGTATACAGGTATTCTGGTTATATTCTGTTCATTGGATATAAGGTTTTTCATAGCTCAGTGATATCAATATACTGTATGTGTCCCCAGTTGGGACATTGTATCCAATCAATTGATTAATGGCTTGAAATGTACATTTGTTCATCGAGGAAATCCAAAAGCTTACATTTACACATGAAGGCCATGCTAGATCAATGGTACGGTCGCGATAATAAGTCATGTCTCAGCTGTCATTACGTTTCGCTCGCTCTGGGCTGTATTAAGGTCTGTCAGATGTTGAATAGGGTGAGCAAGTGCAGGAACATGTTTGTATATTTCACTCGATATGAAGAAATGAAGCTTAGATATTGTCGATACCAATTATTTATCAAAACATACTTGGTGCCGAAACATTACTTATTAATGCGACTGTACAATTAGTAAGGATTGTTGATGGCCTAACTATCTAACCATCAATCATACAAATTGGACAAAAATATCAATCCTTTTGACTAACATGAGCACTCCTATTGAAAGTTATTCTAATTGGCATAGATAAATAGGGTAGAGTTTTGGATTTCGTCCCTCAATCTGGTTTCATGTCAATTTATTCCCTAACTCATGTCTCTAGGCTCCCAATATGATTATCCTATCTCAAAATCAAAATTACACTAAGCCAATCACAGCGGTCTTTGTTTTGCCAGGGTAAGAAATGTTGGAATCGAGAATACCGCCCTGTGTGTGCCAGAATCTGTGTACATATATAGGTGTAGTAGTCTGTGCGTGTAGCAGGTGAGAGAGCACGCACACACGTCTGTATCCTGCCAGGAATGATAGCATCAGCGTGTTCACATTTACATAGCATCATATCCTTTATTGGGTCAACTCTGCCAAGTCTGTCGACTCATCCTCTCAACTCCAGTCTTGTCTTCAATGTTCAATATTATAGGTTTGATCCCCGAAGGGATGAAGAGAAAACCTAATATTTAACAGTGACCCTGAAATCAATGACGTACTGCCAATACTGTATTCATAATATTTGGCGCCTTGCTGTATAGGAAAGCCCTTTCTAGGGACCATCTATTTGCCAAGACTCGCAAATACTAACATAAAAAGTGGCATGATTAATTACCAATGGGACGTCAATTGAATCGGATGCCACTATGAAAAGATGTATGTATGTATATACACAGGCGCATACCCCATAGCTGGGAGTGGCCGACTCGAGACAGAGTCTAAACAGGGACAACACAACACAGGGGATTTAGATAAAATATACGAATGGAGCACCAAGTGGAAAATGAAATTTAATATAAGTAAATGTCATGTGTTAAATATGGGAAGAAGTGTGAATAGACCAAATTGGGAGTACAGGATGGGAGATAATAAAATTAGCAAGGCCGAAAAAGAAAAAGATTTAGGGTTGATTATACAAGATACTTTGTCGCCGGAGAAACATATTAACAAGCTCTTTAGCGGAATGTATGCAATGGCCGGGAATATGAAAGTTGCTCTGAACTATTTGGATGAGACCATGGTAGCGAAAATTATGAAGAGTATGATTAGACCAAGATTGGAGTATGCAGCAGTGGTGTGGTCCCCGCATCTAAAGAAGCATATTCACAAGTTAGAAAGAATCCAGAGAGCAGTCACTAGATTGGTTCCAAGTCTCAGAGAACTGCCATATGAAGGGAGGCTAGACAAATTAAATCTACCGAGTCTAAAAGAGAGGAGAGAGAGGGGAGACATGATAATGATGTACAAATGTACCCGGGGGCTGGAGAGGCTGGATAGGGAGGATATATTAATTATGGATACAGGAATAACTAGAGGCCACAGCTACAAAGTAAAAAGACCTACCTGCAAGAACGATATCAGGAAGTTTAGCTTCCCCTATAGATGTATTGACAAATGGAATGGGTTGGAGGAGGAGGTGGTGGGGGCAAGGAACATCCATATTTTCAAGAAAAAATTGGATAAAAAGTAGACTGAGAGACGGGACAACACGAGCTTAGCTCAACTCCTGTAAACTACAATTAGGTAAATACAACATATAAAAAGAAAACATAAATTCACACACATCTAGGTCGCCCAGGAGAAGACCCAGAGACCAAGGATCACTAGGGGCCCCCCTTTATTACTGTAGGCCCTTTTTAAACTGAATTAAATCATCTAATAGTAGTCCCGGTACTGAAGAGGTTAAAGGCCGAGTGATCCATAAGAGGTACGGTTTCAGTCTTATGTCCTAATGGCCGCATTACAGGGCTGGGTTTATTTTCCTACCCTGTTTTGGAGAGTAGGATACAGCTAGTGAATGATTCCCAGAGATTAGATATAAACTTAATAAACCCATCCAGCAGTAGAAATACTAGAATGCAAATTTAACAAATTATTGAATTTGACAAGATCAATGTATGCGGGTTAAGAGTAGAGTTGTTGTACTTGTCGGAGTTAACTGCGATGGCCTGTATAAAAGCGCAGCATTGTCAACCTTGGTGTTTTACCCACAGACGTTTTTATACCCATACTGCAGTCTTTATTTTACTTTATATATATTTTGTTTTTACCCTATTGATGTTTTACCTGTCTGTCACACAGGCATACTTTCGGCGTATTTAGTAGCCAGTATCCGATCTTGGCTTGTGATTCATGGGTGAAAACAGTAGAAGTTATGCACATAATGTAGGTCCATTACCTGGTAATTCAGTCTACATTAGTATTAAATTAGTTATAATGATCGTATTATATATAAAGTAATTGATGGCAAAATTAGTGAAAATGTGGAGAAAAGTGAGAGCCAAAATCATTAACAAGCTTGAAAAAAAAAAAACACCCCAAAAATCTGGAGATGTGACACTGCCAATATGCTCCTATTATTTAATGGTTCAGTGCTGCCAACTCTACCAAAGGAATCAACTTTAGATACCCCTATTTGTCTCCGAGATGTTCTTAGTAAACTGCATAAATTTGGGTGGCAGAACCTTTGTCTAGATTGGCAGCTGCATGATCTGGAGGGTGATTATCAAGTACCCTAAACCTGATATTAGAAAAGCTATCTTAAAATTAAAGTGCTTTAACCTTTTGAGTATGAGGTTCTTCTCAACCCCTTGAGGATTATGACGCATTTTAATAGTTTATTTTGGCTATTACCAAGCGATTTTATTCAGTTTAAGAAGGAAATATGGGAGTCAGAGGGATGATTGAGATAGTTTTTACCCATTTGATTGTTAGAGGGCCTTCCAAAACTGTATACAATCGTCAAACAATAGCCAAAATATACTGTTATAACGCGTCATGATCCTCAAAGGGTTAAGTTGAATCAAATTAACTTGGGGTTTTTAGAATAATATCATTTCAAGGATCTAGTGATATTTCAGTGGGAAAAGAAGGTAGAGAGCCCCTTCTTTTGTTTAACCTGTTCAGCATAATGATTTTTTTTACATTAAATTCAGATTACGTAAGATAAATTTATCAAGTTTTCATATTTTTCACTCAAAGGGACAAAACAGTCTCCCAATTAACCTTTTGAATTAAGTTTTTGTTTTCAGATATATTTGATGCGAGCTACTGCTATATAATTTTTATGTAACTTAGGACCCCGTGTATTGACTTGACCAAAGTGTTGTACAGTTAGTCAATTGCTAAAGTTTCTTCCCACCTATATTCCAAGTAATAATAAAGCCAAGGCTATTGAAAGTTTGAACACCTGAACAACTGCAGTCCTGTAAGCCCCTGTTCCCACCTCCACTATTTTAACACTGATGTCAGGAGCCTGTGGGTATGCGTGTGTACCTCACATGTGGGAGGTTGGGAGTTCAATCACCGTTGGATGAATGTCTTTGACATTAATCCTCATGTCTCTCCCAACGTCTCTCCGCAATGGCTGGCATCAGAGATGCAGTAGACCAGTGTCGTCACATTTACAATTTTAATACTAGCACCTTATCAGCATGATCGAGCTAATTACACTGGTTACAGGCAACACTTACAAAAACCGCCACTCTAACAGTTACTAACATTTAACAAGTGCTTCACACATTACAGTGCTCTCCCGGTATTCGTGCCTAGGTCGTACCGGCCCCCTTCCGCTTATACAGTATGTGGTTTCGCGAATGCGTGGGCAGTGTTTAACATAGGTTTTAATGGGAAATAGACTTAGATTGTACCAGGCTTACCCATCTTGGACCCACAAATACATTATTTTGACCTACCTAATGATATTAATATGTACCAAATGATTCAAGGGGTACTCACTTTAATCCACAATCAGAACACATTAAGCAAGATTATCTGCACTTTTATCTTAAAACCCATTATTAAACATGATTTTCTTCACAATTGGAAATCTATGAATAATTTTTTTTTTTTTTTTTTTGCGCGGATAACGAGTAACGGGATATACTGTATAAGGGTGTCTGCAGATAACGAGTTTCGCGAATGCTTGGAGCGCGGATAACTGGAGTGCACTGTATACAGCATGGGGAGTCACTGCAAAAGGCATTAATCCCTAACATTAATCTAACCTGATCTGAGTTGTTCTTGCGTTCAAGCTTTTCATAGCCATGGTTTTGGCTTCATTTAGAGCAAATTAGGAAGGAATTTTGGTTTGTAACTGTACACTCTAGGACAAGCATCATGGCCTTACAATTTCAAATTTATCCCGGGCTGAATAGAATCTTCTCATTTCTATAGGCTACCTTATACTGTATTTACATTTTGGAGGGTCGTTTCTGTTGTTCTAAGGTTCGTATTATGGCAAGAATTATATCTTAGAGTGTATCTTGAGTCTTTTGTCAACAAGGGATCTATGAGAGTCATTTTAGAAGTGTGTGGAGTTGATTGGCATGGTGAAGATGATAGAGCTTAACTATTGTAATGTGGAGCACAAGACTAATTGAGGCACTCCCATACAGGAATATATGAAAGAATAAGAAACTACAAAATGTGTTTCTTTTCTTACAATTTCTGAAACCTGTTAAAAAAGTGCATAATAATAATTACAAAACTAGAATATAGTAACTTACAATATCCATGTTTATCTTGTATCTATTATATGTAATTAATATATTATTATTATTATTATTATTATTATTATTATTATTATTATTTTTCTTGGGGCACTTCCTATTTAGGTAGTACAGTCAGTCAAAAGTCGTATCTCAGCTTTATAACTTCACATATAATTTCCACTTGGGAAAGTGAATATTAAATTGAGGGAAAACATTAACTCAGCTCAAGGAACCTTCCAAATATTGTAATGGTGTGTAAGTCACTGTAGGTGACTATCATTCTGTCTTGGAGTGCCTCTGGCTTGAACCGATGAATGAAGTATGTTTCTGCTGCACTTGGGACCAGGCCAGGGCTTCCAACTCTATCAGGTCACTCAACTTGGCTTGTGGCGGGTGGGTTTTGTCATTGATATGTATTACTCTTTGGATATGCTAACCCCCCAAGATCTGTGTGGCCGCTGCCGCCAGCTTGACTCTACCCACAATCATGGCCGCAAACAAAACAAATGCAAGTGAGTCTCGACACAAGAGCCGTGAAAACTAGTAATTTCCCATATATTACATATTTACATTATTGTCATCACGATTTTAGGCATACTATTTACTTAAGAATAAAATGCACTATAAACACTCATAAACTTTGCCAATGTAAGGAGTATACAGATCTGTGCCGAGGTTCATTGTACATTTGTTTTGTTTGTGGTTCCACCTGTGAAAGTAGTAATTTCCCATATATAACATGTTTACATTATTGTTATCACAATTTGAGTCATACTATTCACATGAGAAAAAACTCAAAACTCAACACTCAAAAACTTTGCCAATATGAGTAGTAGACTGGGGAGGCCATATCACAGCCGCCATGCCTTGACATTCACGATATTTGTTTGATGTATATTTGCTTAATTTTACTGTATTAACTAACCAAACTAACCTAACACCTAACACCTAACCTAACCCAATGCAATAAAATTAAGTCAAAATATATCAAAATAGAACCATGATTAAGCGCGAATGTGGAGGCATAACGGCTACAGCCATGGGCTCCCATAGGTCTGTGTCACTGACCCTCAATATTCACCTTTACTCTCACACATGCCTCTTAAATTTACTGTAATCATTTAAACATATTCAGAATAAAGTAAAGAAAGGTGAGACCATACTACAGGGGTTAAGATGGTCTGGTCTGGTGAACTTCTCTATAGCATGTGTTGAGGCGCAATGCGCATTTGTTTTGCTTTGGGCCCTACAAGATGGTAGTGGCCGCTGCAAGTTTCAGGATTTGAAATTAGAAGATGTCTTATCCAGAGAGAGTATACTTATAAATGGGTTGTGTTGGTCCGTTATTGCACACTAACGTGAACAACACTAAAATCGCCACTGCATTAGAGTTACCGTACGTCTACAAAAGTCACCAAAGCCAACTACATCTACAACATTCTAATATTACTGAAGACCTGAAACCTAATAGAAATACCTGAGTAGTGTCACTTAAAAAAAATTGGTGATTAATGACAGGTGGCAACTTAATAGCAGTTGTGATTTAGTGTTAGTTATGTTAGCTTTGGGAGCCAAGATTATTGGGGGCAGAGTCACTATGATGTGTACAAAGTAATTTTATTACATGTTCTTCTAATCTTCTTTCTATAATACTCTTTCTCTCTTTATGCATCTACCTACAGTTAATTTATCTCATACAAATGCCTCTACCTCTCTTTCTTGCTGGATCTAAAATACTGTATATTGATCTCTCACACACACAACTGCACACTCTCTCTCTCTCTCTCTGTAAATAGCTATTTATCTGCAGAACTATCTATCTGTTTATCTTGTCACTTTTAAAGTATATTAGAGATAGGACCACTGTTAACAAAGATGCACTCACAGCATTTTAGTGTTCAGATCTGCTCGGCACAGACTTTAGTTGGAGTCAAATGATAACTTTTTATGGCAATACTTGTCAATTGTTGGGTAGCAATTTATAAATTAAACATTTCTTATGCATTCATCTGTCTAAAATATTCTACCCTCGGTTTATTTCCCATTAACGATGCAAAGCAACCCAAAAATATTACCAAGAAAATGTTGCCAGAAAAAATAACTTGTATTACTCCTTAACACCTTCAGCTTGATGATGGATCTTTTCATAATAGTCTAGTTAACATTAGACAAATGTATTCAACTAAGGATGGACCTTTAGGAATCAAAAGGTTAAAATCTATCTCACTGTACCTTCTGACTCCCACAGGTTTCTCCTAAGCTGAATAAGATAATCTAGTGTTAAATTTTTTACGTATGACCAGCCAGGATAAAATTAAAATGACGCCACTCTGTAAGGGGTTAATTTAATGTATCACAGGGTTTTGGGTATCTCCAAGTTGACTGACTTGGTGGAGTTGACGAAGCACCAGGCTGGTTCAATCCGCCGCAAATTGTGAGAAAAAATTATGCAAATATTTTTTATGAGACCTGTTTGTACATACTGTAGTAATTTACACTTTTAAGTACATAATTATTTGTAAAAAATTATAAAAAAGTAAATACAATATCCTTAGCAGTTGTCATAGTTGATTGATACTACAAAAAAGTTTTTACCTGTGCAATTATAGAGCTACTGTATGTCTATTAGTTTAAGTGATACTGTATAGGGATAGAAAGTTATATTAAAGAAAATTATAATTAAAGTGAGGGAGAAGGAGTGTTAAAGAAATATAAAAAAAAACATTGATGATGTGCTGGATTATTTAAGAGAGGGAATATCATTAAGTTATTAAATAGAGTGAAATAGAGATAATTTAAAAATAGAATACCTATGGAAAACATTTTTAAAAGGAAAGAATATCAATTTATATAGAAGGAGAATAATGTCGACTTGTTATTTTTCCCTCATGTCAAACACAAGTGAAGTTTTTGTGAATTAAGGCAAATATATGTGTAAGTTTTATTTTGCTACAAGTCCTTTTATTTCCATACCCCTTTGTAGTTGTAAGTGTGAATGTTATTTTGTATGTGACGTACGGGTGGTTGACTTTATTGTGTGAGAGAGAAGAATATTACTGTGCTATATCAATATATTGTTATACATCACTGTAGTTACAAGATTCCATATTACAATGTTTTGTTTGTGCATTAATAGGAATAGTGTGCATTTTATTTTGCTAAAAGTAATTTAGTTTCATTACCGTATCTCAATATAGTTGTAGGATTGTGCTTGTGTCTCTTTTTAGTGTATGTACAGTTGTAGTCATTAATACTGATACATACAGTTCTGAAGCTGTCTCGGCCTGAATTTAATCTCTGTATATTTCTTTACCTGATATTTGCAGTAGCCACCCATTCGGGAATCACGGCGTCCAGCAATAGATAGATAGATATTTGCAGTTCTGGGGTTAATTTATCAGTTCGAGGCTTCAAAATGTATGAGCATTAATGACCACGACTGTACATATGTGGGTATTTGTGTACTGATATGTTTATGTGTGACTCGTCCATTCATTTTTATGCAGATCTGCCCTGGAAACCAGTGCAGCTCTACATAAAGTGACAGACAAATACATGCATAGGCCTACATACATAGGCTATAAGTTTAAAGACCACTTTGTCCACAGAGAGTGTGGTTACAGTCTCATGTTCTAAATGGCGGCATTCCAGGTGACCATGTCGTTGTCAAGTTCATTATTTTGAGATCGGACCGGAGTACCTGATCCCACATCTTTCTAGGTCTACCCCTAGTCCCCTACGCTCAGCTCCCCCCATGTTCACAGTCCGGCATTTCTTCACCCAGTTCTGATCATCCATTCTCTCCACGTGTCCAAACCAACCAAGTCGGCTCGTGCCCATCACTTCACTGATACTCCTAATGCCCAGACGCCTTCTTAACCCGGTAGCTGCAGGAAGACTCTTAACCTAAGACGTGCGCATGGGGGGTATGAGACACCACACGCCTGTGCGCATGTATTTGAGCTGTTCCCATCACTAACATCGTTATTTTACCATAAATAGCATTAATACTTATCCATATGTGCCTATTTTAGGTTGATTATAAAGGTATTAACCTGTTACAGTAATAAAACAAGTGGAAACAGCGTTTGGATGGTCAACCACATCCAGCAAACCATACAATTAACAACCAACCGATTAAAACCAGCTAGCCAAGGCACCTTCGGTTTTGGTATTAAGGACACCCACATCTGTCTCATAAACAGAGGGTTATTACAAACACTGGTGATATGGCAAGCCCCTAGCCACAGCCACCGGACGACCATCCCAGAGAGAGGGCGCCCAGCTACCCCTTTTTACCCACCCGAGGAGGGAGACCCCCACCCCTGCGGAGGTGTACCTGACCCTTGTTTTGACTTCCAGGTCATTGACAGGTAGCACAGGAATTCTTCCTATCAATGAACTAACCATGCATGACTAACCCCTTTACTAACCTTTATTAAACCACAATAACCCATTTACCTTTCTTGCACACTCTGATCACTAAATTAGCACCTGAGGTATACCATAGAATGAAGACTGAACAATCTAAGAGAGACGCTCCTATCACAGCTGTCCCCATCCTCCTCGCAAAGTAGATCCAGTCTCTCTCCCCTAAATACTTCCAGTATAGCCAAAATAGTACCTCTTACTAAGGCTCAGTTATATTATGAGGGCTTCCTATAGCCATGTGCCACAACAGTAATCACCACCTTACCTAGTCCCCGTATCTATTGAGAGCTCAAATAAGTCCATAAGACTCGAGATCCCTATGGACTACAGGGCCCAAAACCGAGCCTATAAACCCAGTTCCAGCCCCCAGTAAAATCAGTTGAAAGATAGACACCAACCCAGGTTGGTCACCAGAGTTGACCTTGAGCTCTATCCATGCTAGTTACTGAGAAGTAAGTTCCAGAGCTGGCAGACTCCGTGGCAGATTTGGATAGAAGGACCTGTCCACGTATTTGAGAACTTCATACATATGGACACCCTGGACGGCCGCGGAACCAGTCGTTAGCCCCCAACATCATGGACGCAAGATAACCAGGACCAGACCCCTCAGATACTACCCAAGATTCCCTTTATCAGTACTACATTGTTACATACGTGCTGTTTAGAGATTCACTTATTAATATTTCTACGAAGTGGCTATCTCTTTGCCCCAGTATAATTCATATAACCATTCAATTAGGAAGTGCTAAGCGTATCAGTGTCCATTAATTAACAGGCGATACTAACTCTCGTAATCAACCATATACCCAGATATTATTACATAGAAGTGAAACCCTAGTGATATCTGAATGTTCGCCCACTGATTTGCGTTCTATGTATTTCTGAGACAAGAATATAAAACTTAGATCAGTACCCCGAGGTTACTAGAATTCCCGTGCTCTAAAATACGCGTGTCTAATATAGTCTGTGAACTACTACTTGTGCACCAGAACTACCAGTAATAAATCTAACAGTGAATATGATTCTATAAGTAACATTGATGGTCTTCGGTATATAAACCTGTTGAATTAAAGCCAGTGATCAGAAGATTAATACCTGAACGTTGGAAGTGGGAGACTAGGCTCCATCCAGATCCACTTATGCTAGTGTTGTTCAATTCTATTATATTGTCTTGCACGAGTATTCTGCAGGGTATATCAATAAACGTGATCGTGTGTCTTGTTACCGTGTGTTTCTTTGTGTTCTCTATTCCTCATATCTTGTATTGTGCATGCAGCCTTATATACCCAGTCATTTAGAACTCACATTACCCAAGTTAAGCCTGTAGAAAACAGGGCATAACAAGGAGTGTGAAGAAGCTGAAGAGAAACAAAGCGGCAGGGCCGGATGGGATAACAGCAGAGATGTATATTGAAGGAGGGGAGATGATAGTTAGGATGTTGAAGAAGTTATTTGATAAAATATGGGAGGAGGAAGAAATGCCAGCAAGATGGAAAGAAGAAAGGGTCACATTGATTTACAAAGGAGGAGCAAAAAATGTGCACGAAATGGGGAGTTATAGACCAATAACGGTAATAAACATAATAAATAAGATATTTTATGGGATACTAAAGGAGAGTATGTAGAAGAAAGGATCCTACTTAGTGAAGAGCAAAATGGGTTTAGGAACACGAAAACAACATGACCTTCAACGAAGAAAAGTTTGAAGCGTTACGATGTGGCCCGAAACAAACCCTCAAGGACACCACCAAACTACTCGCTGCAGGCGGCCACGACATCACCCCCAAGCCACATGTGAGATGCCTAGGTGTGCAATTGTCCGACGATGCCACATTTCAACACCACATTTCTGCAGCTGTCAAGAAAGCCAAGGGAATGGCCGGATGGATCCTACGGACGTTCAACTCCAGGGAACAAGAAACAATGCTAACTCTCTGGAGGTCTATGGTACAACCCTTCCTTGACTACTGTAGTCAACTATGGTCGCCACACAAAAAGGGGTACATACGAGATCTTGAGTCCGTCCAGAGGTCCTTCACTAGAAACATTCGGGGGATGAAGGACCTTAGCTACTGGGACCGGCTCAAGAAGCTAGGGCTGTACTCTCAGCAGAGAAGGCGAGACAGGTACTGCGCAATTTATGTGTGGAAAATCCTGGAGAAGCTGGTTCCAGATCCAACTGGTAATGAACTCCAGGAAAAACAAAATGGTCGGACTGGAAGGAAGTGTGAGAGGAGATCCCTCCCAACACAGGCACCAGAACGAGTGAGATCCCTCCTCGCGTCCAGCCTAGGCCACAATGGACCAACAAATTTCAACTCGCTGCCCAAGGAAGTGCGAGACATAGTAGGTTGCCCGGTAGACAGGTTCAAAGGGTTATTAGACAAGTTTTAAAGACCCTCCCAGATGAACCACCAGTGTCTGGATACACTGCTAACTGCCGGGCGGCCTCAAACTCTATACCGGACCAGACGGACCTCCTTTGAAGGGACGCACGGGACGGACGCAGCGGTGGCGGACCACGACTGTGAGGACGGGACCTCTAGACGACTTCAAGTAAGATTCAATTAAGTAAGTAAGGAAGGGGAGAAGAGGAACAGACAATATATTTATATTAGATGAGATTATAGAGAAAAAGGCAAAGCAAGGGAAATGTGTGTTTATAGTGTGTTTGGATGTGGAGAAGGCATATGATAAGATTAGTAGGGGAGTTGCAGAAGCAGTGATGGAGAAACTAGGAGTGAGTAGGAAGATAAGGAACATGATAATGAATATGTATGAAGGGGCGGAGACAGAGATTGTGTGGACAAATATTGCAGTGAAAGGAATCAGGAGAAGGAAAGGGTTAAGGCAGGGATATAACCTGTCACCACTAATTTTTGCAATGTGCATGGAGGAGTTGGTGAGGAGAATTAAGAGTAAGGGTCAAGGAGTGAAAATAGGGCAGTATAGGCTAGCAATTCTGACGTTTGCTGATGATGTGTTGATAGCAGAGACAGAGGAAGATATGGGGGAAATGTTACAGGAGGCAGAAAGGTTTGGCAGAGACCTAGAAATGAAGTTAAGTGTAGAGAAAAGCAGTATGATAGTAGTAAATGGACCAGAGGCAGTAGAAATGAGGATAGGAGGGGAAAGAATAGAAACAAGGGAGGAAGTGAAGTATTTAGGGGTATGGATAGGGAGGGAAGGGCGACAAAGGACAATGAATGAGAAAATCATGAAGGTGGAGCAGTGTAGTGGGAAACTGTGGAATGTGACAAAAACCAGAGTAAATAAATATAAAATAGTAAGAGAGGTGTGGAAGGACTTTGAAGTGCCGAGAATAATGTACGGGATGGATGTGAGAGGGAGTACAGGGGGAGAAATAAATAGACTGGAGACGAGACAAAATAAAATAGGAAGAATGGGGTTAGGAGCAAGAAGGAGCAAGAAGGAGCAAGAAGCAGTGAGAGGGGAGATGGGATGGAGTACGTTTGAGGAAAGAGTGGCGAAGGCAAAGTTGAGGTACAAGAGTAGATTGGAGGAGATGGAGGATAATAGGTGGCCAAGGAGAGTGAATGAATTTTAATGGGGGGAGGGGAAGAGTAGATGGGCAAAAGAGTGTAAGAGAAAACTGAAAAAAATAGGAGTGAAACAAAGAAGGGTGGAGGCAGTGGCGGATCCAGGGGGGGGGGGGGGGGGGCGGCCCCCCCCCCCTTAGTGACCAAAATTGTGCCCTTACATCTGATATATACTGCATTTTATCTGAAATACAATACATATAAAGAATATTGTGTGAATTATGGCGCCCCTCATGTATATCAGCCCCCCCCCCCCCCCTTAAGCCTGAGCTGGATCCGCTCCTGGGTGGGAGAGGAGTGGAGAGATGTAGGGAGTAATGCAGGACTAGGTCAGGGAAGGAGACTAGAGAAAGAGATAGGAACGAGAGTGAAGGAAGTAGGAAGACAGGAATGGAAGAGAAATATGAAGAAGAAAAGTACACTGATAAGATATAGAAGCAAGGGGAGACCGAGAAAAGAGGAGTTCTATGACGGAAGTTGGGGAGCTGAACTACTGTTTAAGGCTAGGGCAGGAGCATTAGAGACAAATAGGAGAACATGGAGGTGGAATGGGGGGGTGAAAGAGTGTCTACAATGTGAGGTGGGAGGGAGGAGAGTGGAGGAGAACATATAGTGACAGAGTGCCAGGGGTATGCAGAGGAGAGAGATGGGTTGGAAAATGAGTTGAAACGGGTGGTAGGGGAGAGGGAATGGGAAGAACAGAAAGAGGAGGAGGATGAGGGTGTAAAATTTGTGTTAGGTCTCGGGACAGAAGAGGGGGTAGATGGGGAAATGGGGAAAAGAATGAAGGTAGTGAAAAGATTCCTGGAGCAGGTGTGGCAGAAGAGAAAACGGAATAGAATATAATAGGGTGAGGGGGGAGAAGGGGACCAGAGCGGGGGAGGAAGAAAAATTAGATTAAATAGTAGAGAGGGGAAAAGTTAAATTAAGATAAGGAGAGAACAAGATATTGGGGGGTGGAGGAGGGGGTAAAATAAGGAGAGGAGAGTTCTGCTTAAGCTATATACTTCAATTCTGTTTCTTTAACTATCCTTTCTACGACTACATATTTTCTAAACTAATTCTTAAATCTAGCTCTAGCTGTTTCTGGAGAAGTCACCGGTGCATAGGTGAACTGGCTTTGAAAAGGGACAGCAACTCCACAAAAAGAAGAAGAAGAAGACCTACTCCTACCTCATCTAACCTGAAGACTACGGTGGGCTATCAAAGGCATGTCAATATACCATCAGCTGAAAATTAACAGACTATACTAAAGTCGGTAAAATTCTAGTTTCACGTACACAGCGACAAAAGAGAGGCGCCGTTGTAAAGGCATAGCTTCCCGACCAACTATGAAGATCAGGGAAATTGCTAGAGCCGTGGTGGTCGAGTGGAGAGCACGCTCACGTGTGAATCTGCAAGACCCGGGATCGAATCCCTGCCACGGCGGACATTTAGTGGGTGTGGTAGTACGTCCTGGCATGTTTCACATGCTCGCACCCAGTCAGGGAACATCCTGACGACGTATACAGACTAAACACACATAACAAAGCCACTCCAACAGCTTCCTCTCTCTCCAACACCCTTCTCCCCTCTCTACACGCTTCAGAAAAATAGGAAAAGTAGAATGTAAATACGAGGTGCCGTTGTAAAGGCTTATCCCTCAATACTTCATCTGATCTGGGTAAAAGACGTAATATAGTGATAATAAACTACATTAACGACATTAGCCTAACCTAACCTAGTAATACTAGGTTAGTATTATGTAATAGCTATGGTGCCGCATATGGGGAGATTTTTTTTTTTTTTTTTACAGTAGGTATAATTCCTTATAATGCATTTCCGCCGCTTTGGACATATATAGGAATTAGTCTTAAATTAGCCCAAACATAGCCTACGCCAAAATAAAGATATTCACGATCATTCTAAATTGGGCTTTTGTGTATTTCCTCTTTAACAAGTAAGTGTTTATACTTATAAGAGTGTGCAAACTATAAATATGTTCTAATGTATAACTAAGAACCCCAAATATACGAAGCGTTTGTTGACGTTCTTAAAACAAAACAAAAGAACAACAGCTTGCGTACGATTATACGATATCGGGAAAGTAATCCTTCTTTATTAAACCCTCTAAGTAGCATATTATCATTTATTATGTAAATGTTTGTTAAACTAATGGAACTGAAATTGTGTGCTTCGACTTTCAAACCAATCTGATGATCTCTGAACTTTGAAATAATTGTAAGTTTCGAAATCTGACCTCGTTCATTATAACGGAATGAAGGTTCTTGGTACGATGTTGCCAATGTAGCTGCTACCGCTAAATCCAGCGAATCACTTACATCACTTCCATCTAGCGACATCAAGATGTGATGAATTCTAGCGATATTCAAGTTAGCTTCCCTATTTTAAGGAATTGGAGAGATATTTCGATTGTTAAAGATTATTCTAGATACTTCAACATATGTTTTCTAGTGACATACAAGTGTTTAGTGTCTGGTGACTATCTAGCGATTTGTCAATGCTATTCTAGCATACATTTGTGATTTAGTTTATCTTGCATTTTTGTCTAAATTTGCCCTATTTCTCCAGAAGACTTCCTATATGGTATAATGTATTGTTCTAGTGATAATTAAATATTATATAGGGCTATTTTAAGTTGGCTGATGAATATGAAGCAGTAATATGCTGGACGATGAGAACACTGTATGTAAACATGTCTCGGATATCACTGATAATTTTTGGCATTTTCTGCCAAAAGCCCAATGGCTTATCAGTGGTGGTAACACAAAATGAAGCATAAGTATGGTATATGACAACTCTAAAGTAGCCATAGAAATGTATGAGTATGCTGTGAAAGCGAAACTAGAATTAAACCCTAAAGTCTTGTGAGCTGTGAGGAGTAAATGTCACATAGGAGTATATATTTAGATTGATAGCATTTTTTAACACTCGCCAATGAAATATGATGACTTGCTTACAGATATATACTTAAAGCCCGAATCGGCTTGACTTTAACCAGTTGTTTACTTAATCAACCCTGTGGAGGAGCAGGGTTGAGTTGGCTTGATATTGGACACCCTTTTATGGCATTTGGGTGTGAAATACGACACCATTTCCAGTCTATCGGAGATAATGATGGTAAAGGAAAATGCGGTAAATGTCACTTGACTCACTTCGCCGCAGCTCATTTGGGCCGCGCTCCAGTCTGACTGCGGCATGCTTGAGCCCACTGAGCCAAGGCCACCTAGAGTACCTAGGTGGCCTTGACTGAGCCGAGATATGATTGGGCCGCGGCATACTTGTTATCTGCCCCCCTGCTGCAGTGCTGGCAATCATCTATAGGCTAAAGATGAAGGTAGCATTCAAGGAGACTACAGCAGGACTCTTCTTCTTCTTACCTCTGACCGGGTAGGCCTATAAGCTATCCTAGTGTTTACTAGCCTATACCCCTTTGAAAGGACATTAGCCTAACCTAACAACCTTACCTTTTATCTTAGTATTATGGGTGGGGGCTGCTGCCCCCAGCCCCCCACACATGACACACGTCACTCCCTCTATTTGACATCTTTGACAGATTTTTCTGTGAAAAGGGTATTTTTTCAATTTGTCGATAGGCTAACAAAAATCCTCCATGCGGATTATAGGCCAATGGAGAAAACTATGGCGAATCTGTTGGTGCCTATTTTCCCTAATAAATTGTTTCTAATAAGGCGGATGTAGCCTAGTGTCCTTGAAGATCAAGATGACAATAAGTCATGGGACGGGGGTGACAGGGGAGGATAGCCCCCTCAACCTATTATTGTATCCCAAGGCAGTCAAAATAGATAGAGGTAAATCTACAGTTATACTACCCCCACCACCTCCCCACTTCAAAACACACCTTTTAGCATGTTTTTGGATGGTTCAGCAGACGCGGAAACTATAGAAAAAAAACATAGGCCTAGGCTATTTTGATAAAAATTTATCACCAACCAGATACGAGTTTTTCAGGTAATTTGTTTTTGTTTTTATTTTTTGTTTGATAGCCTAGGGCCTAGACAGTGTTGTTTAATACCGAGGACTGTCGCATTTTAGTATTTTTAACATTACCCTAACCTAACCTAACTAACCTAACCGGAAAATATTAAGGAAACCACCCACCAATTATTTTCATTATTTTTTTTTTAGTTTATTTGCATCAATATATAGTGATTGACATTAGTTTCAACCTCTGCAAAAATAGTTTTCCCCTTTATCCAACGATCTTAAGACACGGCGCCCGATAGTGGGGAGGGCTATGAAGATCAGGGAAAATGTGGGGTTAAAGACATAAAAAGGCGATATAATGGCTTTTATGATGAAAGTTGGCTCGGGTTTTGTTGTTTTTCAACTTCAGGAAACCCCAAAATGAAAAAACCTGAGCCAAGTTTTGGCAAAAGTTGGCTCGGATTTTAAGATTTTTCAGTAAGCTAATATCCATTATCCAACAATTAAGCTACATTAAAGATATTAGCCTTACCTAACCTAACCTAGTATTATGAGTGGGGGCTGCTGCCCCCACACCCCCGCTGGTTGGATGGTACGTAACATGGGATAGAAAATGAACTTACCCAGTAAGCTCATTATCCATTATCCAACAATTAAGCAACATTAAAGATTTTAGCCTAACCTACCAACCTTACCTAACCTAACCTAGTATTATGGGTGGGGGCTGCCGCCCCCACATCCCCGCTGGTTGGATAGTACATTGGATAGAAAATTAGGTAAATTCCTAGTGTTAATTAGACTGAAAGGCAGGGAGAAAGAGGTCCGCCGAGTCGTGTTGTGTGCAGTCTATGGGGAGGGGAACCCTGGACAAATATCGTTACAGGTTACAGGTTCTAGGTTCTGTATCTCCCTTAATAGAATTTTTCGAGGGTTGACACTTAATTTAACATGGAGTATAGGTTATATTACAGCCTAAATGAAAATTTAAAAATCTGTGAAAATTCTTGGGTTGTTTATATAATAGAAGTTACTGTGGGACACGTAATATGTTGAAGGGGGAGCTCTGCCCCCTCTAAACACCCGTCACTTATGTCATCATAATCTGTTGTACTTCATAGGGGGTCCAATTAAGGAGAAAGTTAATTAACAGACGAAATTAGGCCGCAAATTACAATAACATAGCGGGCCGCCATTTATGGGAGACTTTTTACACATCATTTTCAATGTTAATTTTCTCCCTTAATCAATTTTTTCCAAATTATCAAACTTACATAAAAATGAAGTACAGTTTATAGGGATTCCAACGTGCATTTCAAAATTGTCATGAAAATTGGTGGGTGGTTTGCTTAATATATACCACCTAACCTAACCTAACCGAAAACTAACCTGTCTCGCTGAAGGTCTTAACCCAGCTCACGTTCCCTGTTTATGGGTGCGCGACGGTCTAAGCCCAGCTCACGTTCCCTGTTTATGGGTTCGCGAAGGTTTGTAATACTTCAATGTATCTATTTCAAGTCAAATATACATTTCTGCGCATCATCAAACCATACTAAGTTTACTACTAATAATATTAACCCATTAGTACCAACAGAATAGCGACAAAATAGGGGTAGGCTAGTATAACCACACACCAAGTAATGAAATAAATTATGAGCCGGGTCTCATAGGCTGAACAGCCTCCTACCCGGGTATCTTCTGTGAGTATCTGTGAGTATAGGCCTAACTGTAGATTTATCTAGATGGAAACGGGATTGCGAGCTTAGCCTATGTCAGTACTATTATAGTAGCCTAATGACAAAGTGGGCGATACGCCTGAATGCTACATAGCCTAGGCAGCGGCCCGCCACCCGAGTGTCCTGGAACCGACCCCAACCGTCACCCCATGACTCAGGCTGCCACCCATGTAGTATTCGTGTGCCCGTTTGTTTACATTACTTGTACGATGTACGCTCGCGATCACATTCGGTCTGAAGAATCATTTAGGCTAGTATCCGGGCGTAGGCTACGGTTGTCTTGTTTACATTAGTGGTGCGCTCGCTGTTACGATCCCTTAAATTTTGACCAAGGGAAGAAAGTTAGGCTAGCCTATGTCAATAGTAATTAGGCCTAAGGATTAGAGAAAAATAGAGTTAGGCCTATAGGAATTGATACGAGGGGGAACCGGGGGGGGTGAAGATTTTTTACGGCTATTTTTTCTATTATTTTCCCCCTGCTGGAGTCTGGACTACTGGCAATATATATGATGATGACAGTAAGTCGAGATGGGGCAAAGCCCCTTCTCAACCTATTATTGTATCCCACGGCAGTCAAAATAGTCGGGAACATGATCGCGATCGTGTGCGTAGTGTAAACCAGGTGGGCGGTGCGCCTGAATAGGCCTACTACATCCTTGGGGCTTGGGGATGTATGTAGATTCCGGGTGTACAGTCGTTATGTTTACATAGGGCGATCGCCGCGGTTAACTTCGCGTCTAGGCTATTTTGACCGATTTTTTTTTTGGATATTGGCCCCCTGCTGGCAATACATATGATGATGACAATATGTTATGGGGGTGGTGAGGAGGGGCTTTGCCCTTATTGTATCCAAAGGCAGTCAAAATAGACGGGAACATGATGGCAAGCGTCATTACGCCGCTTCGCGTAGTGTAAACAAGGTTGGCGGTAAGGCCGAACTCTACATTCTACCCCATCCTTGCCCAATTGGGCCGCAATAATTTGTTTGTTTTAGTTGGCAGAAACTGTATTTCCTGCATTCTGATAATGATTCATTCGGGAAGGATGTATCCGAGCGTACGGTCGTCATGTTTACATAGGTCGATCGCTCGCGGTTAAGTTCACATCTATTTTGACAGCTATTTTTTCTGTTATTTTCCCTGCTGGCAATATATATGATGATGACAATAAGTCTTAAAACACAGATAGAGGGCTGCAGGATTGAGGACACTATATCCTATACACTATTTTAGAGAAGATGGACCACATCTTGGAAGATAGTGGAGATAACCCCATTATCTGTCTCAGTGCTGGGAGTAACCATGTTGGTAAGGGTAGAAGTGAGGAACTGCTGCAGCAGTATCGGGATGTGTTAGATAAGGTTAGGATGAAGGGAGGGATCCCTGTAGTACATTGTATCCTACCCAGAAGAGGAGTTCCCAAGGAATGGACATCCAGGGCGATTGGTGTCAATTGCCGTTTGGAGAAATATTGCAAAGAAAAGTCAATACCATTCATTGATAACTGGGATAGTTGGGATGTACGCAAGGGATGGGGTTCATCTTTCACGGTTAGGGGTTTCTACATTAGCTAGTTCTTTAAATAGGGTGGTTGTGGGGTTTTGAACAGAAATATTGAGAGTGTAAATGAGAGGTTAAATGGAACAATTTTAGCGTCAGGCGAAAGCGATAAGGATATTCAGTCTCATGCTAAAAATTATGACTACAGTATATTGCAAATGATAGTAGTGATGGTGCAACGGAAGATGGAAATGTCGTTAGAAATAAAGGTAAATTAGGTATAAAGAAAAGAAGTAAATTGAGATTATATTACACAAACTGTAGGAGTCTATGTAACAAAATGAACGAACTTAGAGCCCTTGTTAGCAAAGAAAATATAGACATAATAGCGCTAACTGAAACGTGGATTAATACAGAAACCAGGCATTTTTTAGCAGAATTTGATATACCAGGATATAGTTTGTTTAAATATGACCGAACAAGTAAGAGGGGTGGCGGTATAGCAGTGTTTGTCAGGAGTACATTAAAAAGCTGTATTAAATCAGGTATTAGACTAAATAACGATAATGAAAGTGTTTGGGTAGAGGTTAACGAAGGTAGTGAGACCATAGTTATTGGAGTTATGTATAGACCGCCAAATATGAGTAGAAATGACGGAACGTCATTATGGAAGGAATTTAAAATGGCATCAAGGTTAGCAATGTGTGCATTATGGGGGATTTTAATTTTCCGAATATAGATTGGCAGCATCAAATAGGAGACTCTGATTCTGAGGAGTTTATAGAGGTAGTACAAGATAGTTTTTTATTTCAATTCATAGATATGCCGACTAGAGGTAATAATATTCTCGATTTAGTTTTCAGTAACAATGAACATATGGTAAATAATGTAGAGATAGGGGACCACCTAGGAAATAGTGACCACAATTCTGTGTATTTTAATATACAATGGAAAGGTAATACCAGAGAGAATACAACATTAATACCTGACTTCAGAAAAGCCAATTATGGTGGGTTAAGAAGAGCCCTATTAGCTGACCCTATGGTCAAAAAATTAAGTCGATCCAGGTGTCCAAATGAGTGTACCCCTTCTCAGGCACCTGTCATCTTAAGTCAGGAAGAGACGTCAATCTTGGTAGATACATACGATAATTTTATCGAGTCAGTATTCAATGCACAAAATAAATACATCCCCAAAAGAAAATTTAGATCAACACAGAACCAACCCAAATGGATGAATAATAGACTATTAGATCTTCTAGGACAAAAGAGAGGAATATATAGAAAAATTAGGAAAGGCGAAATTCACCTACTTGCTTACTATCAGAATCTATCAAGACAGGTAAAAAAGGATATTAGGAAAGAAAAAAGAAATTATGAAATTAAGGTTGCCAATGACTCAAAAAATAATCCTAAAGCTTTTTACCAACTATATAAATCCAAGGTTAGAGATGTAATTGGTCCCCTTAAAACTTCGATAGGAGAAATGACAGAAAATGATTTAGAAATGTGCAGTACATTAAATAGTCAATTTCTTTCCATTTTCACTAATGAAAATTTGGCACAGTTTCCAGAAGTCCGTAAGGTATATAGCGATAGTATAGAAAATAGGTTAAGTACGGTTACTATAACTAGAAATGATGTGCTTAAGGAAATTGACAGACTGAAACCTCATAAATCGCCTGGTCCTGATGAGGTATATGCTAGAGTATTAAAAGAATGTAGGGATGAGTTAAGTTTCCCATTAACATTTTTATTTAACAAGTCATTGGAGACAGGTATAGTTCCAGAAGCTTGGAAGCTTGCAAACGTAGTTCCGATCTTCAAAAAAGGTGACAAATCAATAGCATCCAATTACCGTCCCATTAGTCTTACATCAATCATAGGAAAGCTACTAGAGTCAATTATTGCTAGTAAAATTAGAAACCACTTAGATACATTTAATTGAATAAATTCTTCTCAGCATGGATTCACTCAGGGACGTTCTTGCCTTACTAATTTGCTTAGTTTTTTCTCAGAGGTATATGAAGCAGTAGATAATGACAAGTCATATGATATAATATATTTAGATTTCAGTAAAGCTTTCGACAGAGTCCCCCATGAGAGATTGATGAGAAAGGTTGAGGCGCATGGAATAGGTGGGGCGTTGTTGGGATGGATTAGGTCATGGCTAATTGGTAGGAAGCAGAGAGTCAGCATAAATGGTACGAAGTCAGAATGGGGAGCAGTCAAAAGTGGTGTCCCCCAGGGATCTGTATTAGGTCCTTTGTTGTTTGTTATATACGGTACATAAATGACCTTGATTTAGGTATAACTAGTAGGATAAGTAAATTTGCAGACGATACCAAAATGGGGAGAACAATTGATTCAGATAGAGATATAGAGTGCCTCCAAAGGGATCTAGATAACTTACACGAATGGTCAGTAAATTGGCAGATGAAGTTTAACATTGACAAATGCAAGGTATTAAAGATAGGGAAGATGCATACAAATGTTAAATATAAACTAGCTAATATGGAATTAGAAAACTCGAATTGTGAGAAAGATCTAGGTGTGTTTGTTAGCAATGATTTGAAGCCTAGACAACAGTGTATAAGCGTTCGAAACAAGGCAAACAGGATTCTCGGGTTCATCTCTAGGAGTGTGAGTAACAGAACTGCTGATGTTATCTTAAAACTTTACTTGTCATTAGTGAGACCCCATATGGATTATGCTGTTCAATTTTGGTGTCCTTATTACAGACTGGACATAGATTCATTGGAGAGAGTACAACGTAGAATGACAAAAATTATCCATAATATTAGATATCTTCCGTATAAAGAAAGGTTGAAGAAATTAGGCTTACATTCGTTAGAGAGACGCAGAGTTAGAGGGGATATGATAGAGGTGTTCAAGTGGGTTAGTGGGATTAACAAAGGGGACATGACAAATGTACTAAAGCTCAGTGATAGCGAAAGAACTCGTACCAATGGTTTCAAATTAGATAAATTTCGTTTCAGAAAAGATATAGGCAAATATTGGTTTGGTAACAGAGTTGTAGATGGGTGGAATGGACTACCAAGTGCTATAGTGGGATTAAAAACGATAGGGAGCTTTAAGATAAAATTGGATAAGCATATGGACAAGAAGGGTTGGGTGTGAAGGGGGATCAGCAGGGTTGGGCCAATCAGCGCTCTGCAGACCCCCGTAATCCTGCGTTAATCTGTAACCGTTTTGGTAAGATGATCCTCAGGGTATTAGAGTGTTGAGCCTATAATTGGGCTTTGTAATTGGGGTTGTGTGGGACAGGGATCTGCCTTGCTTAGGCCAATCGGCTTTCTGCAGACTCACATTTTCTTATGTTCTTATGTTCTTATATACAGTATAGGATCTTTTGGCAAGAATGTAGTTACCGGGTGTACCGCCCGTCTTGTTTACACTACGCGGACGCTCACCATCATGTTCCCGTCTATTTTGACTGCCTTTGGATACAAAAATACATTACCCTAACCAAACAACCTAACCTAACCTAACCTAGTATTAGGCTATAGATTTATAAGTATTTATTTTATTATAAGTATTTATAGATGATTTATTTTGTATGTCGATAGTGGTACACCCGGTAACTACATCCATCCCGATCTTTTTACCGGCCCCCTAATTTTAACGTAGAATACCTTACTTGAAGTCGTCTAGAGGGCCCGTCCTCACAGTCGTGGTCCGCCACCGCTGTGTCTGTCCCGTGCGTCCCTTTGAAGGGACGGTATTTGTCTGGTCCGGTATAGAGGCCGCCCGGCAGTTAGTAGTGTATCCAGACACTGGTGGTTCATCTGGCAGCGTCTTTAGGAACTTGTATTATACCCCTTTGAACCTGTCTACCGGGCAACCTACTATGTCTCGCACTTCCTTGGGCAACGAGTTGAACATTTTTGGTCCATTGTGACCTAGGCTGGACGCAAGGAGGGATCTCACTCGTTCTGGTGCCTGTGTTGGGAGGGATCTCCTCTCACACTTCCTGCAGTCCCTTGACGAATGTTTATCTAAAATTGACCCCTCCAAAAATATATGGTTGACTGGAGACCTCAACTTACCGGACATTAACTGGACAGCATATGCGACACTGGAGAATGACAACCATGAGTGGTGAGCACGCTCACGTGTGAATCTGCAAGACCTGGGATCGAATCCCTGCCACGGCGGACATTTAGTGGGTGTGGTAGTACGTCCTTGCATGTTTCACACGCTCGCACCCAGTCAGGGAACATCCTGGCGACGTATACAGACTAAACACACATAACAAAGCCACTCCAACAGCTTTCTCTCTCTCCAACACCCCTTCTCCCCTCTCTACACGCTTCAGAAAAATAGGAAAAGTAGAATGTAAATACGAGGTGCCGTTGTAAAGGCTTATCCCTCAATACTTCATCTGATCTGATCTGATGACAGCGACATTATATTGCCATGGTGACATTACACAGACCTACATTTACCTCAAACCTTTCACTCAACTCATTATTTCCTACTCTAACACACGCTCTGCTCTCTTCATAAAAACTCTTAACTGCGCTTAACAAATTTCCTCCAATTTCGTACCTTAGCACCTTCCACATAGCTTCTCGATCCACACGATCATACGCTTTTTCAAAATGTAATATTAAAAGTATTTTTTGTTCTCCCACCCAGCACCTGACGAGGAATATAATAAAGTGGTGATGGCAGAAATACATGACTACATGAAGCCCATGGAACTGTTTGAGAAGAAGGACCTGGTCACCATTTGTGCCCCTATGGTTCGATATTCTAAGTAGGTACCTCAATCATGTTATCATTATCACATTTATTATCATTTACAACACATTGAATCCTCCTGTAAGTCCTCTGCTAAATGATGGCCATGGCAGAAATGCCTCCATGCTACAGTACTTTTGTTCAGACATGCTCCATGGTAGGTGGTTTCATAAAGTGACAGATATCACCTTACAATACAGTCAGGTCTCGATATACTGTATGCTGTTAATTCGTACCTTGTGTATAAAAACCGTGTACTAGAAATAACAGGCCTTATGGGAATTAATTCAATTAGTTCCTGCCACTTTCCCAAAGTCCCCTTTTTAAGCCTTTAGCCTACCTTAAGCCAACATTATACTGTACCACCAACAAAAACATATTTGCGTGTCAGGCAGGCAATAACATCATCAATAAGAACTGTGTGGGGGTGACCAGTAGCGACATTGGTAGAGCGCTCGGTTTCTAACCGGGAGGACCGAGTTCGATTCTCGGCTGGTGGAGATGTTTGGGCAATCTCCTCACACCCCTTGCCTCTGTTCTGATTGCCTAACAGTAAAAAATAGGTCCATGACAGGGTAAAGAGGTTCCGTTCCTCGTGACCTCATCCCTTAACTACTAAAAGAAAAAAAAAATACGAATTTTTTTGAACATGCTACTGACCTATTTGCGTGTCAGGCACGCAATATCCTGCAACGTGAACAAACCATACCCTTTCGACCCCTTCCATCTTCCTCCCAATCTATCTCCTGTCTCTAATTATCTCTCTTATTAATGGACAGAATTATTTGTGGTTTGATATTTTTTTAATCACTGTTTAGTTTCTAATGCCATGGAATTGAAAAGAATAATATCCAACCATTATAATAATATTTATTATGACTAACGAGTACAATATAAATTTATACCCCATCTTCTTTGAAGGCTGAACGAAGGTGTTGACAACTTATCGTTTCAGAAAATTAAGCCTGTGTCATATTTTGGAAGGCGAATATATACTGGAGTCCTGCGTTGTGTGTAACACGAAGTTCAAGAAAAGACAGCCATCTGGTCACATATAACTCTGAGGTCTCCAGTGGCCAGATACAGTAGATTACTTTCTTGGTTAACAGGAAAGACTGGAAACTGGTTCGGGATGTAAAGGTCATCCCGAGCGAAGAATGTATCCCCCAGCATAAGCTACTTGTGTGCGACATGAGCTTATACAGAGATCCTGAGCGCAAGAAGGTATACATGCCCAAAAGGAGAGTGTGGCTGCAGAAGAACAAGGAAGTTAGGGATAGGTTTCATAGTGAACTGGAGGAAATGAATAGAAATAAGGAAGCTAGGCCTAGCGATGTAAATAGTCAATGGAATTTCCTTAAGCATAGCCTTCTCGCTGCCACTGACAAAGTCTGTGGGAAAACAAAGGGTCATCCCAGGAATAAGATCTCCTGGTGGTGGAACGATGAGGTAGAACATGCTTATTGATAATTTACGAACTGTGGAGGCACATACGATGCTCGGGTGGTGTAAATGAGTCTCACTTGAAAACTGAAGGCAACGTACATCACGCACCCAGCCGTCAGTTGCAGGCAAGGGAGATTTGAAGAGGCGCATGGCACCCAGTGGTGGTGGTGGCCCCCCACCCAGAACCCCCAAATGACCTTGGTGAGTGGTTTTATTTTGCTTTTCTTTAATTTCTCATCTATCCCATGTGTTTTCAGCAAACAATTTGTTTTGCCAAAATGGCTGGGTTCTGAGTGTCAATCGAAAATAAATCAGCTGGGGCTCAGCGTGTTAAGAGGTACAGTACTCCCTAAGATGATTTTGGTTCTCGACCGTCAGTATTAAGGTTAACCCGATCTCTAAGGAGACCGGTACGAGGCCATATTACCATAGGCTCTTAATTTATGTCATTGACGTTGGAGCCACTGTTAAGTATTAGTTTTTCCTTCCTTCCCTTACGGGTTGTCAAAAACAGTCTAACTTAAAATCTGCTAGGGCTTAAGGTGCCTCATCCAGGAATTTCAGTTTCTGTGGTTGGCTGGGTTTTGCTCTGACCGAGTATGGGTGACTTGTTGTATTTACCTAATTGCCTAATTGTAGTTTACAGGAGTTGAGCTAAGCTCGTGTTGTCCCGTCTCTCAGTCTACTTTTTATCCAATTTTTTCTTGAAAATATGGATATTCCTTGCCCCTACCACCTCCTCCTCCAGCCCATTCCATTTGTCAATACATCTATAGGGGAAGCTAAACTTCCTGATATCGTTCTTGCAGGTAGGTCTTTTTACTTTGTAGCTGTGGCCTCTAGTTATTCCTGTATCCATAATTAATATATCCTCCCTATCCAGCCTCTCCAGCCCCCGGGTGCATTTGTACATCATTATCATGTCTCCCCTCTCTCTCCTCTCTTTTAGACTCGGTAGATTTAATTTGTCTAGCCTCCCTTCATATGGCAGTTCTCTGACACTTGGAACCAATCTAGTAACTGCTCTCTGGATTCTTTCTAACTTGTGAATATGCTTCTTTAGATGCGGGGACCACACCACTGCTGCATACTCCAATCTTGGTCTAATCATACTCTTCATAATTTTCGCTACCATGGTCTCATCCAAGTAGTTCAGAGCAACTTTCATATTCCCGGCCATTGCATACATTCCGCTAAAGAGCTTGTTAATATGTTTCTCTGGCGACAAATTATCTTGTATAATCAACCCTAAATCCTTTCCTTTTTCGGCCTTACTAATTATATTATCTCCCATCCTGTACTCCCAATTTGGTCTATTCACACTTCTTCCCATATTTAACACATGGCATTTACTTATATTAAATTTAATTTTCCACTTGGTGCTCCATTCGTATATTTTATCTAAATCCCATTGCAGCTCCTCACAACTACTTTTATTTGTTATTTGTCTCATAATTTTTACGTCATCTGCAAACATTGACATGTAGGAGTTTATGCCTATCGGCAGGTCATTCACGTACATAAGGAACATGAGAGGTGCCAACACAGATCCCTGCGGCACACCACTCTCAACTTTCCGCCACGATGAGTAAGTTCCTCTAATGTTAGTCCTCATTTCCCTATCTGTTAAATAGCTCTCCATCCATTTCAGCAAACTCCCCCTGACACATCCTAGCGTCTCAAGCTTAGATAACAATCTCTTATGTGGTACCTTATCGAATGCTTTGGAAAGGTCTAAGTAGACGCAGTCCACCCATCCGCCTCTTTCTTGGAGTACATCTATCACCCTACTGTAATAACATAGCAAACTGGTAACACAAGATGTCCCTTCTCTGAATCCAAATTGCTTTGGGGTTATTATCTTCTTTCTCTCTAACATTTTCATCCATCTCTTCCTAATTAGCTTTTCACAAATCTTGCATACAATACTAGTAAGTGAAACTGGTCTATAGTTTAGAGGGTCCTCAGGGTTTCCATTCTTGTATATCGGAATGATATTAGCTCTTTTCCATTCAACAGGAACCTGTCCTTTATCTAAGGAAGCTTGAATTATGTCCCTCACTGGCTCCACTAATTGCTCTGCACACTCCTTTAAAACCCAGGAAGACACTTCATCCGGTCCCATAGCTTTCCTTACTTCAAGTCCTCTCATCGTAGATAACAGCTCATCTCTAGTTATTTCAATCTTACTAAGACCACTCTCCAGTACTCCCGCCTGTGGTTCGTCAAAACCTTCCTCTCTAGTAAAAACTGACCCCAATTTGTTATTCATTACCTCGCACATGTCCGATACATTTTCATACGTCCTAGCATCAACTCTTAATTTAGTAATTTGTTTCTTTACCTTCAACTTACTGTTTATATATTTATAAAATAATCTAGGGTCACTTTCACATTTATTTACTATGTTCTTCTCATAGTTCATTTTAACTTGCCTAATTATGTTAACATATCTATTCCTCCTGTTTATATTTATTCCGATTACTCTCAGTGTTCCTTCTTCTTAATCTAGCCCAAGCTGCATCACGCCTACCCAAAGCTCTTTTGCATTTCAAATTAAACCAATCTTTCTGCTTAGTAAAATTTCCAGTTTTATATCTTGCAACAAACAGATTGGTTCCTACTCTATAAATTTCGAGGAATCTACTATATTTACCTTGTACATCCTGTTCCTTCAAAATAAGATCCCAATCTACTCCCTCTAAATATCTTTTCAAGGATACATAATCAGCTTTACTATAATTTAATCTGTCATTTATGTAGCTATTGTCTAATCTATTGGCATTACTCGAGGTCAACTTCCATTTTAGTAATAGGTGATCACTTTTACCTACAGGACATAGATAGTTTATATCACTAATTTCGTGAGGATCTTTTGTAAAAATCAGATCGAGTTTAGAAGGTTCGTTATTACCCCTCATTCTTGTATTTTCCCTCACATGTTGTGCAAGTACATTTTCCGTAACCAACTCCATTAGCCGATTTCCCCAAGATCTCTGATTTGGCCCTGCATCTCCCGATTCCCAATCAACCTCACTACAGTTAAAATCTCCTACCAAGATCAATCGATTCTTCCTTAAAAGCAATCTTCTCAACCACTGAATCATATCCTCGACCATCTCCTCAAACTCCAACTCCCTCCATGCTCTGGTCTTTGGTGGCATGTAAGCTACTGCTATGTCTAGCTTTTTTCCTTCTATATCATTGAGTTCAACTGCCATTATTTCTGCCTTGTCATTATTTAACTCCACTTGCTTTGCTGTCATAGGGTTCTTAACTAATACTGCCACTCCACCTCCCCTTTTTCCCTTTCTATCATATCTCCATATATTATATCCTTCACTAAACACTATATTGCTGTCAAAGTCCTGGTTCAGCTTTGTCTCCGTCAAACAGACTATCTGTGGTTGATCCTGGTTGATCCTTTCTTAATATATCATCCAATTCTACCTTTTTACTGTTTATTCCATCTATATTAGTGTAGTAGCACAGTATATTGGAATCCTCCTCCTTGTTTCTCTTCCCTCCCTGCCTCCTATTAGGTTCACCTCCTCCTCCATCCCTTCCCTGACCTACCTTCACATTCCCTGCTAGTTCTATTCTCCTCCCCCCCCCCCCCTCCACAATCTCCCGCCCCTCCCTCACCATCTCTCACCATCTCTCCGTCCTCGGTCTGATCCACTACCTGACTCACCGTCTCCATCCCCTGCTCCTCCCTCACCATCTCTCTGTCTTCGGTTTGATCCACTACCTGACTCACTGTCTCTATCTCCTGCTCCTCCCTCACTAGCTCCTTGTCCCCGATTTGATCCACTACCTGACTCACTGTCTCCTTGTTCATTTCTCCTCGTATTTTCCGTTCTTTCTGCCTCTGAGTGTACCACTTCTTTAGTTTCCCTTCCTTTACTCTCCAAAAACAAATCCTTTTCTCCTCATCTGACAATTTTCGATTTTCATCGTCAGCCCTTGCTTGAACTTCTCTCAACTTTTCCCTTTCCTCTATGCTTAAGTCCTTTTTCACCCTAATATGTTTCATTCCAGTACAACTAGCCTCCAGCTTACAATGGTTAATGCTTCAACCACTGACCTAGATTTAAACTCTGCTTTTATCGGTCTCATCTCACCCTTTTTATATCTTCCTAGCCATCTTACTTCGTCCAGTTCTTTCACCCAATCACAGCCTTCGTCTAGACACTCCAATATTTTCTTTACTTTGTCCTCATCCCTTCCCCTTCTTTCCCTCATATCTGTTAAATGTTCTTCAATGTCTCCAAAAATTATTATGCTTTTACCTCTATCTACTGTTTCCCTCACTACCTTCTCCTTGCTCTTCAAAACCTGCACTACATTCTTCTCAAACTCTCTTTTCTCTTTTTCTCTCTCTTCCACCTGCTCCTTCATGATTTCTTCCAATGCATCCACCTTAGCATTCCCCACCCTTGTCCACTCATTTTTCTCCTCACTTATTACTCCTGTGCAGGACCGACAGATTTACTTAGTTAGGCGAGGACAAGAGCCACTGGATGGCTCTCTCGGGGATCGTACTTCCCGTACCTTTGGACAAAATGGCTGCGCCCCCAACATCACAGAAAACGGCGCCATGGGTGACTTATTTAAAGTTTTCTAGCGGGCGACAATTACTGCTATTGAAGCGAATTTGACCCCATTGGATGATACCGTTTTGTATGATTTCAGGATCTGGCCCATTGACTGTAGGTCTGTTTTGGAGTGTGGCTGTTTTGACCTTCCATCTAGTCTCCGTTAACACTGTCTCTTTCACCTTCCAGGCTAGCGTTCCGGAGCTTAGTGCGGCAGTACAGGTGTGACCTATGCTTTACCCCAATGATCATCTCCGACAGCTTCCTCCAGTCTCTCCGTGCTCGACACTCAGACTTCACTACCTCACACGGTCAGTTCAACAATCTTGGGTGTGAATGCGCGGAATTTCTGTGTGAGTATCCTAGATTCGAGTCCTTGGAGTGCCACATGTATTTGTTAATTTCATTGAGTTTAGAAGTAAAGTTGGTTGGTGAAAAAAAAAAATGAATTAATTCTGGTTCAGGAGCAATTTATAGCGAGGCCTTCCCGAGGGTTAAGTGCCCCATTAATTACTCCTTCCATTCGTCTATACATTAGGCTACCATAGCACAGTTGGAATGTATGTACACTTGCTCAGATTAATATGCGGGATTCGAAACTGCATAATAAATCGTAGGCTTGTGCATACTGTAATTCTTTAAAGGTGAATTCCAGGGATGAAACCTATTCAAACTACAATGTCCATTGGGATCTGCTTGATTTTAGGTATATGATACTGAAGAACTTTCATCAATTTGTTTTAACAACATAGAAATATAGCTTATCTAAGTTATTTTATGTGGCGCGAACTGGCGTGTTTACCATGACGTAACTGTGGCCAATGGCGGGAACTATCGACATGGGAAATGGGTGAAACTGTTTGTTTTTATTTGAGAAACTCTTATTACAGTTTCTTACAGTTTCTTACAGTAAATCCTCTGGAAAAAGGCAAACTAGGCCTGTGTATCCAGCTCAGTACCAGTACTTGCACTGCTGCGGTCGTTCATGGTGTTGGCGGCGGTGGTAACAGACGCAACATTTTTACTATTCTGTATTTTTGTTTTATAATCAAACTTCAAATCTTGTCTTCCCCATGCTTTATCAAGATTACTTTCAAACTCCCTTATTGATTCGGAATCGACTACATACTGGGGCAGTGCGTTCCACTCATTTACCACTCTATCACAAAATGAGTTCTTTGCCTTCTCAAGCCTATTTCTTTCTTTGTAAATTTTCTTAGTGTCCTCTCGTTCCCTCCCGCATCAAGAAGATACCTTCACACACATCCTCATCGTACTTTCCTGACACTATCTTAAAAGTCTCTATCATATCCCCTCTCTTTCTCCTATATGCCAGTGTCGGAAGCCCCAGTGTCCTCAACCTCTGCTCATAGCCCGCATTCTTCAACGTTGGTAGCAGCTTGCTAGCTCTCCTTTGCACTTTCTCCACTGCTTCTATATCCTTTACCATATATGGAGCCCACACCTGGTTCGCATATTCCAGGTGCGGCCTAACCAGCGCTGTATAGAGATGCCTGAAGATTTCTTCGTCAAGTGACACAAATGTCCTCCTTATAAGCCCTACAATTCTATTGGCTTTGTTTATCTTTTCCGCTAAATGTTCTGAGAAATTTAACTTATTGTCTATCACTACTCCTATATCATTTTCTGCATTCACTTCCTCCATCGCTTCATACATACTGTATCCTACCTTGTCTATCTTGCTTGTCCCAATCCGCATGTACTTGCATTTTTTTGGATGAAAAGGCATTAACCAATGCTCAGACCATCCCTTCATGCCCTCCACATCTCCTTGAAGCAAACCCACATCTTCCTTACTCCTCACTCTTCTATACAGCTTAGTGTCATCCGCATACAGGTATACCTCACTTCCATTAGTTATAACTTCAGGTCGTTGATAAATATAACAAACAGCAGTGGTCCCAACACAGATCCCTGAGGTACCCCACTTGTAATTTCCCTCCACCCTGATTTTCATTACATTGAGCGTATTTATCAATACCAAATATCAGTGTGGAATGTTTTCATAGAAATAATTATATATATATAATTATAATTTGTATGCATGTTTACAGCTCAACATTTGGCTTCACCACTGTCTGGTCAAGCGACCGCGATATATAAATTGAACAGAAAACGATATTATCATTACGAAATAGGCCTTAGAACCGAGTTCCCTCAACTCTGGACCAGGCTAAACATGCATAAACACTGCATGTATGTTAATTGCTGGCAAGCTGGGATTATTTCTTGATATGCACCACATCATCAGGACGTTGGTCGATCTTTTGCAGAGCTTGAGTATTGAATTGAAAGGTATTAATTACGAAAAACAGACCTCACTGTTCAGGACCGCATATCTTGTTTACAAACGACGTCTCTACACAATGGAGTCACTCCAGCTGGCTGAAAAATGCCAATTCGTCACCAACGACTATATATATTAGTATTTTGTTCTGGAGTTTAATGGAATTATATCAATATTGCCCATATACATATTACAGTATATGCATGCCAAGTTATGACCCTGCATTAATCTTTGTTTTTTCGTTCATCCCTGTAGTTCACCTTTAACTGTCTTGATAGTGTAATGCATAAATGCGCGGAATTTCTGTGTGAGTATCCTAAGTTAGAGTCCTTGGAGTGCCACCTGTGTTTGTTGATTTCATTAATTGAGTTTAGAAGTAAAGTTGGTTGGTGAAAAAAAATATGAATTTTTACTCACTTATTAAATACAGTATACAAATTAAAAGTTATGGTTTACATTTCTTATATTATGTAAGCGATAAAATGGCCAACGCATTGCAAATTTATATACATTTCCTTTATTTCATATTTTCTCATCTTCTTTCTAGTTTTGGGGTCTCTGTACTATACTGAAAATTTTGGGGTAGGCCTACAGTAATTGGTGTAAGCTTAGCACTTTTACTTTTATATATTTCCATTAAGTGCCGAGCAATCAGGTGCTATGGGATTGGATTTATCGTCAGCTGAAAAGAAACCGGCTTTAGTTGATCCACCATTTGTTTTCGTTGTTGTGTTATATTTAAACATTTATTTGATGGTTTTGTTTGTTTTTGCAACTTTTGAGTAATTATATTTGTTAGTTTGCCCCCTAGACCCCTTTCAAACTAAAACGAAGCAAAGTATGCATCCACAAACTCCCTCATCAAGCTATAAAATATTCCCCCCCAGACACCACTTCAAGCCAAATTTGTACATTTTTCAGTAGAAAAATTTCTCAGGCAAAGGTTGGTTTCACCCAAATGTGGGATCGGTTAGTGTTAAAGTGACCGGTTTTTTTTTCTAGTGTTTCCAGCTGATCGTACTGTACTGTTTTTCCTTCTGTTTCCAGCTGACCGTCCTCTGATTGTACAGTTTGCTGCCAGTACTGGTGAGGACTGGGCCAAGGCTGCTCAGTTAGTGGCTCCGTGAGTACTATTACTGTTGTCTTTAGAATTACCATTATTAAATATTTTATGTTGACAAGTGAGGCAGCCTGGAATGCCACCATAAGAATGTGAGAATGAAACTGCACCTTGTGTGGACCACTGGTCTTTATTTTTTTATTTTATTTTTTTAAAGAAGTGTGGTGTTCTTAGTAGTCAATCAATCAATCATTATATTTATTTCATAGTAGTGAAATGAATAGGAAGAAGTGTTTGTGAGTGCTAGCTGGGTTACTCTGTGTAGGTGAGACTCAAACAAAAACAGTGAGGGAAGCCAGACAAATGAAACAGGAGTTCCAGCAAAATCCTTATCACATGCCTTTGAGGCCTCCCCTAGGTATTGCCCTGCATGATTGGTGTCTACCTCCAGGACCAAAACAAACAGTAATGGGCTTAGCACTGAATCTTGGTGAAATCCAACTTTCACTGGGAACTCTTTGCTCAGGGCCCCATTCACTCTAACTGCTGCCTGTGACTCCTCATACATTCTCATTATCACGCACTAGCCACTTTTCTACTCTGAGTTTTCTCATAGCCCACTGCATTACTTCCCTTGGCACCCAGTCAAAGGCCTTCTCCAGATCTACATAATTTAAATTAAAATGTAAAACTTGCAAACTAAACAAACCAAAATTGGGACAAGGACAATATAAAGTCAAATTAAATTATCAAAATCGCTATGTGGAAACAACGCTTACTAAAATGAAAATTATTAAATAAAAGAACACAATCCACCACATAGGGTGTACATCACTACATGAGCAAGTTAATCTGTTTCCCAAGCAAACCAATCGCACATATAACAACGCACTATCGTCACGTTAAAGGAAGTAGTCAAGTTTGGGAAGTCCAGGACGTTCTGGCAAATTATAACTCCCTGTTTTTCTCTAAGAACCTCTCGTGCAATTCCCTAAGAATGAAGATAGCATCAGTTGTGCCACGTTGCGGCATAAATCCAAATTGCATGTCACTGAAGGCTACGCTTTCCCTGATCATGTATTCAAAGACCATTTCGCTGACTTTCATGACTTGATCGAGCATTTTCAAACCCCTATAATTTCCCCTGTCTAAGGAGTCGCCCTTGCCTTTGTATATATTTTCTATCACACTTTTCTGTCATGCATCAGGAATTTTGTCCTCCTTTATGATAGCATTAATCAGCTCCGTGACCAATTTTACCCCAATATCTCTAGCTGCTTTTAGCATCTCAGCGACAATGCCGGAGCTCCCAGGACTTAATTTTATCTATACTGTAGCACTTTTAACAGCGTCGTACCCTATCAAAGGCTGTACAAACAGCTGTACAGTGCTGAGCTGTTCTCTGTTCCATCCAAACTACACATTAAGCAGTCTTTCATAATGCTCCTTTCATACCTCTCTGATTTCATTTTCTGAGTAAACAGTCATGCGACTGTCATTATTTATGCATCTTACACCCACGACGTCCTGACTACAGTCCCACACATTCTTAGCTAATTCATAAATAAATAAATTAAAAATCCATCCACCAACACCAAGGTACTGACTATGCGGTGGCTTGTAAACTATATAGGGATTTTTATGTATACAGTACTAACTTTCATATTCTCAAGTATGTAGTAATATTAACATTATACCCTAATTGTAAGAATGTATTCTTTTATCCCCGTATGGAAAAATGCACAACCCAAATTTCATGTAATCTACATGACCAATAAAGTATATAGTATTTACTATTTTGTATTTATTATTATAAACCAATGGACTTTGTTTTGAAACTGGATGTGAAAAGTCTCTTGTTTGCCAGCCTGGTTTACAGCATTCTATTATCTGCGCAAATGTTATCCTTCCTCAGACACAGTGATGGTGTGGACCTAAACTGTGGTTGTCCCCAGCGGTGGGCCATGGCTGAAGGTTATGGTGCCTGTCTTATACATAAACCACACCTACTGGCTGATATGGTCACACAAACAAGAGCTGCACTACCACAGTCATTCACGGTCTCGGTTAAGATCAGGCTTCACAAGGATGTTAGGTGGGTCTTAGTCCTTTTGAGCGCTGCTTGTTTAGGCCCGTATTCCTAGACAAACCACATCATTGTTACAGTATATTCGCTGTAAGTAGGGGAGAAATCAAGACCTCTAACCTCTGTACCTCAAAAACGACTAAAGTAAACGAGCTAATATTTCTACCATTCGGGAAGAGTCAGTCAAGGAATAGATGTGGAAATTTGCAGCCAATTTGCTCTAGCCCTTTTAGAGTTACATAGGATAGAGATCATGATTTTTCGCTTACTTACAGCGAATAGACTATAGTGGTAATTGCTATAGTTTTATCATACTCCTAGCTAGTCAATATGATATGCCAGTCTTTATAATTGCAATGAGAAGTACTGGAACATTATTACGGTACTTTCATTGCAATTACAACTACAGTAGTACAGTAAGCCCTCGCTCTTTCGTACTTCACACTTTCGGAATTCCAAGGCTTTCGGACTAGCATTTCAATTCGAACTCATGCCGAAAGGCTGAGAAAATACCTCCGTCCTTTTCGGACTACATTTAACTTTGGACTCATGCTTCAGCCTTTCGGATTTGTCCGAAAGGCTGAGAAAAATTAAATCGCATTCGGACCAAAGAGCCGAGTTTCGGACTTGTCTGGTTAGGTGAATGTGTATTCGGACTTATAAACTTCGGACATTATTTCAGCCTTTCGGTTTTGTCTGAAAGGCTGAGAAAAATTATTTCGCATTCGGACCGAAGAGCCGAGTTTCGGACTTATAAACTTCGGACATTATTTCAGCCTTTCGGATTTGTCTGAAAGGCTGAAGTGTGAGTTCAGACTCTGCCCTTTCGGACTTTTGACATTTTCGGACAGGGGTCTCCCCCAATTAGTCCGAAAGAGTGAGGGTTTACTGTATATCATATTGCCTGGCTAGGAATATGGAAAAACTATAATGATGCCGTTTGTCTAGGAACACGGGCCTTGGTCTATTCAAATAATTCTCTCTCTCTCTCTCTCTCTCTCATATCTGAAGAGAGAGAAGTGGAGGATGAATGGAAACAGTTTAAGGAAGGAGTGAAAACAAGCGCAGAGGAAGTATGTGGTAAAATTAGATAGATAGATAGATATTTAGCAAAAATTCTCTAATATTCCGTTTCACTTCTCTCATTTTCTCCATGTACCTCTTAGATGTGTGTGAATTTTTATTTTGTTTTTGTTTGCATTGTTTTCTGATGTGTTATCCCTATTCGGAATTTCGGACTCTGTCTTGAGTCCCCCCCCCAAAAAAAATAAAAAAATAAATAGGAAAGAAAAGTGGGGATTGGGCCTGAGTACAGTATATAGATAGATAGATAGACCTCTCACTTACCTCAATACTACCACGCTTTAACCCCTTCCGACATATGACGCAATTTTGAGCCTATTAGGGATACTTTAAAGCCTTTGTTACCATCAGGGGTATTTAGAAACCTTTAGTTTAGTTACTTCAACCTCTGCAGTTGTCTTTGAGTTAGCTGTGGACAGAAAACTAATTTTGGGAGAGGTAATTATAAGAGTGAGAGAACTCTATTTCTTATTGCTAATCTGGTAACCTCTGCGTCATATGAGTCTGAAAGGGTTAATACCCTCTCAAACCACTGTCTCTTTCCTCAATTGCCTTTCTCACCGTATCATTCCACCACTCGCTTCCCTTCCTGATACCTCTGCCTCCTACGGTACTTTCATTTTACCACATAGCCTACTTCCTCTGCACTTGCTTTCACTCCTTCCTTAAACTGTTTCCATTCATCCTCTACTTCTCTCTTCCATCTCTCTCACTTCCATCCATTTTTAATTTAGTCTTTCCTTGTATTCCCTCTCTTTTGTACTTTTCTCTAACTGACTAACTTTTATTACCTCTCTTACTCCGCACTTGTCTCGCATTCTCCTGTAACTCCTAACTAACTCCCAGCTTTCCCTCCACCAGATAATGATCAGACATACGCCTCACCTCTCAGTACATTCACGTCCAGCAATCTACACAATCTTTCCCTTGTCACCAACACATAATCCATCAATGCCCTCTCTACAATCTCTCCCCTCACAAGTCTATGCCATGCGTACTTGTGTATGCGTCTTTTTTTGAAAAACGTGTTACCTACACTCATTATACACTCCACATACACCAATCAATCTTCCTTTCCAACACATAATCCATCAATGCCCTCTCTACAATCTCTCTCCTCACAAGTCTATGCCATGTGTACTTGTGTATGCATCTTTTTTTGAAGAACGTGTTACCTACACTCATTATACACTCCACATACACCAATCAATCTTTCTCCACTCTCATTTACACAATCCACATCAAAACTACCAATGACTTCCTCAACAGGCTCATTCCTACCCTAGCATTTAGGTCCCCTAAAACTAAAACATTTTCATTTTCCTCAAACCCTTGTAAACAATCCCTCAAATCTTCCTTTAAACCCTCCACCTCCTCTCTCTCTCTCTCTTTTTCACTTCCTGGCCCATATGCACTCACAAAAACCAACCTTTCACCCTTAACCCCTTCCCCCCGGGCTGGCCTAAATGACAGCACTAGGATCCGGGTGATCTGGCCAAAAAACGTCATAGTAGGCCTAGGCCTAGCTTTGTTATTTTAACTGCTAGAGTATTCACACACATCTCAAAATGTAGCCCTGTTTCATATCTGTAGACTGACATGGAGTAGAGCTCTCTAGGTCAACTGGTTCAGTTGTGATGATGATTTCCGTGGAGAGAGTTTTGATGCGATGTTAGCAATATCGGACAATAACAAACACTAATTCTCGTTCTACTAAGCAATAACAACAACAGTCCGACTTCTCCTTCTTGTTTTTGAAGGTGCGCGTCGCTCCGACCGGCTTTGTTTACATACGGTTCGACGCACGGCTTTCAAACCACGCTTAATAGGCTTTCAAGCTTACAGATTTTAAAATGACACCCGAGCTCCTGCCCATCTGCCGCGGTGTCATTTTAAAATGACAACCGGGCAGGAAGGGTTGAACCTCATTAGCATCCACATAAGCCTTTATGACACCTCTCCACTCTTTTATAAACTCTCTCAATTCCTTTCTTACAGTAATAGCCACTCCCTCATCTACTCCAGTCTTTCTACCTTTCACATTTCCAAAATCCACTTCTCCCTTTCCTTTCATCTTTTTCATTCAGATAGATATTATGATTATGTTTGGTTATTGATCTAAATTGATCAATAATCAAACATGTAATTAACTGAATCAACGGTATAAGTGCACTTCATTATACAGTACAGTATACAAAGTGACCAACCCTAAATGTATATATTAATATATTCTAGGAGCAAACTGCAAATATGCAAAATTGGAAACCATGAATATTGAGAGATTCCTGTACATGTATAGATTATAGTACAGTACTCTGGTTTTTCAATCTATGTACAATACCTGTACTGTATTTGCTATGCAAAATATACATTCAATGCCGTATTTCTCTGGTTTATGCTAAAATGTTATACTGTACCATATTTTTGGCTAAGTGTTGGATTGGTCCCATCAAAAGACTGGTTGAATGGCCCCTCCCTCCCATAGCTTTCTCTCTCTTTGATATACTGATGGCTAGTTAGCATTATCTGCCCACACAGACGGACAGTTGAGTTAGCCCGACAGATAGAGGCTGCTGGTGCATCATTCCTAACGGTCCACGGTCGCACCCAGGATCAAGGTGGGGGGATACCAGTTAACCTTCAAGGTATAGCTGACATAAAGGCTGCTCTCTCCATCCCCGTCGTGGCTAATGGTGACATCAGGAGTATGGACGATGCTAGGAGAGTCAAGGATGTCACTGGTGTTGATGGTATGTTAACAGCTGGATTTATTGTTATGTACAGTAAATTCTGATTCATTTAGAGATCTTAGAATTATTTAATAAAACTAATCCCTGGCTTAGTCTTCTTAAATGGTAGAAATATTTGCTCGATTACTCCAGTCGTTTTTGAGTTTTAGAGATAGTGGTCAAGATTTTTGGCCTACAGATACAGTACTTATAATAAACAGCGTAGCCTATAGTAAAGAGATCGAGTTCAGCCTGAGGTAGCTTAAACAAAATTATAGACCGCATTAATGACAGTGACTGTACATTTCTTTTAATTGCTCCGTGCCAACTTTCATCAACTTGGGTCACATGAAGCAAAGCCTTGTTGGCCCGGTGGACATAAATTTATGCAAAAGCTCCCATTTTCCCTTTTTTTTTTTTTTCTTTCTTTGAGTGGCTTCTGGAGGGGAGAAACTAATCCACACAGTCTTTGTGAGAGTTTGTCCACATTCCAGGATGTTTATCTCTGACATTCTCTTGTGACTTTCACCCTCACCTGGTATCGCCTTAGGCTTTAACCCAAGGAGCGCACTAATAGGTTTTAATTGACCCATCCCTGGTGCGTAATCCTGCCACAAATACGACTTGCAAAAACACAATGAAAATTACATCAACTTGTTTGAAACGCATTTCTACAGATGCAGATGGATACGAGGGGGTACATGGAGGAAATAGTTACGGAAGGAGGAATCTGGAAGGCGAATATATACTGGAGTCCTGCGTTGCACTCAACATGGTTGTGTGTAACAAGAATTTCAAGAAAAGACAGAGCCATCTGATCACATATAACTCTGGGGTCTCCAGTGGCCAGATAGATTACTTTTTGGTTAACAGGAAAGACTGGAAACTGGTTCGGGATGTAAAGGTCATCCCGAGCGAAGAATGTATCCCCCAGCATAAGCTACTTGTGTGCGACATGAGATTATACAGAAATCCTAAGCGCAAGAAGGTATACATGCCTAAAAGGAAAGTGTGGCTGCTGAAGAACAAGGAAGTTAGGGATAGATTTCATAGTGAACTGGAGGAAATGAATAGAAATAAGGAAGCTAGGCCTAACGATGTAAATAGTCAATGGAACTATGTATGTATTACATACATACATACATGAAATTTTAAGACCGAGTGCTCCACACATACGTGCAGTCTCGTCCTAATGGCGGAGTTCCAAGCAACCCTGTTAACCCTCTCACGTTCTTGACGCAATTTTGAGCCTATTAGGGATACTTTAAAGCCTTTGTTACCATCAGGAGTATTTAGAAACCTTTAGTTTAGTTACTTCAACCTCTGCAGTTGGCTTTGAGTTAGCGGTGGGCAGAAAACTAATTTTGGAGAGGTAATTATAAGAGTGAGAGAACTCTATTTATTATTGCTAATCTGGCAACCTCTGTGTCATAAAAACGTGAAAGGGTTAAGTGCTACTTCACTTGTCAAGTTTTTGGATTTGAGACCGGCACGTATAGTCCGATCCCAGGTCTTCCTCAGTCCACCCCTTGGTGCAGCTCCATCCACAATCACAGACCTGCATCTGTTCACCCAATTTTGTTCATCCATTCTCTCCACATGCCCATATTATCCCAGTCTACTTGTAAGTATCTCCTCGCTAATACTCTTTATACCTAAGCATATCCTCAGCTCATCATTTGTTATTCTATCCTGCAGTTTGGCCCCACACATCCATCTCACCATTCTCATCTCATTACATTCCATTCTGATGACCTCCTCTAATGTGAGCTTTGCTCATTAACCCGGGAACTGTGGGAAGACTCTTAAGAGTTCCCCCGGCGGACTGCGGGAAGACTCTTGAGTCAGGGGAAAAAAAAAATCAATTTAAAACACCGATTTTTTTTTTTTTTCTTTTTTTTTTTTTGCCCTTGGGCCATGCCAAATATCACTCCTCCACCTCCCCTCCTTCAGTTATCACCTATTTTCCCTGTTATTCCCTTTTCCTGTGGTCTATTTTCGTGCTAACATTAGCGAGTTGGTAGCAGGGCGTTGTCATCACTGTTAGCAAGCGAGTGCAAGAGAGAGTATCGATCGACAGTCTCTCTCCAGAGGTGGAGAAAAGTGGTGGGCTGGGAGGTTGCCTCAGCCATACATTGTGTAACTCCCGGCCTGTATCGCCGATTTTGACCATCCAAACGCTGTTTCCACTTGTTTTATTGTTGTAACAGGTTAATACCTTTATAATCAACCTATAATAGGCGCATATGGATAAGTATTAATGCTATTTATGGTAAAATAAATATGTTAGTGATGGGAACAGCTCAAATACATCAGCACAGGAGTGTGGTGTCTCATACCCCCCATGCACACTTCAGAGGATAAGGGCAAACATTGCTTCACCTCCTTTAGTTTGTTACAGTTTCATAAAGTTGTAGGCACCCCAGTAATAATAAATTTAATATTTACATTTTGTTAATCTTATGGCATGAATGTACAGTATTGCGAATTTGTGAGATCTAATCAGTCAAATTGTTGTACAGGTGTGATGTGTGCGCAGGGACTGTTAGAGAACCCGGCACTGTTTGCAGGTGAAGCCACTACTCCATTAGATTGTGTAAAGGAATGGGTAAGAATCTCCCTGGCCGTGGGTACATCCTTCTCAGCCTTCCACCACCACCTGATCTATATGATAGACAAGTCACTTAGTCGTTCAGAACGTAGGTATTTCAATGGTCTGGGCAGCACCTCTGGGGTCATGGCTTACCTTGAGGAGAAGTATATGATGGATTTCACACCATCGGGGAGCTAAATCAAGGGTTTCAGATGTACTTAAATAATAGCTGAATAATGCCAATATATAGTTGATTTATTTTTCTAAATTTGTAAAGACATGATAGTTTTAGGATGTTATATAAGGATAAGGCTAGCCAATGAAACATTTGAGAGGTTTTAGCCTACATCTTGGAGAAGTACTGCATATGATAGGCTTTGATACATCGGAGCTAATTTTGATTTCGATCTCTTTTTTTTAATTTGTAGGGCGCTGTTTTAACGCATATCACCTGTTTGCGAAAGTGAAAAAGTATCTATATGTCTATGAAGGTTTGTGTATTTTGTTTTGTATGATTATTGTTTTCTGCCGTGTTGTCCCCTGTTCTGGCTCTGTCTACAGGCTAAGTTTAAGACAGCATCCTGTTTGTTGTTATTTTCTTCAATTAAAAGATTTATGTTATTTAGCGAGTTTCTGTTTCCTGTTCGAGTATATGGCGTAGGTGACACAAATGTACCATCTCCAGTCTTGGTAGTCCAGGCAGTACGGCACTGTTGGAAGAGCTACTATTAAATTACAGATTTAAGTCCCGAAGGAAAGTATAAAACCCAATTATTTAATAGTGGCCTTAGAATCAATGATGTACGGTAATGATCCCTCCCACCTTCACCTTCCCATGTGTTCATCTTGATGTACCATTGAAGAACGGAGCGTGGTTTGGAGAGGGATGCTGACGCTCGGAGCAATTGAGGAATAACCAGTGCACTTGACACACGCTTAATATATTTTTTTTTGATTATTTTATTATTTCATAGTGGTATCCGATTCAAATGACGTTTCTTAAGTACAGTATTTTAACAGTGTCGCCTATGGAGTATGGATGAAGAACTGCGGAGGGTGCAACAGGGGAAGAGGGTTGTACATACATACATAACATTTTAAGACTGAGTGCTCCACACTTACTTGCAGTTTCAGTCTCTTGATCGATCCGTATACCTGTAGTCCGATCCCAGGTCTTCCTCGGTCCACCCCTTGGTGCAGCTCCCTCCACAATCACAGACCTGCATCTTGTCACCCAATTTTGTTCATCCATTCTCTCCACATGGCCATACTATCCCAGTCTACTTGTACGCATCTCCTTGCTAATACTCTTTATACCCAGGTGTCTCCTCAGCTCATAATTTTTTATTCTATCCTGCAGTTTGGCCCCACACATCCATCTCACCATTCTCATCTCATAACATTCCATTCTGTTGACATCCTCTACTTTTAACGGCCCATGTTTCTGAGGCATACGTCATTGCACTTCTAACACACGAGGCATACACCTTTCCCTTTAGGGGGAGAGGCACTCTTTTCATGGTCAGAATTGGCAGCAGTTCTCTGAACTTGCCCCAGCCACATCTGAGGGAGGTGTGGTGGAGTGGTCTTGCCACTGGCCTGGTAATCCAAAGGTCCCGGGTTCAAATCCCGATGTATCAATGGGAAGATATTATTGGGATGGAATTTGTGCTGTACCTAGTATCCGTGCATTACCACAAGCCCACCGAAACGTCAATAAAATACCCTCATTGTTCCCTGATTAAATAGCACTGTATGAATATTCCCATATTCAAAATATGCTATAGGGGTGCAATGCCTGGTGAGTTATCTGCTCAACAGGTGGCGTGTGTAAGTGTGAGAGTCCGAGTGTAGGGGATGAGACAGTGAAGCACGGGAACGAGGTGGCTTCAGAGATGGGGTCGTTTCGGGCCATGAGTGAGCACCGTGCCTCATGTGAAGGCAAGATGGCAGGTGCTCGTTGTACTCTACATGCTTCACATGTCTCACTCCCTAGACTGGAACAAGACCTCACAGGCTTCACTGTTCATTGTAAAGCGGTGAATGTGAAGGCTCTCAGCCTATGCCCGAGAGGAAGTAAGTTGGAATATAGAAAAAAACAAAAACAAAAACAAAATCTAGCGACAGTGGCAGCCTCGGCCCCACAACCGGCAGAGATGGCATCTCCTAGGTAACAAAACTTGTCCACCATCTCCAATGACTCGTTTCCAAAATTCACAGCCACAGGATCATCATTTAACCCAGTGTCGCACGTGATGCGTCGGCAGTGTTTGATCACCAACTCCCAGCGACGCATCACGTGCGTCCGGCATATTAAAATCAGTTACGTGGCTCGTAAGGTAGGAAATGGCGGGAGAATAGGAGGGGGAGGTACCGTAGTGTGGGGGAGCCGGGCCGGTAGGTGTGAGCGGGCCAAGACAGCCGCGCGGCCAGTGGTGGTGGGCTTAGTGGGGATACTTTACACCCTTAGTTCACCGCCACTTTGAACCTTCATTACTCCGGTTGTATGGGAGCTAGAGGCTTGAGATTTATGGGAGACACTTCTTAGGATGTATGCCGTACAATGCCATACTCAGTTTTCACCCTAGTGCTCCCGGGCGGGTTGTCATGCGGGGGAGACGAACTTTCGACCCCCCCCCCCCCAAATGACCAAGGCGAGTTTTTTTTTTTCATTTCTCACCATTCTCTTCCATTTTGGCTCAACAAATTTTTTTGAGGGCCCCCCCCCCAAAAAAAAAAATATCAGGGGATTTTTTTTTTTTTTTTTCATTTCATTTCTCATCCTTGTCTTCCATTTTAGCAAACAAAAACAAGAAGTGAAAATGGCTTGGGACTGGGGTGAACAAAATATTATAACTAGCCGGGGCTCAATGGGTTAACACAAGCTCGCCCTTGCACATTACACTCAAATTTCTCTATTTCTGACTTATCCTTTGGCAGGGGTCCATTTATTCTACTACAGCACTTACTCCCATGATGCACCCAACATCGACAGACGCTACATCGAATCGAGTTAGCGAATGCATTACTGTATGTATGCATTATGTATGAAAGATGTTTCTCAATTGCCACTTCATCCTTACTCTGTTTAGCAACTTCAATATTGGCTACAAAGTGGCTGCAGCATCTTAACTTGAGAGTTACCTGGTTCCTCATTGACAGTAAACCGCCAGGGATAACGACCGAGGACCGAGGATAGCCATGAATGTAAATGTAGATCCGACCAGAACCAAAAATTCGATGAAAGAACGTTCTGTGAGTTCTAAAACCGCAACTTTAAAGGTTTTCTATGCAAACGCTCGTAGCATACGCAATAAATTTTCAGATTTAGAGGAACTAGTGTTTACAAAAAATTATGATGTGATTGGCATAACAGAATCTTGGCTCAATACAGAAGATAGAGACTTTTTAGCAGAGTATTCACTTCCCGGTTATGTAATGTTTGAGAACAGCCGAATAAATAAAAATGGAGGTGACGTTTTATTTTATATCAAAGAAAGTCTTAACCCGACCCTTGTGTCAAAACCTCAAATTGTGAACGTCGACACATCTTTTGTGCTAATAAAGAATAATAAAGGTACAAAAATAATACTTGCGTTAATATACAGACCTCCAGCTCAATCAGTGCAAACTGACCGAGAAATTTACGAACAAATTGCAGATGTAAGTAACTCACAAGATACCGTAATTTTTGGCGACTTTAATTTACCTGTGACCAAGTGGGGCGATACTCTTACTTCACACTCCGGACATGACTTGTATACGAACTTGCAAGAGAGTTCGCTTTATCAATTTGTTCGAACGCCGACCCGTGGTAATAACGTTCTTGACATTGTACTTGCAACAAAAGAAGAATTGATAGAGAATTTGAATGTTGGTGATGAATTAAAATGTAAAACTTGCAAACTAAACAAACCAAAATTGGGACAAGGACAATATAAAGTCAAATTAAATTATCAAAATCGCTATGTGGAAATAACGCTTACTAAAATGAAAATTATTAAATAAAAGAACACAATGCACCACATAGGGTGTACATCACTACGTGAGCAAGTTAATCTGTTTCCCAAGCAAACCAATCGCACATATAACAACGCACTATCGTCACGTTAAAGGAAGTAGTCAAGTTTGGGAAGTCAGTAACAGCGACCATCGTACGATAACTTTCACTTTAAAGTTTACTAGTAACGAACCAAATAGTAGCATCGAAAAAGTCCCTAATTTCAAGAAAGCAAACTTCCATAAACTTAGAGCTATGTTTAAAGAAACTGACTGGAGCTTTTTAATTAACAATAACGACATAAATACATCTTGGAAGTTATTCGAAACCACTTACCTAAAAGCAGTGCAAGACTGCATACCATCGAAAATACGGCGTCCAGGCCATAATAATAAGCCCAAATGGTGGAATAAAGATATTTCAAACTGCCTGCTTGCTAAAAAATTTGCTAATAGATTAAAATCCTCACAAAATGACGAAGAACAGGTGAAATGTGTAGAGCTACGACGCAAAGCCAAAAAGTTAATTAAGCAAAGTAAAAAGACCTTAGAGTTACATATTGCGAATCAAAGTAAAACAAACCCGAAAGAATTCTATAGTTATATCAGAAAGAAAAAAGTAGTTACTTCAACTGTTGGACCGTTAGTCGATGAAAATGGAGAATACACCAAAGACGAAGTACAAATGAGTAATGCCCTCAATACCTTCTTTGCATCAGTTTTTACAACAGAAGACCTCAGTGATATCCCTACACCATCGCCGATTCAGATTGATAATTCAGATGTTCTAAGCAATATCACCGTTACAGAGAGAGAAGTATTGAATTGTTTAGATAAACTCAAGGTAAATAAAACGCCAGGACCTGATACAATCTCGCCTAAAGGAAGCTAAGAATGAGCTCTCCAAACCACTGACATTACTATTCAATAAATCCTTGCAGTCTGGAACTATGCCTGATCAGTGGAAGCTAGCCAACGTAACACCGATATTCAAAAAAGGCAGCAAATCCCTACCCAGTAACTATCGTCCAATTAGCTTAACCTCAGTTGTATGTAAAATGCTAGAAACGGTCATACGAGACAGACTCGTAAATCACTTAGAGGAAAATAACATACTTAAAGATACTCAACACGGCTTTCGTAAAAAACTTTCCTGTTTAACAAACCTCTTAGACTTCTTCCACGATATCCTCAACCTCTACGATGAGAGTAAAGCTGTAGATATTATATACCTTGATTTTCAAAAGGCCTTTGACAAAGTTTCCCACAAACGTTTACTGCTAAAACTAAAAGCGCATGGAATACAAGACGGTGTGTTGAAATGGATAGAAAATTGGCTCAGCAACAGAAAGCAAAGGGTAGTCATAAACGGTAAGGCATCTAAATGGACCAATGTAAGTAGCGGGGTACCCCAGGGATCAGTACTAGGACCAATTCTCTTTCTAATTTACATCAACGACATAGATGAGGGTCTCACCTGTACAATCTCAAAATTTGCTGACGATACAAAAATTGCAAATAGCGTACTCTCAAAAGAACAAGTTGACGATATGCAACACAATCTAGATAAATTGTCATGTTGGGCCCAAATTTGGCAAATGAGTTTCAATGCGGATAAATGTAAAGTACTACATGTCGGATACCTAAATGAGAAAGCAAACTATTCGATGAATGGCACTCAGCTTAAGAATGTAAACAGAGAAACCGATCTGGGAGTAACAATATCGAGTAACCTAAAACCGAGTCAACAATGTTCAGAAGTTGTTAAGAAGGCAAACAAAATAATTGGCTATAATTTATAGGCAGGTCATTTGAGCATAAATCCAAAGAAGTTATCCTAACCCTTTACAATTCCTTAGTCCGCCCTCTTCTGGAATACTGCGTTCAATGCTGGTGCCCTTATTACCAAAAAGATATAAACAAGCTAGAACGAGTTCAACGTAGAGTTACCAAAATGATGCCTAGCCTAAAGAACAAACCATACGAAGAGCGTCTTAGAGAATTAAATCTATTTCCTTTAACCCAGCGCAGATTAAGAGGTGACTTAATTCAAGTGTTCAAAATCATCAAAGGCATCGACAATATGAACTGTAGTAAGTACTTCACTATCGACCAATCTAATTACACGCGGGGAAACGGTTGCAAAATTATTGGTAAATCTTTTAACTCGCACGAATCTAAGAATTTCTTCTTCAATCGAGTTGTCAACTTGTGGAATGGGCTTCCCCGAGACGTTATAGACTGCATCACCGTTGATTCATTTAAACTCCGCCTAGAAAAATATCTCTCATCAAACCCGCGACTGACTGCGTTTGTAAATGAATAACTTTATTTTATCCCCCCCTCAGTTACTAACCCATCTGTCCTCTACTAACTTCCTAATCCTGCCACGGACATTAGTTCCAGGGCAGTAATTCCCTTACCCACTCTAAACCACTGTTTGGACACTTGATCCTCAGTGTTTTGGAGGACAAGCAACCTAGAAGGGTCACTAGATCTGTTGTTGCTTGATTTCCTTTGTACTCCTTTGTACAGTAAAAGTCAATTCAGTACAAAAAACAAACAAGCAGTACCATTTATTTATTATTTTACAATAACACAATTCCAAGTAGCTTTAGGACTATGATCTATATCCTAAAATGAGTAAAATCATCTAAGGATAGCCAGTATACATACATACATACAAAAATTTAAAGACCAAGTGCTCCACGCGGAGTGCGGTTCCAGTCTCCTGTCCAGGCAGCTTTATTCAGAGCTGCCTCACCTGTCAGGGTTTTATTATTCAAGATCAAACCGTGTAAGAGCCCGTGTCTTTCTTGGTGATCCCCTTGGTGCAGCTCCCCCCCACATTCACAGACTTGCATCTTTTCACCCAACTTAGTTCATCCATCCTCTCCACATGCCCGAACCATCCAAGCCTACTAGTACGCATCATATCACTGATACTCTTGATGCCTAACATTCTCCTCAACTCTTCACTAGATATCCTGTCTTGCAGTTTGGCCCCACACATCCATCTCATCTTGTTGCATTCCATTCTGTTGATATCATCCACTTTGACAGGCCATGTTTATGAAGCATGTCATTGCGTATAGGTAAAGTAAAATGAAAACAAAAAAATGCAGTAGCAGTTCGCAAGGCAAGTCTTGGCCCCATGGCTGTGAGTGATTATTGAAAATGAAAACTTTTAAAATATAAATATATTAATGTATTGAAAATGTCTACTAGAGAAGCCTCAGGATTCTATGCATTTTGCATTTATTTATATACACACTCATCATATCATGGGGCATATGATTATGCCCCAAGTGTCTATTGCGTGTCGTAAGAGGCAACTAAATGGGGGATGACATAAGCCGGGGCACCCCGGCTGTTCATTCCATTTGGTCCATTTCAGCACCAAATCTAGTCTCTGGAATAGCTGCTCTTGCCCTGAAGGGCTGCCTTGGGGCATTTGGGGTGGTTCCATGCTTGCATGGAACTGGAGACTTCTGTACAGTACAGTTAACCCTCGAATGTGCGGACTAATAGGGGGGGACCCTTGTCCGCACATTGAAAAAGTCCGGACATTGGAAATACACGCCGCTGCTGTAGGCCTACTCCCTCCCCTCCCCGTCCCGGCCTCAACCCCGACCCCGTTACTGTGATGATGTTGATAAGCCTTATGCTACACCCTATTGATAATGCAAAACTATTGAACACACTTAAAAGTGTGTTATTTGGTCTCTATATAATCTGTGAATCATTTCCGATATGATGGAATTAAAGAACACATTTTTCCACCAACTCATAATCAGCAAAAATTACACAAATGTCAATTAAAAATATGTTACAATATTTCCCAATTAATTTGTGTAGACACTTTCAAGGCGAAAATAAACCGTGGGAAAACAAATACAATACAGTAAATAAATAAAATAAAATCTCCTGACGCTCGGAACTCGAAGACGGGGAATATTTGTTGTTGACTGTATCTTATTTCTTGTTTGTGTGCTGGAAGGATATTATATTTTTCAATTCCATCGCATTAGAAATGATTCAAAGATTACAAAAAGTCCAAATAAGACATAGTTATGTTAATGTACAAGGGAGTTACGTAGATGCATTAGAGAGATAGAAAGAGAGAGTTGCAGAGGGGGAGTGAGCGATAAACACGAACTATTATGAGACGGACTTAATTGGTTCTGAAAAGACAAAGGAGACATTTTTATTGACTCTCTTTTTCATGTTATTATTTGTGTGCTAGAAGGATAATATTGTTTTCAATTCCATCGCATTAGAAATGATTTATAGATTACAAAAGTCCAAATAAGACATAGTTATGTTAATGTATAAGGGAGTTAGTTAGATGCATTAGAGAGATAAATAGATAGAGAGAGAGTGGCTAGGGGCGAGCGAGCGATAAAATACTAACATATATGAGACAGACTTATGTTTTTGAAAGACAAAGGAGACATTTTGATTTACTCTCGTTTTAATTTTATTATTTGTGTGTTAGAAGGGTAATATTGTTTTCAATTCCATCGTATTAGAATTGATTCATAATTAAAAAAAGACCAAATAAGACATAGGCCTAGTTATGTTAATGTATAAGGGAGTTAGGTAGATGCATTAGAGAGATAGAAAGAGAGTTGCAGAGGGGGAAGTGAGCGATAGACAAACACGAACTATTAAAATACCGGACAACTTTTAAATTAACGGTCTTTTGCCCGATTTGTCCGGTATTTTGGAGACTTGTCCGCATCGGCTGTTGGGTCCGCACAAACCGAAGTCCGGTCAACTGGGGTCCGCCCATGCGAGGGTCGACTGTACAAGTATAAGTAACTTCACCCCCAATCTATCATGTCCGTGTCTGACTATCTCTGACACTATCTCTCTCTCTCTCTCTCTCTCTCTGTATGGTATGTATGAGTGTGCATGTGTATACTGTATAATTATACAGTATATGGGGGGGGGGGAAATGTGGATGGTTAAATGGGTATAGATGGGTAAATAAATAGATTGATTAATAGATATGACTACACCACTTCACCAGGATAAAAATCTCACATATTGTACACGCACTCCTCCTCTCACCCTAGTCATTATTATATATACAGTAATTGCCTACACCAATGCCTTTTCCCCATCACTCCTGAACGTCATCACCATATTTGTTCTTGTGTGTTGGTGCAAAGGACAGTGGTGGTGGTGGTGGTGGTGGTCTGAGGGCTGTGGGGCCATCGTAAGGGCCTACTTGGGTGCTGTTGCTGTCTGAGGGATGGTCACCTGTGGAGGAACAATGATACGTTAAATGTAATGAAAACAAAATTATATGTTGAGTAAACAATGATGAAAGGATAGGAGAAAAAACATTTGAGGACACACCTTGATTATGTCGTCAAAGTAAAGTACAGTGGGTCCCACAAGGGTGCGGTTACCTTAGTCCGAGACATGCGCACACCCTTGTAAAACGCACCCTTGGAGCTTAAGAACCTATGGGAAATTCACTATGTAGTTCGGGGACTCTTCAAACTTACCCTTTTTTCGCTCGATAACCCCTGAAAAACATGAACTAAGGAAAGAATACCTGTACAGTATAGAAATGTGATTAGATATTAGATAGAATAGGGGTATTACACTCACTTTGGATGGTTTATGTATGCGTGAAGGTTGGGATGTTGGTCTTACTGAGGGTCCGAGGCTGCCCCCATGCCCTCACCAAAATGTCTACCCACATTTGCCTGTTTCTCACCTCTAGCCAACATGTCTAGTAACTGTTTTTTCTGTTCTAAATCAAGAACTTTCACTTTTGTTTTGGTGGGTAACACGATCGCCCTGGGCGGTGGGTTAGGGGCAGCAGGTGTAAAATGCCCCCATGTGGGCATGGGGGCAGCCTCGGACCCTCAGTAAGACCAACATCCCAACCTCCACGCATACATAAACCATCCAAAATGAGTGTAATACCCATATTCTATCTAATATCTAATCACATTTCTATACTGTACAGGTATTCTTTCCTTAGTTCATGTTTTTCAGGGGTTATTGGGCGAAAAAAACGCACGCTTTGCTTTTTTTGCACCCTTGGATTATAAGCACCACACGGACATCTGCCGCACGGTTGGAGAATCGCACCCTTTTAGTGCGCACCCTTGCGGGGCCGACTGTACTATCTTCAAATGGTGTGTCTCTTAACCCTGGATAGGAATCATAGTGCCAAAAACGGAACGTGGTGGTGCGCGGAAACCGATATATGATCACCGCGCACCCAAATTAATATTATGATACATTTATTATAAATATGAAATTTACTTTGATTTTCAATTACACTCTCCATAATGTTAACCCTTAAAAAGCGGCTCACCACATAAGTCGAGTTGAAAAAACTGGCAAAAAACGGGTGAAAAAAGGGTGGAAATCGAGTGAAAATGGGTGGGATAGTAATGATCCATACGTCCGACATCTGTGGCCTCCCGGCCCACACTAACTCCAGTTCCCCCACCGCGCGGGAGGATGACAGTGTAACCAATAGTTCGCTAAAAGTGAGCAAGGTAGCAAAATCCGCTAAACTTCCATCTTCGAGGTAACACTGTCAGTGCTCCACGAGTGCTACGTAGCTGTATGTGGCGTCATTGTGTAGCGATTTCCACCTAGTTTTTGGCGCAATACAGTTCCTTTCATACTGATGGTTGATATAGCAGTCAGAATGGCCTGAAAAGGCCCAAAACGGCCACAGAGGACCCACTAATCTAGGGTTAAGGAAGCTTTATATTTATTGTAGCAAGTGACAAAAAAAATCTATCTCAATTACCGGATTTTATATGAATATTTATATGCGGTGTGCCACACTTGGCACGAGAGGACCTTAATCGGAACACAAATCCTACGATACCTATCCAGGGTTAATAATATTAATTATCTGGTCTTTCGTTTCTCGAAAGCACCAGTTCTTCCGGATGAATCACTAGCGCTCAGAATGCATTACACCGCAATTTAGAGAAATGTGACGTTGTACATATATATAACGCAATATATATATATATATATATGGAACACAATGAAATTAAAATGGTGAGATGGATGTGTGGTGCCAAACTGCAAGATAGGATATCAAATGAAGAGCTAAGGAGAAGGTTAGGTATCAAGAGTATCGGTGATAGTCCGTCAGGAGCCTGGCCCAGGGAGCCGGTTTACGTAAGAAGGGCCCTGCCTGGAATTATGATAATGATGCAGTTTATACCACCATGCACTCCCTGCAGAATACCAGGGCTAAGGTGGGTGCCCTGATGATCTTGGACTTCAGTGAATACTTGCCACAGGTTGCTAGACCGCACCGTCCACCATAGCACTGGCGTCTGCCAAATAGCACACTGACTGGCCCGAGACTTGAACCATCAAACCTCACGGTTGCAAGTGAGTGCTCTGTCAACCGCACTACAGCCTGCGGTATAGTTCCGCTGCGTGTCTGCCTGCTGTGACCAAATTCCAGAGCTGGGCACTTTAGCCAACACTTCCGCAAATAGCCAATTCCGCCATGGCGGAAGTGTAATTTTGTTGGCGAATTAGCGTTGGCGCCAAAATGGCTGCCTATTTGCGGGTTTGAAGCTCTGGAAAGTACCTCCATGTTGCAAACCTTGAGTCCGCAAAATAAAAATTCCAGCCGCCAGCCAGCCCTGGGCCGCTCCCAGCTCCAGCCAAAAAAAGTCACTTGACCAAGCCAACTACCTGTGTTCTGGAATCTAGGCCTATGCATCGGCTCTTCACGTTTGTTCACTTACTTAGTAGCAAGCGTCGAGCTAACACCTACAACACACAGCAGTCCAAGAGTTCCAACCTGCTAGCACTTCAACTTTGTTTATATTTTCAGCCTATTGAAGTGAACATGGAGTCTACCATCATGCCTACCGCAGCTGCCAACAGCATGGGGAGCAGTTCACCACCATCATCCGACAGTGATGCTGCAGAGCATGCAGAAATCGAGGACCTAAGCCACCCCTGGCCCCACCTAGAAACCTTCTATGGGCCTGTAATTACCAAGAAGATGTCTCTGAAGAAGGGCTTTATAATCTATTCTATAATCTATAATCTACTTTATAATCTAGCCTAATTTAAGATTATAAAGTTAGGCTATCATTAATTTGATTGATAGCCTGTTAATTTTTAACCTAAACTAATGTTATTAGGCTACCCTAATCCCATCAAAATGCCTCAAAGCATGTAGGCCTAGGCTAAGTCTAACTTCTATATAGCCTAGGCCTAGGTCTATAATCACTAATCCCATCAAAATGCCTCAAAGCATGTAGGCTAAATATTGCATGTTCTAACTTCTAAATATAGCCTAGGCCTATAGGCTAATTACTAATATGTCATTTTATTAGGCTAGGCCTAGGCTACCCTAATCCTATCAAAATGCCTCAAAGCATGTAGGCTAAATAATATTGCATTTTCTAACTTCTATATATATAGGCTAGCCTAGGCCTAGGTCTAGGCTATAATCAGTCAATCACTAATTCCATCAAAATGCCTCAAAGCATGTAGGCTAAATATTGCATGTTCTAACTTCTATATATATATATAGCCTAGGTCTAGGCTATAATCACGAATTCCATCAAAATGCCTCAAAGCATGTAGGCTAAATATTGCATGTTCTAACTTCTTTATATAATATATAGCCTAGGCCTAGGTCTAGGCTATAATCAGTCACTAATTCCATCAAAATGCCTCAAAGCATGTAGGCCTAGGCTAAATATTGTATGTTCTAACTTCTATGTATAGGCCTAGGCCTATAATCACACTCATTTTATTAGTGTCAAGTAGAAAGTGTTAATTTTGAAAGTATCATATAGGCCTAGACTAAATTTAGCCTACAATAAAATTTTATTAAATTTTGATCTGAAGCTAGGCCTTTATTCTGAGCATTAAAATTAATAGGCCTAGGCTACTTTCTATTAAATTACTTAATCTATCTAAAGTAGACCTATCTAGGCATATATAGCCTATTGCCATTCCCAAAGGGGGGACCACGAATAAATCGCCTCCTTGCACCTCTGTGATCCGGCGTACCTCCTCCTGAATGGTGCGGAATTGAGAAATACTGATTATTACTGAAGCACTCTCCCCATAAACAAGTTGCCCCAACGTTTTACTGCCCATGTGGACAAACTAAGTGGCCTATGCTATATATATTAACCCTTTCACTGCGGTTGACGTTCTGGAATGTTTTGGCAATTTACAGCAATTTCCAGGCTTTAAAAGCCTGTATACATACATACATACATAAAATTTTAAGACTGAGTGTTCCACACATAAGTGCAGTTTCAGTCTCTTGTCCTAATGGCGGCATTCCAGGCAACCCTGTTAAGGGCTGCTTCACTTGTCAAGTTCTTGGATTTGACATCGGCGCGTATATATGAGCAGTGACGCCACTTTTTCCCAGCATATTACCAAAGCCACAACAACAGCAAAACAAATAGCAGGCTGGATCCTGAGAATCTTCCACACAAGAAATGAGAGGTGTATGCTAACATTGTGGAAGTCACTGGTCCTACCACGACTGGAGTACTGCTCCCAGCTCTGGTCTCCCCAAAAAGTAGGAGAAATAACAGAAATTGAAGCCACCCAGAGGACATTCACCAGTAAAATCCATGGGTTTCAACACTTTAACTACTGGGAGAGACTTAAGGAGCTGCAGCTGTACTCACTTCAAAGACGTAGGGAGAGATACATCATCATCTACGTCTGGAAGATTTTGGAAAAAAAGGTACCAAACCCAAACATCCAAGAGACTCAGCACCAAAGGCGAGGGAGGCTGTGCTATGTGAGGACTACGCCGGGATCAACACAAAAAATCAAATCCCTGATCCATCACAGCTTTACATACAATGGAACCAGACTGTTCAACTGTATACCAGCCCCTCTCAGGAACATAACCGGGGTGTCTCCAGACACCTTCAAGAAACACTTGGACATGTGGCTGGCCAAAATACCGGACCGGCCACCAACACCAGGATACCCCAGCACCAACTCCAACCGACTTCTGGAATGGAGAGTGGAAGAAAGGGAGCTGCCTGGTCGCAGTGGAGCCCCAGCTCAACTGTGTCACTAACGGACGGAATACAACTAAGTGTAACTAAGTGTAAGTGTATAGTCCGATCCCAGGTCTTCCTCGGTCCACCCCTTGGTGCAGCTCCCTCCACAATCACAGACCTGCATTTTTTCACCCAATTTTGTTCATCCATTCTCTCCACATGTCCATACCATCCCAGTCTACTTGTACGCATCACCTCGCTAATACTCTTTATACCTAAACGTCTCCTCAGCTCAACATTTGTTATTCTATCCTGTAGCCTGGCCCCACACATCCATCTCACCATTCTCATCTCATTACGCTCCATTCTGTTGACATCCTCTACTTTAACGGCCCATGTTTCTGAGGCATATGTCATTGCACTTCTAACACATGAGGCATACACCTTTCCCTTCAGGGGGAGAGGCATTCTTTTCATGGTCAGGATTGGCATCAATTCTCTGAACTTCCCCCAGCCACACCTAATTCTAGCAACAGTGGCAGCCTCAGCCCCACCACCGGCAGAGATGGTGGTAACCATCTTGTAACAAAACTTGTTCACCAGCTCCAAAGACTCATTTCCAAAATTCACAGCCACAGGATCATCACTTAACACAAGCTCGCCTTTGCACACTACGCACTCAAATTTCTCTATTTCTGACTTATCCTTCGGCAGGGGCCCCTTTATTCTACTACAGCGCTTACTCCCATGGTGTACCCAACATCGACAGATGCTACATTGAATTGAGTTAACGCCCACTCCCTTTCCACACACTGCACATGGGTATGCACCGCTCTTTTCCACATTGCCTCGTCTCAAACTACAATGCATAACCTTGGTTTTGTTAATATTGACTCTTAACCCTCCAGCCCCGGGGGCTATAGCTTGCGACTGTGCTCCGGTACCGGGTGTTTTGACGATCTTTGGCCTATGTTAACTACTCTGTAAGTCAATGAATATGGCATGTAATGTTGTGAATAAAAAAAAGAATAATGTTTCACAAACCTTCCTCTGTCGAATGGCGTTGAGTAGAGGTCTCTAGCCCCTCTGGTTGCATAATGGTGAGCGCGGGAAGACGAGTGCTTTTCGGCGGCAAATTCTTCCCGCGTTCGGACGCGTCGCCCCGGCCATGGCTACGACGCACCTAGCCGCTCGTCGCGCCAAAGTATTTATCTCCCTTAGACGATTTTAGTGTTTGATATTGAGAATGTGATGTTTATTTGATATTTTCTAGTTATTTTGAGGCCAATTATATAAAATATGTTTATTAGGGTATCACTGTCACTGATATTGCTAATTTGCACTCGATACCGTACATTTTATTAGTAATTGAGGTAGCTTATTGTTGTATTAGGCACTGATTATTCGTTATCACAGGTGTTTATTATACTTTGGCCATCATATATTAGGTCTTGTGTCACTTTCACTTTGACAAATATGCTTTAGAGAGTGTCACTGTCACTGATAATGCTCATTTTCACTCGATACCGTACATTTTATTAGTAATTGAGGTAGGTTATTGTTGTATTAGGCACTGATTATTCGTTATCACAGGTGTTTATTATACATTGGCCATCAAATATTAGGTCTTGTGTAACTTTCACTTTGACAAATATGCTTTAGAGTGTCACTGTCACTGATAATGCTCATTTTCACTCGATACCGTACATTTTATTAGTAATTGAGGTAGGTTATTGTTGTATTAGGCACTGATTATTCGTTATCACAGGTATTTATTATACTTTGGCCATCAAATATTAGGTCTTGTGTCACTTTCACTTAGTTATATGATTTGTAAACGTTTTATATACAATTTATTGTCTTTTTTCACTGATTTATATATTTCTATAGGTTCTAATCATATGAATGTCACTTGGTATATACAGTACATATGTGTCACTTTCACATATTATTATGGTGTAATTGTATTTGTATCAATGTTCTCATAATACATGACTTTTGTATTACAATAAATTGGTTTTCTTCCACTTTTTGCCTATATATAACTATAGTGTACATATTGTCATTTTATTTGGCAATTTCAGTATGATTATTAGAACTCCAGCTTGGAGTGGTAATCAAAGAAGCACTCTAAAGCACAGAGTGCCACCTTGCACTCCACACACTCCATGGTTGACTTTTTACCTGACCTCGGCCTCACCCTGCTGTTGTAGCAGACATGGCACCACTTCTGCTGTGTTCTTCCTGATTCATTCTGAGGCAGGGAACCAAGCCTGTGCCTAATCAAGTATTGAGCACACTGCAAGCGGTCAATAACGGCGGGCCCAGGATGTGCCACTGCCCTCTGTGGCGTAGCATACTTCTCCAGGAGCTCCGTCAACACCTGCTTTTGGAACCTCCGCAGGCTATTGAACTTCATGGGTGTGTTCACATTCCGAAGCTTGTATATGTTGTAGGCATTCAGAACTGACATGACCACCATATGCAGAAAGAACTTTTTGTACCATCTGCACGAGGTACGCAGGCAGTCAATGAAGCCTATCTGCATGTCGGACTTGTCCACCAGCCTCATGTTGATGTTGTAGTCCAGGACAGCATCGGGCTTGGTCACCCTGGCCTGGGTGCGGCGATCCACCTTGCCAGTCTCCACCATTTCCCCCTTGTGGATGGTGGTCAGGAGGTTGACCTTCCGCTGGTCGTGCCAGTGGATAGCCAGAATGGGCCCCGACTTCTTCTTGAACACATCACCTTTTTTGGTCTTTGGAGGGAAAGGTGGCATGCCCTTCCTTTTCCCTCGTACTGTGCCTACAGTCCCCGTCTTGCGCTCATGCAGGTACTGTGAGAGAGTGGGGGACGTGTAATAATTGTCCGTGTAGAGGACGTGATTCTAGTGAAAGTAGCGGTCCATCATGGCTTGCACCACTGCTCCGCCAAAGCCAGTGAGGGGGTCCACAAGCAAGTCCCCTTCCTTCCCGCTGTAGACCAGGAAGTCCAGGACATAGCCAGTTTGGCAGTCGCACAGCACAAAGAATTTTATGCCAAAGCGATGTCTTTTTGAGGGGATGTACTGCCGGAAGCTGAGTTTTCCCCGGAACAGCACAAGAGACTCGTCAATGACGACCTTGCGGAAGGGCTTGAAGTAGGAGGTGAAGCGTTCTCGCATCATCTCGTACAACGTCCTAATCTTCCACAGCTTGTCTGGGAGGTGGACGTCAAGGTTGGTGACAAGATGGAGCGCTGCGAGGATATCAAGGTACCGGTCGCGAGACATATATTTCCCGAAGGCAGGGGTGGATATCAGATCATTGGTGATCCAATAGTCAGGCAACCTATGCTTCTTGACATGAGGCATTAGCATGGTGAGTGCCAGGAACACCATGAACTCTTTATGAGTCACTGGGGTCCACTGCCTCATGTGGCCCTTGGTCACCTTTCCCAAAAAGTGGACCTGGAATTGGTGCTGCTTATTTGTCTCTTTGACAACATAGCCTACCACCTCCTCATCAAAGAAGGCCTCAAATAGTTTGTGTGGTGGAGCATTGGGGCCTGCAGGAAAATTGGGGGTAACACCTGAACCCTCCAGTACCTCATCAAAAGCTGGCACATCAGGGTTGTATCCATCCTCATCAACTACGTCTTGCCACTGAAAAACGTAGAATGGGTCTTGTCTACGCTGACGAGGAGCTCCAGCTGGTGGCCCAGCACGCCCACGGCCAACTCGGGAGGCGCGCGCCCTAGGGCGGCGAGGGCGGCGGCCAGCACGACGGGCAGCACGACGGGCAGCACGACGCCGGGCCAAGCGGATGGGTCGAGGGTCGTCGATGTCCATATAGTCATCGTCAGAGTGGTCATCTTGCCCTGACGGTGGACCTATGTAATCATGGCCAGAGTCTTCAGAGAGGTGCCCTTCATCATCAGTGGCCCCCACATAATCTGGCGGGGAACCAGTGATGCGTGGGCGGCGTGCGGGTGGGCGAGGTGGGGAAGGAGTGGCAGGTGAGGCTGTGTCCCCCCGAGGTCCTGGGCTCCTTGGCCTGCGACGAGTGACAGAAAGCAATGTTTCACTGTCACTAGGCCCAGGTATTGGTGATGCGAGCTCAAAGACTTCTTCAGGAAGACATGTTGAAGGCGGGAGAGGTGGGGAGGACCGTGGGGAAAGTTGCGGGGACGTATGGCTGGGGCCGGCCGGGGTGGACGCCGCAGGAGCCTCGAACAAAACTCTCTTACTTTTCTTAATTTTTTTGGTATATTTCCTACCTTTCCCCTTTTCGGCAGCAGTATGTCTCCTGTCGGGGGACCTAGGAGGCAAATAGGCCGAAAGTGTGGGGTCCTCAACCCTTGGCAATGGTGGGGGTGGTGGGGAAGAATGCGGGGCATCCGGGTCATCTTGGGTGGCATGGGTAGATAAGGGAGACAATGGCGGACGAGAAGGGTCACCACGCTGACCCTCACTCACAGCCTCATCCTCACCAAGTAGTTTTGCTTGTTCCCTAGCTGCCGCGGCCGCCTTCTCAAGTATTTTCTGCTTATACAAATGTAGCTTGAAAGGCGATTTACCTGGGGAAGGGCTTGGCGTCGTGTCACTTATGCGAAATTTGGTGAGTGACCTTGAACTCTCCCACTCACTCACTCTCTCAAGTTCACTGTCTTTAGGTAAACCAGCTTCCTCAACAACTGGTACATCACCTTCATCACTCTCATCACTGTCATGTTCTCTCGCAAATCCCAGGAATTGCTCTTCTTTGTCACTCTCATGGCCATAATCACTCGACTTATAATTACTGGAGTCGTCACTGACTTCATCATCAACATTATGCTTGGCATCAGCTCGCTCATAAAGTCTCAATGTCGTCTCAATACTTCCGGGAGATAACACATTTTGGCGATGGCGTCGGGGTAAGGCGCGACGAACTAGCAAGGGCGTCGTAGGAAGCACGGTATCGGACACAGCGGAATCACTATTTGGCGTACTGTCCATGATGGCGTCGGGGTAGATACTGTTGCTGTGGCGTAGTTTACGCCTGGTGGCGCCACCTACCGTCCCACGATACCGAAAATGTACGTGCGGCATTCGAAAGCACGCACGAAAGCAATGGGCGTTCAAGAGCCCTTCCGGGTTGCGCGGGCCGAGGTTGTTATGGGCGTTCAAGAGCCCTTCCGGGGTGGAGGGGTTAAACCCTTGCTCGCCATGCCCTCTCTCCACTCTCTGAATTTGGCCTCAGCATCCTGCATACTGTCAGCTATTAGGACTAAATATTGTATTGAGTATTGTTCACATGTGTGGGGAGGTTCCTCTCACACCGCTCTCCTAGACAAAGTTGAAAGGAAGGCCTTTCGTATCATTATCTCCCGTCCACTCACCAACTCTCTGCAATCTCTCTCTCTCCGCCGCAATGTTGCATCTCTCTCGCTATTCTATCGCTACTATAATAATCAGTGTTCCTCAGAGCTATCCCAGTGCATACCACCTCCTTTACGTAGGGCACGTGGTACCCGTCTTGCAACTCAATCCCACCCCTACTCTGTGCAACTCTCCAACCCAAGAGTGAAACGTTACTCTCAAACTTTCTTCTACTCAACAGCTGAGCTCTGGAACTCTCTCCCAGAATCAGTCTTTCCCTCTTCCTATGATTTAAATTGCTTCAAACTCCGTGTGTCCAGGCATTTTGGCTCGAACGTCCCTTGATTTTGGCCCTGTCACTCTTTCAACTATGGGGGGGGGGGCACTCGCTATAGGCAGTTATGCCTTTTGCCTCCCTCAATCACATAGAAAAAAAATAAAAAATAAAAAAATAAAAAATCGTCTGCATAAAACAGTTCCAACGGGAGTCCGCCTCTAAAAATTCTAGACAGCGCCTCCAAGACCATAATAAAGAGGAGGGGGCTTAACACTGAACCCTGATGGACTCCAACACGGACTGCGAACTCATCACTCAGTACACCCTTCACCCTCACCGAACTTCGCGAATCCTCATACATCTTCATTATCACACGCACCAGCCACTCTTCCACACCAAGTTTCCTCATAGCCCACTGTACAACATCTCTAGGTACCCTATCAAAGGCCTTCTCCAGGTCCACAAACACAACGTAAAGATCCCTGCCTTTTAGTAAGTATCTTTCCTGTATCTGCCTGACTATGAAGATAGCATCGGTTGTACCACGTCCTGGCATAAAACCAAACTGCATATCATCAATAGAGATGCTTTGCCTGATCAAACCCTCAAGGACTCTCTCACAGACCTTCATGATTTGGTCAAGCATTTTCAGGCCCCTATAATTTCCTCTATCTAGCGCATCCCCTTTTCCTTTGTATATATTTACTATTACACTTTTGAGCCAATCCTCTGGGATTTTCTCATCTTTAATAATGGTGTTTATCAACTCAGTGACTAAGTTTACACCAATCTCCCCTGAGGCTTTTATCATCTCAGCGACAATGTCGGAGCAACCTGGAGCTTTACCGTCCTTCATTTTATTGATTGCGTCGCTCACTACAGCTGGTGCTATCAAAGGAGGGGGCCCAGATATTGGTTTTTCGATACTAAGCTGTTCCTTATCCCATTCAAACTCTACATTTAGCAATCGTTCATAGTGTACCTTCCATGCTTCTCTGATTTCATTTTCTGCATACACAATCTTCCCATTATCATCTCTAACACACTGTTCACCTATAATATCCCTACTGTCATTTTTAACTCGCCTAGCTAGGTTGAAGATCCCATTGGGATTGTCAGTGTTACACACTTGTTCGAGGACCAGGTCCTTAATGCGATTTTTAGCATTGTAAATAACTCTTTTGGCAGTTCGTTTAGCTGCCTGGTATTCCTCCCTGCTGCCACCTTTCTTCCATGCTTTGAAGCATCTCCTTTTCTCTTTCACAGCATGTTCTACCTCATCGTTCCACCACCAAGAGGTCTTATTCCTGGGGTAACCCTTTGTTTTCCCACAGACTTTGTAAGTGGCAGCGATAAGGCTATGCTTAAGAAAGTTCCATTGGCTATTTACATCGTTAGGCCTAGCTTCCTTATTTCTATTCATTTCCTCCAGTTCATTATGAAACCTATCCCTAACTTCCTTGTCCTTCAGCAGCCACACTTTCCTTTTGGGTATGTAAACCTTCTTGCGCCTAGGATCTCTGTATAAGCTCATGTCACACACAAGTAGCTTATGCTGGGGGATACATTCTTCGCTCGGGATGACCTTTACATCTCTAACTAGTTTCCAGTCTTGGGATCCCAAGGTTAAGGCCTTTGATATTGATATTGATTTGGTATTGATAAATACGCTCAATGTAATGTAATTTATCAATACCAAATCATTTTCATTACATTGAGCGTATTTATCAAAGGCCAAACAAAAATACGCTCATTGAGCGTATTTATCAATACCAAATCAATATCAATATCAATATCAAAGGCCTTAACCTTGGGATCTATCTGGCTACTGGAGACCCCAGAGTTATATGTGATCAGGTGGCTCTGTCTTTTCTTGAACTTTGTGTTACACACAACCATGTTGAGTGCAACGCAGGACTCCAATATATATTCGCCTTCTAGATTTCTCCTTCCGTAACCAATTCCTCCATGTACCCCCTCGTATCCATCTGCAGATGCTCCCACGTGACCATTGAGGTCCCCCCCCACGATAGTTATTTCATTCTCCGAGAGGCCTGAAATGACACTGACGGTGTCATTCCAGAAGTCCTCTTTTATCTCTTTCTGTAAACCAGCCTGTGGGGCATATGCAGATATCACATTCAGAATTCTTTCATCAACTTTCAACTTCAAAACAATCAGCCTTTCACTAACTCTCGTATATCTCGTATGTATATCCTTGAGGTCCATGGAAGTTGGGCAACATTATATTTAAGTAAATATATATATTTATTGACATAAGAGATTTAATTTATTGATTTACCCTTGATTCTGTAGTTTAAATTTAAAATTAATAAAAAAACGGTTTGCGTTTGCATATTTGCATTTGAGGACTAGCAATTTCACAAGGTTTGCACATTTGTGTTTGCTGAAGTTATGTTCTGGGTTTGCTGATTTGTGTTTGCTGACTTGACTTTTTGTTTGTGGTGCCCAGCTCTGCAAATTCTCTCTGGGAGATCTCAGCCCTGGGAATCATTAGCTGGGAGCCTCTCTGGGTCTTCTCCTGGTTGACCTAGTTGTGCATGAATTTGTTATTTCTATTTAATTTTTTTGTTTCAGTACGGACTCTTGTCTTGAGTCGGCCACCCCCAGCTATGGGGTATATGCTTGAGTATATACAGTACATAAATTCTATACTGTACTTCTATAGTTATTGGTTGTTTCTCTAAAAAACAAAAAACAAAAATCATTAATATAGGGTAGACTACACAGTGTTCCAAATAGTATGCAAAATTTTAAATACAAAGAATTCTACCTACAAATAATTAGTCGAGTGGTGTTAATAAAGTTTGTCTCAAAATAATGATAGTAAAGATAAATTTTTACACTTTTAAATATCCCAACTCTACTCAAATTGTGCGGGTATTGGTTACTCGATCTGGCATACTAATTGGAGTACCATGTAGCCTACAAATTGGCTAGTCTACCCTACATCAATGTACAGAGCCTATAGTCTATTCGCTGTAGGTAGGCGAGAAATCATAACCTCTAACCTCTGTAACTCAAAAATTACTAGAGTAATCGAGCTAACATTTCTACCATTTGGGAAGAGTCAGTCAATCAAGGAATAGATATGGAAATTTACAGCCCATTTGTGAGTTACAGAGGATAGAGGTCATGATTTTTTGCCTACTTACAGCGAACATACTATAGTACAGTATTATCATGAGGCATTTCTCACGGTCTAATGATTTTCTTGTAGCCAACCTGCATGAGAAGATCAGTTAGTAAGGAAATGTCTTTTGTTCAAGCTTCTCCTTCCCTTAGATATATTGGCTAACAAAGCTAACGAGGTTCATCCAAAGCTTATACAGTACTGTACTGTACTCTATGATGCATCAATGAGAAACTCTACTCAGTCAAAAGGTGCTCTTTCCTATTCCAAGTAGGTAGTCCATACATTGTCAACCCTAACCTCTATAACTCAAACAGGGCTAGAGCAAATGGGCTGTAAATTTCCACACCTATTCCCAGGCTGACCCTTCCTAAATGTTAGAAATATTAGGTCAATTACTCTAGTCCTTTGTGAGTTAGGTAAGTAAATTTTCAAGAGCTTTGGCCTACTTATTTGGAACAGAGTATAGGCCGAGGCTGCAATTGAGTTTGGCATATGACTTTTGTGTGCAACCCTGCGTTGTCCAATTTGAATTTTGTATTTTAGTTTATAAATTATGCACTTCTCTGAAATAGTAAAACTATATAATGTACCTGGTCTATCCCTACGGTAGCGGTCGGCCATTTTGTTGATGTACTCGTGTCTGTTTTCACGACGCAGTTCACGGTAGGAGGTGTCATTTTTGGGAGCGCCACTTGAGCCCTCATCATTCTCAGTGTATGGACTCAATGCTGCAAACAGAAATATAAAACTGATTAGAATAACTTAATAACAAATGGCAGATAAAAAAACAAAATGTAATAACATTTCTGATAAATTGTATGGGACTATATAATTGACTAATTCCTTGAACATGTTGTTGTTGAAGATGTATTTATTTTATACTAGCCCTCTGGGCCGAAGCCCTCATAGGGCTAGTGTTCGGCGGGAAGTTAGTAAGTCAAGTCATATAGGTCACTGGTCAGATGTCATTATATAGATTAAGAGCTTTCAAGAAATGACAGATGGCAATAAAAGAGAATGAATCTGAGTCAGAAAGGATGTCCTTTAATGAGGTGCGTTGCAAGAAGCGCCGTCTTTCAGTGTCGTACATGGGACAAATGCACAAAATTTGATGAATAGTAAGAACTGTGTGACAATGGTGACATTCTGGTGGTGGACTACAGGGAGTGGTCATTAGATATCCATGAGTGAGTCTCGTGTGTCCTATGCGTAATCGAGTTAAGAGGGTTTGGTCAGCTCGACAGGGGCTGAGTGAAGAGGGCCACATGTGAATGTCGTCTTTGATGGAACGAAGGTGCCCTCGTAAAGGTTGATCCCTCCATTCAGAGCGCCACTTATCATGAATATGCTGTTGAATGACAGAAATAGGTCATCCGATCTGAGGATAGTGGATGCCGGAGTACCTAGACAGGCCTGTTTAGCAAGGGCGTCAGCACGTTCATTACCCGCAATGCCTACATGGGCGGGGATCCAACAGAGTGTGATGGATCGAGAGCTGCATTGAAATTCGTGTATTTTAAGGATGACAGCAATGACCAATGAGTCACGTGGGGCATACTCGCTTAATGCTTGTAACACACTTTTTGAGTCGCTGCAGATAACGATGTGTGGAGGATTGTTTGGAAGTGTAAAGATGAGGGTTAGGGCACCATGAATAGCCCACAACTCCACAGTGAAAACTGTGGAGTAAGGATGTAGGGAGCTTTGATGGATACCATGTTCAGAAACCGCTGCACTACCTACGGCATCTGGTACCTTTGAACCATCAGTGTAAATGAAGGCAGCTGGAACATGACTAGCAAGATGTTGGAAAGCTAAGGTATGGTGTTGTACTGGAGTCGCAGCCTCTACTTGGTCAGTCAAATGTAAACAAACATCAGGATGTTTGCGAATCCAGGGGGTAATTGAAGGAATGAAGACATTCTTGAATTTATTCCTTGCATGACAGTGTGGTAATCCCGACACTGACTAAGAGGGTGTACGAGAGCGAGGTGGAGGGACAGAGGGGGCGGTTCGTTCGTGGCCACCCCTTCGGGGATCACGGCGTCGGGCAATAGATAGATAGATAATTATTTTGTTGTTGAAGTCCACCACATACAATTTTCAAGAAATGTTTTGTTTGATAGAAGGGGAGGGGGGGGGGGGGGGGGGGGGAAGTCCATAGTTGCCATTGCTTATCTCCAGTGGCTTCAGGTATTTTGTTTGGATTCAATTTTTAATGTTGTTTCTGCACCCTGTTGGGAGGCTTCGGTAGCTTACATTATTATAATAATAATGTATGTACTGTATATACTCAGGCACATACCCCATAGCTGGGGGTGGCCGACTCGAGACAGAGCCCGAATAGGGACAACACAACACAATATAAAAAAATATATATGTACTGTATACAAGGTATGTAAATTCACACATATCTAGGTTGCCCAGGAGAAGGTATATAATAATAATCCATCTATCTATTTATTGCCAGACGCCATGATCCCCGAAGGGGTGGCCACGAACGAAATGGCCCCATGCACCTCTGTCCCCAGTCAGTCGATGCCCCTCCTCCCATCCAGCACCGCCTTCACTCGTATACTTCTTCAATCCATCCTTCCACCTCTCATTCGGTCTACCTCTCCCTCTCGTACACTCTCTTAGTCATTCTCTCACTTCCCATATGTTCCACATGGCCGAACCATCTCAAGGTGTTCCTTTTCACACTTTCCAGCACATCTACATCCACACCACACCTCTCTCATACTTCCTCATTCGTCTGTCTATCCCTCCATGTAACTCCGCACGCACTTCTCAGGTAACTCATTTCCACCCCTCTCGCTCTTGGTTTGAGTCTCTTCACCAACGTCCATGCTTCGCTCCCGTAAGTCAATGTCGGGATTACCACACTGTCATGCAAGGACTTCTTTACTTCTATGCTGACCACCCTATTTCTTGTTACTGCTTTTAACGTTCCTACAACCCTCTTTCCCTGTTGCACCCTCTCCCGCACTTCTTCATCCATACTCCCATTTTTACTTAACACACTGCCTAGATACTTGAATGAGCTGACATTCTCCATAGCCTGACCGTTCAACTTCACCTCACACTCTGTGGTTGCACCCCTTTCAAAGATCATAACCTTGCTTTTCCCCGTATTTACCCTCAGATTCCGTTTTTCACACAGTTTCAAACATATTTACCAGCCCCTGCAACTCCCATTCACTATCGCTCATCAGAACTGTATCAACAGCAAACAACAACTACAGGCAACTTCCACTCGTTTCCCTCCCTTATCAGAGGTACAGTACACCAACATCCACTGCTCTTCCTTGTATTTCTTTTGTGCCTCTATCCATATACTGTACATATTGAACAACCACACACCCTTGCTTCAACCCAACATTCAGACCATAATAATAATAATAATAATAATAATAATATTAATAATAATAATAAACATAATAATAATAATACAAATAATAATAATGACTGAATTGACTTAGATGAAAATGAAAGCCTTACAGTACTGAACTCACAGTCAGTAACCCCACGTTCATAGTCCACCAAGCCTTCGTTGTAGTCTCTTTGGTCAATACGGTGGTCCTCATAAAGGGTGAGATCCGTGGTGGTGGCTGGTTTACTGTCACCTAAACGCTGTTGTGGGGTGGAAAACCCTGGCTCTGATCCCATGCTGTTGGAAAAGAAACAATTTTTTGTTATTAAGATGCCAACTACCACTTAGAATAGACGCACATTCTTTCTGTCTGTCACGGATTCCGTTTTACCGAGGGGGAGGTGTTGAGAGAATACAATAGCCAGGTGTACAAGTTTTATTATTTAAGTACAGTAGAACCTCGCTCATTCGGACTTCAATCTTTCGGAATTCTCAGACTTTCGGACGAGCATATCAATTCGGACTCATGGTTCAGCCTTTCGGATTTGTCTGAAAGGCTGAGAAAATACCTCCATCCTTTTCGGGCTAATTTAACTTCGGACTCATGCTTCAGCCTTTCGGATTTGTCTGAAAGGCTGAGAAAAATTAAATCGCATTCGGACCAAAGAGCCGAGTTTCGGACTTGTCTGGTTAGGTGAATGTGTACTGTATTCGGACTTATAAACTTCGGACTCATGCTTCAGCCTTTCGGATTTGTCTGAAAGGCTGAGAAAAATTATTTCGCATTCGGACTTATAAACTTCGGACATTATTTCAGCCTTTCAGATTTGTCTGAAAGGCTGAAGTGTGAGTTCGGGCTCGGCCCTTTCGGACTTTTGACACTTTCGGACAGGGGTCTCCCCCAATCAGTCCGAAAGAGCGAGGTTCTACTGTAGTAGGGTAATATGCATTGGTGGTTTGAATCATACAATAGGAATGTATAAAGATATGAATCATTAATCTTGTGAGCAAGAATACAGCAATAAACATTCATAGATACATGAGGATACACAGGATATGTACAATATAACACGTACTTAGGAGTCGTAATAATGAGAGTGACTCCTAGTTAGACTCGCTGTGTGTTTGGGGAAATCCCTAGCTGGAAGTTAGTGTAGGTGTATGTTTGGCAGAGCTTTTTCCCTATAGTTACGCAGAGGCCTGTGGAGCGCTTGAGAGTGAACGGTAAGCCTTGAGGTAATTTGTTTTCCCAGAATCTTATAGGAGAGTGAGAGGGTTAAATTGATACTGATATTAGCAGTGTGGTACCTAAATAGGGTTTGTAGGGCCTAATCTTAAATTAATGTACTGTATATACAAAACAAAACTATAGTCGGTTTTACTTCAGCTCCTGGTAAATTTGTTGATTTCATTAATTGAGTTTAGGAGTAAAGTCGGTTGGTGGAGGGAACATAATCCCCATTTTGATAATGCAGCTATTATAAAGAGTTTGTAGTGAAAAATTATGTTAATCATGATAACTTCGTATAGGGGGCGGGTACCCAACCCCGAAAGGAGTTTAAATAGGGGAGCTATCCCCCCGCCAAAGGCGGCTTTCTAGGGCCTTTCCTAGCTGATGCTGAGAGGATTGGGTTCTAGTCATGTGGTGATGGGCTGGTCTATCAGAGTGAGAGCTGAGCGATCTCTGCCATACCCATAGCTTACTCTGACTGTTCCTTTTACTTATACATCTTCTAGATCTCAAGCGACGGCGTCTTTTCCGTGGATTGACCTCCCTACTGCCAAGATTGGGAGCCAAAGCGTCACATTTATCCCTTGCCCCTCAACTTTCCCTTCATAATTGCTGAGTGGCACAGGGCCTTGGGTGGGGCTTTGGTTTCCCGGGCGTTTCCGCACCCTCCTCAGCTCCCTGCCTTGGAGTGGCTTCGGTCACCCGGGCTTTGTTAGTGGTAAGCAGGGAGGGTTTTGTGGGGGCGCTCGTTTATGGCCTTGGCCTTGCTTGAGACCTTGGGGCTGTTCGGCCAGACAGCCTAGGGAACAACAACAACAACTTCGTATAGGAAGCAGAGACATAATAGTTTCCAGAGGTGGGCAGGTGCGCGCCATTTGGCGCTCTGCGCTCTGCGATCCGGTGCGCATTACCAATATAGAGGAGCGCGGAGCGAGGCGCGGAGCGAGGAGCGGAAAAATTCTGAAATCGGAGTGCAGGCGGGGAGCGCAGCTAGAAATTCGCACTCCTTTCTGGCGCTCCGGAGGCGATTTTTCCTGTCAACAACAGGTACAAGAACGTCATTATCGTGTACAGTCATCGTACCGTTCGTACGGTGTTACCCACGGTGTTAGTGAACTGTGATACAGTGATACTATGATAGTGACAGACTGACAGTGTTACAGTTGTTAACTTTTTTTTTTTTTTTTTTGGCTTTTGCTAACGCAAAGTAAACCTTACGGGCAAGTTACAGCTTACGAAGGGGCCTAAGGGTAAGTCTGGCAGTGGTATAGCCCGAGCCTGTCTGACTGTCTGAGTGTCTGTGGACAGCTTGGACGGGTCCAATAATCATAATATAATCAATTAATCATATCATATTAAATTATTAATGATATTATGATATTAAATTATTATTAATTTAATCATGTAATCAACTAAATAGTAAATACTAATCAATGTAATCATGTTGTATTGTTGTTATTGTATTGTTAGGCTTGTTAGAATGTTAGCTTGATAAGTTTAACTGTTTAAGTTTCTCAGTTTGGACAGTTTCTGTAATTCTTTATGTCATATCATAGATATCAATGGACAGTTACAATGTCACAAACTCACTATATCAATCATATCATATCATTGACATTTGCAATGATATCAATCATATCATATCATTGACATTTGATTCATTGATATGACATAAAGAATAACAGAAACTGAGAAAGTGAGAAACTTAAACAGTTAAACTTCAGAAAGACACCATGACTTGAGTTTTTTTTAATGTTTTGAATTCTTGGAATTTAGTGAAGTGAAAGACAAAGGACAAAGTGAAGGACAAAGGTAAATAATTAAATAACTTCTAGAAGCTGTTTTGTTTGTTTTGTTTTTTATATACCTATTTTTGGGAGCGCAGGAGCGCGGAGCGGGAAGCGCATCGGGTCTGCTGACAAAAGGAGCGCGTGAGCGCTGCCGCATTACCTTATGTCTGATGAGCGCGGAGCGCTGCCGCATTACCGGTCCCACCGGAGCGCCCCCACCTCTGATAGTTTCCTATTTTTTCATTATATACTGAGCAATAGGTTCCTTAAGGGTTATACAGGGGATTCAGAACTAATGTCACAAAATTCACGTGTAAGAGATAAAAATATATCTATCAAAATCAACTAAGTATATAAACGTGAAAATGCTCATATAAATAGTTACAGGACCTGCTAGGTTAGTATAGCAGGACTTGCTAACCATTATAAGACACAGATATAGCATTGCTAATTAAAATATCAGAAAAGTAAACGGTATCACAAGGTTAGAAACAGTGTGGAGGAGATATTGGTATAATTATTGGATAAAGATTGGTAACTAACAGATATCTAGCACATTTATGCACATCCTCTGGGCCATCTCCTTACTGTGAAAAGCCATCACCAATACGAAAGTGTATGTTGCAGCCAAAGCCTCAGCCAACTATCCGAACACTTATGACTTGCAGTTTTGCTGCTAAAGATGAAGCCAAAGTCTCGAACTTGATCCGACGCTTCAAATATATTTACGACACAGGTTCATTTAGTTGATCATTTTCGACCCTCTATTCATACTTCCTGCTACTCCTCGATTGGTAAGACAAGTTATTCTTTCTTCAAAGTCGAATATTATGTGTAAATTATTCAAGAAATAATTATTGCTTACATTGTTATACTGTAGATAAATTTGTAGTTATTGTAATACATAGTTACTGTACTTATTTATTGCTCATTAATCGCCATTGGTTCATTAAGATATTTATTGCAGTATTTTTACATCTCATTATCAACAGCAGTCTTTAGAAAAGGTGTTATACCCGGTATTGTCGTTGACGGTGCACATTAACCCTTTCATGATCCGAGGACGCCCTGCTCTTCTGTTTTCTGGTTATTCTTGGACTATTTTATTTAGATTGTGAAAGGTATTTTAAATCCTGAGGGTTTATTGAGCTAGTGTTTATCCTTTTCATCTCCTCAGATCCTTCCTAACCTGTATAAAACTTATAATGATTGCCAGAAGAAAACGTCAAATGGCGCCAGGATCGTGAGAAGGGTTAATGAGAGGATAATGTAGCCTACTGAATTATGAAAATAATATTGTGATAATATTTATTCATAATTTTCAATATTTAGTAGCGATAATAGCATAGTTAGTTAAAGTAAATATTATTAAATTTTCTTTGAACATAAACTCCAAAGAAATAGCCTACCTCATGCCGTTGCTAGAATTACCTAGAAACTGTGCGGTATAATTTCACATACCTGTACACAATTCTTACCGTATGTGTAAGCTAACGTAGCAATATCTATTTTTTCATAATTTTATTTATGAACACACATTATTATGAAATCTTTAAGTTAAAATTGAGTCAGGAAGGAATATGAACAATACTTATCTCGATAATCCTTTATTATTGTAATTGCACCTAGAGGTTAGCGTCATTGCATGTATACCCACCCAATGTTTTATAAGTATTTCATCTGGCCTTAATGATGCTAGTGATGAGTGACCGTACACATAATCATATCAATGAAATTAATCCAACTACTTCTTGGGATAACATTCTGCAATGTTATTCACAATTTTCTTACTATGCACAGTCTCCTGTGATGCTTGGTCTCGTTCCTTATGCAGCGATATGCATAACTATTTTAACGATGCACACGCGCGATAGAGTAATTTAAGTGTATGTATCAACAGAACATCAAATGTTAAATTGCACAGATTACAAAGAGACTTAATGTAGGGGGGCTCACAATGCAAACTTTTATGATTACAGGCAAGCCGGAAACATGCAAAGGTTCACCTTCCAAGAATATGCAGATATGCATATGGCTTATGGTGCAGCAAATGGGAACAGTCTAGAGGCATCACGGATTTATGCAGCACGTTTTCCCCTACGACAGCAACATCCATGGCCCAGAACATTTTGAGGCATAGATAGGAGGCTTCGGGAGCGTGGCAGTGTTAGACCACGGATGGAGGAGACTGGAAGGCCACGTGACATCACACCACATGAAGAGGAGCTAATCCTGGATGCTGTGGGAAATAATCCCCGTACAAGCACTCGTGCAGTTGCCCATGATTTAGGATTAAGTCAGTAAACAGTATGGAGAATGTTACACGATCAACTGCTTTACCCATACCACTTTCAGCGGGTTCAAGCTTTATATCCCAACGATTATCCAAGGCGACGAGAATATTGTCAATTGTTTCTCGAAAATGTTACCCAAAATCGCAGTTTCCCAAAGAGTGTGTTATTTACTGACGAGTGTACCTTTTCCAGGGATGGTATGTTTAATACACACAACCTGCATTACTGGGATGATGAAAATCCACATGTCACCTGGCCCCATGCGTATCAGCAAAGATTTTCCATTAACATTTGGTGTGGAGTGATTAGTAGCCACCTATTAGGCCCACATGTTTTGGAGGGTACTCTGACAGGTGTCAAATATTTAGAATTTCTACAAGACTCTTTGCCAGTCTTCCTTGATAACATTCCCTTAGGAATAAGACGTCAGCTGTGGCTAATGCATGATGGTGCTCCTGCTCATTACAGCCTTCGAGTCAGGGAGTACCTTAATAACAATTTTGCCGGCAGGTGGATAGGGCGAGGTGGCCCCATTTCATGGCCAGCCAGATCGCCAGATTTGAATCCAGCGGATTTCTTCTTGTGGGGTCACCTTAAATCCCTTGTGTATCAAACTCCAGTTACCAATGAACAGGATCTGATGCAGAGAATTCTAGATGGGTGTACCAAAATTCGTGAAACTCCTGAGATATTGGAGAGGGTTCAAAGATCCTTGATCCGCCGCTATAATGTATGTATTGAGGCTGATGGTGGTCACATTGAACACCTGCTCTAAGATGTAAAACGACTTCAAACTTGGTTGCAATTTCTAAACTTACTTATTCTCTCTCTCTCTCTCTCTCTCATACACTGGAGGTACTCTAAATCTAGGCTTATGATGGGGCATTGCGAGCTCTTGGTTCATTCGTTTATTATTTTATTTTACCTTATTACTGTATTACTTACATTCATAATTATGTTTTACTAATAACATAGCAGTACAGAATACATAACATTAACTTTGTTCATCCGTCACCTATCGCATGTAAGAAAACAGTTACTGGAAAAATAAACTAATATGTGAAGCACGTATTTTGTATTTGTTCCTAGTGTACAGTATTAACCATAATAAACTAATATGTGAAGCACGTATTTTGTATTTGTTCCTAGTGTACAGTATTAACCATAATAAACTAATATGTGAAGCACGTATTTTGTATTTGTTCCTAGTGTACAGTATTAACCATAAACAGCAGTTAAGCCGGTTTACTTTGGGGAACAAATTATTAGTGTTTATTACCTCCGCCAGGAGGTTATGTTTTTACCGGTGTTGGTTTGTTTGTCTGCCTGTATGTGAGTTTGTTACCAAGATAACTCAAAAAGGTTATGGATGGATTTAGCTCAAATTTTCAGGGATTGTCAGAAATGGTATAAGGAACTAATGATTAGATTTTGGGTGTGATGGGGCACTCGGGAGCGCAGACCTTCGCCACGGCCCTAAAAAGTTATGGACGGATTTTGCTCACATTTTCAGGGAGTGTCAGAAATGGTATAAGGAACAACTGATTCAATTTGGGGGGTGATCAGGCACTCAGGTGCCCAGACCTCTGCCACGGCCCTAAAAAAAATTGAACGGATTTTGATGAAATTTTCAGGGATTGTCAGAAATGGGATAAGGAACAGATGGAAGATTGAGCGGCCTTGGTGGAGGTCTGCGCTCTCTGAGTGCTTTTCTAGTTCTTGGATACCATTGTTCAGATTTAATGTAAAAATAAATCATTTGGAAAATGATGTAAAGTAAATTTATCAGATAAATAATAATCAGCTATTCTAAATGTAGTCGTGGCTGATAATCCTTGACCAGCGATTAATGGCAAATCACTGCCAACACTGGTCAAGGATTATCAGGCACGGCTGTACACTCTACGACATTAATCCTGTTCTTAAATCTTTGAAGCTGTCCCGAACTGAACCAAATCTTTTCATACATTCTCTACCTAATATTGGAATTTCGGAGGTTCATTTTGATGTCTAAAGTTAGTTTTGGGACAGGATTATTGATGTAGAGTGTACCACCGAATAACAACCACCCGACTAGACTGTCAAGTAACTCATTAAATTAGGAAGGTCGGTCTCTGACAAGGATGATATTCTGATAATTGCATTTTGTGAAATGCTTCAAAATAACGGGTCTCGAACTACGAACAGTGTGAAGCTGGTTGTTAACTGAGTGGAGCCGAGTAGAGGAGTAGGGGTGGTGAAGAGTAGGAGGGGTGGGTGTGGGGGGGAGGGGGGAAGAGGGGGTAATGTGTTCTGATTCCTGCCTATAATATCACTGGCAAGGCATTGGATAAGTTCGCTAGATTTAATTAAGTAATTTTAACTAGTTTTCCATACACTTTAGGGAAAAAGTCATAGAAAGAAATATACGCATCTCCACCTCATGAATATGTGTTGTCATTTTTTGACATTAGTTCTGAATCACCCTGTATATAAAGTACCATTAGCTGAATTAAAACTGACGAGTATACGGTAGTGATATATCTAACCTGTCATGTAGCCCTGCCCGCCCTCTCTTTTTGCGTAGTGCCTCAGCGATGACACTATCTGGCAACTGCATTATTTTCTCCTCACATGTCCGCTGATATGAAATTTTCCCGGCGATGTACCCAAACACTGTGGCTGCTATAATCTTGGGGGCCACTCCAAACCGGGGGCTGGTGCTCAGGATTCCTGGAAACAATATACTGTATTATAAAATTCTACATAAAATCTGTTTTGCTATCTTTCTATTAACAAATGTTTCAATAACTATTTATCTAGCAAATGCCTGATGCCTTGATCCCTGAGGGGATGCCCACAAATGAATTGCCTCCATATTATGAGGTAATTCACTCAATTCTCTAGATTGTTTCTTTTCACGGGGGAGGGTCGCTAGCCCTACCACTCATTGTTGTGTATAGTGTGTGAGATGCATGCGGAAGGTAATTGTAGGCCTACTTTTGGAATGGCTGTGGAGGTGAATGTAGTCTGTAACCAGTGTAATCAGCTTGCCCATGTTGATCAGGTGCAAGCATATATTTGTGTTCATGCAACACTGGCTTACCACACCTCTAATGTCCGCCATTGCTTGTGTAATATTAACCCTTTCACGTTTTTATGACGCAGAGGTTGCCAGATTAGCAATAATAAATAGAGTTCTCTCACTCTTATAATTACCTCTCCCAAAATTAGTTTTCTGCCCACAGCTAACTCAAAGACAACTGCAGAGGTTTAAGTAACTAAACTAAAGGTTTCTAAATACCCCTGATGGTAACAAATGCTTTAAAGTATCCCTAATAGGCTCAAAATTGCGTCAAGAACGTGAGAGGGTTAAATATGGTCTTATTAGCGGGCTTGATGGTACATTTAGTGAGTGCTAAGCAAGGGCAAGACAAACTAAAGTAGACCACATCAAGGCAGATAGTGGAGATAAACCCATTATCTATATTTATTTATTTATTTATTTATAAGTATGAAGGAGACAAAGGGCAGGCTGTCTGTAACAAGTGTCTCCCCAAGCCTAAAGAGTGATAGAGAGCCAAATTCAAGGGACATTGGAGTCAAAGTATCTGGACACACTAAGTTTAAAGCAGTCTAAGTCATGGGATGAAGGAAAGATTGATTGAAGTAGAGATTTCCAGAGCTCACTTGTTGAGTAGAAGAAAGACTGAGAAAATGAGCTAACTCTTGGGTTGGAGAACTGAACAGAATAGGTGTGGGACTGTGTTGAAAGGCGGGTGCCTTGCACTCGCCGCAAGGGACTATGCACTAAGAGAGCTCTGAATAACATTGATTGTTGTAATAGCGATAGAAGAGTGAAAGAACTGCAACATTGCGGCGTGTAGAAAGAGATTGTAGGGAAGTACTAAGAGGAAGTGAGTTGATGATGCAAAATACTTTTCACTCAACTCTTCTGAGAAGTACGGTATGGGTGGAATCTACCAACACATGCGAACAATACTCAATACATGGGCGCACAGTGCACTGTGCCCCTATACATACCACGAAGCTGCGCGTGCGCGGGGGTGAAAACCCAGAGAGACCTCACCTTGCCTTAGGTTACCTTAGGTTGTGTTCGCCACTCTCCTAGCAGCACCGAGGAGCGCGTCGCCCCTCGTTGTGGGTTGTGTTTTGGTGCAGCAGGCTGTTTGAAGAGACAGCCCGCTCCCTTGCTAAGATGGGCTCGTCTGGCACTTTTTGCAGTTCGACATCGAGGGCTCTCTTGAAGTTGTCTAAAGAGACGCCCCTCATGTCTCTTACTCGCCGTGGGAGTTTGTTGAAGAAACGGGGGCCTCTGTGTGATAACCAGCCCGGTTGAGCATACCTAACTTCTGGGAAGCGGTTTTAGCAAGGGTGGTAATATGATCTTTTCAAGAAAGGTCGAATGAAAAGGATGAATGTATGTATGTATATACTCAGGCACATACCCCATAGCTGGGGATGGCCGACTCGAGACAGATACACCAGAAACTTGAGAAAAAGATACACCTAGAATAGTGAGAAAAGATGACGGGTTAATTTGTGTATTTTCAACAATTGTAGCCTTGTGGAAAATAGGGCAAGAATGTTAAGTGCGGGCGTACCGCCACCCTTGTTTAAACTACGCGTAGTGGCGTCGGACCTTTGCCATCATGTTCCTGTCAATTTTGACTGCCTTTGGATACAATAATATGTTGAGGGGGGGGCTTTGCCCCCTCAACCCCCCCATGACATATTGTCATCATCATATATATTGCCAGCAGGGGGCAAATTACCCAAAAAATCGCTGTCAAAATAGACGCGAACTTAACCACGGCGATCGACAAATGTAAACATGACGGCGGCGGCGGTGGGGAAGGCGTCGGACCTTTGCAATCATGTTCCTGTCTATTTTGAATGCCATTGGATACAATAATATGTTGAGGGGAGGCTTTGCCCACCTCACCCCCCCCCCCCCCCCCCCCCATGACATATTGTCATCAAAAATGCAGGTCTGTGATTGTGGAGGGAGCTGCACCAAGGGGTGGACCGAGGAAGACCTGGGATCGGACTATACGCGCCGATCTCAAATCCAAGAACTTGACAAGTGAAGCAGCCCTTAACAGGGTTGCCTGGAATGCCGCCATTAGGACAAGAGACTGAAACTGCACTTATGTGTGGAACACTCAGTCTTAAAATTTTATGTATGTATGTATGTATGTATTGCCAGCAGGGGGCAAATAACCGAGAAAAAAATCGCCGTCAAAATAGACGCGAAGTTAACCGCGGCGATCGCCCTATGTAAACATGACGACCGTACGCCCGAACTCTACATCCATCCCAAAAATAGTGACAAGTAGATAAAAGGAGAAATTGGGTCTTGGAGGCATTGGAAGGAACAAGGTGTTCTCTGCCCCAATCAGAAATAATTGATATATCAGAAGATAGGTGTGAGTTGAGATGTTGGGAAGTGAGCGATGGCTGTCCACAACTGCAGCTATGGAATGGTCAGAAAGGAAATTAGAGACAGGCACAGATAGAGGGATAGAAACCGAAGGAGGGTAGTTTGGAAATCAGAGATTTGTGCAAGACTCTATCGAAGGCTTAGCCTTTAATATGTCCCCCCAAGGGGCAAAGGGGCCTTCATCTAATGATGGAGGAAACAAAAAAAAGTATGCCTCAAACATCCTACTGCGTGTCATACAAGGCGACTAATAGGGGGGACACATCCCATTTCATACACTCTCTCTCTCTCACCTCTCGCCATGGCCACATATGTAGCTGAAGAGAAGACTGCAGCAAAGGGAACACATCGGTAGTAGAAGGATTCACGGTTACATTCCTGTAGTACACGCACCTCATCTTGGCTTAACGTTGGCATCTAAAATAATAGTAAAAGTTTATTGAATCAATGAGCACATAAATATGGGAATAGGAATATGGAAATCTGCAAAAAGCCTAATAAGTCCTAATCCATATTTGGCAGATCTTAACCCTCCAGCCCCAGGGGCTATAGCTTGCGACTGTGCTGTGGTACCGGGTGTTTTGACGATCTTTGGTCTATGTTAACTCCTCTGTAATTCAATGAATATGGCATGTAATGTTATGAATAAAAAAGAATAATGTTCCACAAACCTTGCTCTGTCGAATGGCGTTAAGTAGAGGTCTCTAGCCCCTCTGGTTGCATAATGGTGAGCGCAGGAAGACAAGTGCTTTTCGGCGGCAAATTCTTCCCGCGTTCGGACGCGTCGCCCCGGCCACGGCTACGACGCACCTAGCCGCTCGTCGCGCCAAAGTATTTATCTTCCTTAGACGATTTTCGTGTTTGATATTGAGAATGTGATGTTTATTTGATATTTTTATAGTTATTTTGAGGCCAATTATATAAAGTATGTTTATTAGGGTATCACTGTCACTGATATTGCTGTACATTTTATTATTGATAAAATAAATACCATGCCGAAAGTTACCTCGGTACATAGCTTCGACTTTTCAACTTTGTATACCAATTTGCCTTTAGATTTAGTATATTCAGAGCTTTGCTTTATTATAGATTTGCACTTTGACAGGTTCGTTAGGAATGGTAATTATTTCATAAATGTTTATACATATTTTAATAATGCATCACTTAGCTCTACTCCCACTAGTTCTGTATATTTTGATAGAACTAAACTTAAAGATGCCCTTAAATTCCTCCTTTTCAATACTTATGTTAGATTCGGGCCGTACATTTTCAAACAAATATTAGGAATTCCTATGGGTGGAAATGCTAGCCCTTTAATTGCAGACTTATTCTTGCTTGCTTTAGAATTTAAATATATAAAAGACTTAGTTGACAGTAGCAAGAAAAATAAAATCCCAGAAAAATTAGCACTTGCTAAATTGTTAAGTAATAATAGTAGATATATTGATGATATTCTCGTTTGCAATTTGTTAAATTTTAATCAAGTTGCTAAACTTATTTACCCTAATTCTATTCCCCTCACACAATGTAACGTAAATTATAAAGTTGAAAATGTTCTTGATATAAATATAGAGATTGTTAATGAACAGTGCATACTTAAAGTATATCACAAAGTTGTTGATTTTAATTTTAGCGTAATAAACTTTCCTTTCCCTAGTAGTAATATCGATAGTAAAATAACTTATAATTTTTTTAATTCCCAATTAATAAGATTTTGTAAAATCTGCACTAAAGTAGATGACTTTTGGGCTAGAGCTAGATTACTATACAGACTCTTAGTGGACAGAGGTTTTGAGGCAAGTAAATTGTTCCATAAATTTAATCTTTTTAGGGTCAATTATTGTGACTGTATTCTAAAATTTGACATCAACAATTTTAATCAAGCATTTTTAACTTGAAGTTTCTTGTATAACCTCTGCTTACTTTTTGTCTGTATTTATTGTTTTTTGTCTGTATTTATTGTTTATCTTTTTCTTTTTCTATTATTAATATTAATATTGATTATTTTTTAAATTTATTGTTCTTGTTAAAGGAGTATTCTTTGTTTAAATCTGTTGTTACTTCATATTTTGCAATTATTTGTCTTTATATTATATATATTCATTGTCGATAGTATCAATTGCTTACTTTTGCGATTTCCTTAGTTTATTTGTGCTATAAATGTAGGTTATTGGTAGGGTAGTTATTGATAGGGGTCACTTGAGGCATGCTATGCTTACAGGTACCTACCCGATAGCACTATCGTTAGTGAGTGCTGTACTGTATTTTATATATTATTTTGTAATAGTATAGATATCTTATCAATATTTGTATTTTGTACTATTGTTAATGTCTTGTCATGTTGCAAATTTGATTTTAAATAATATTTTGACATTTAACATGTAGTTTCTTTATTCATGCAGAGTTTAGTAAAATTTGCCAGAACGTCCCGGACTTCCCAAACTTGACTACTTCCTTTAACGTGACGATAGTGCGTTGTTATATGTGCGATTAGTTTGCTTGGGAAACAGATTAACTTGCTCATGTAGTAATGTACACCCTATGTAGTGGATTGTGTTCTTTTATTTAATAATTTTCATTTTAGTAAGCGTTGTTTCCACATAGCGATTTTGATAATTTAATTTGACTTTATATTGTCCTTGTCCCAATTTTGGTTTGTTTAGTTTGCAAGTTTTACATTTTAATTAGTAATTGAGGTAGGTTATTATTATATTAGGGCACTGATTATGCGTTATTACAGGTTTATTATACTTTGGCCATCAAGTATTGTGTCTTGTGTCACTTTCACTTTGATAAATATGCTTTAGAGAGTGTCACTGTCACTGATAATGCTCATTTTCACTCGATACCGTACATTTTATTAGTAATTGAGGTAGGTTATTGTTGTATTAGGCACTGATTATTCGTTATCACAGGTGTTTATTATACTTTGGCCATCAAGTATTGTGTCTTGTGTCACTTTCACTTTGATATATATGCTTTAGAGAGTGTCACTGATAATGCTCATTTTCACTCGATACCGTACATTTTATTAGTAATTGAGGTAGGTTATTGTTATATTAGGCACTGATTACTCGTTATCACAGGTGTTTATTATACTTTGGCCATCAAATATTAGGTCTTGTGTCACTTTCACTTTGACAAATATGCTTTAGAGAGTGTCACTGTCACTGATAATGCTCATTTTCACTCGATACTGTACATTTTATTAGTAATTGAGGTAGGTTATTGTTGTATTAGGCACTGATTATTCGTTATCACAGGTGTTTATTATACTTTGGCCATCAAATATTAGGTCTTGTGTCACTTTCACTTAGTTATATGCTTTGTAAAAGTTTTATATACAATTTATTGTCTTTTTTCACTGATTTATATATTTCTATAGGTTCTAATCATATGAATGTCACTTGGTATATACATATGTGTCACTTTCACATATTATTATGGTGTAATTGTATTTGTATAAATTTTCTCATAATACATGACTTTTGTATAACAATAAATTGGTTTTCTTCCACTTTTTGCCTATATATATAGTGTACATATTGTCATTTTATTTGGCACTTTCAGTATGATTATTAGAACTCCAGCTTGGAGTGGTAATCAAAGAAGCACCCTAAAGCACAGAGTGCCACCTTGCACTCCACACACTCCATGGTGGACTTTTTACCTGACCTCGCCCTCACCCTGCTGTTGTAGCAGACATGGCACCGCTTCTGCTGCGTTCTTCCTGATTCATTCTGAGGCAGGGAACCAAGCCTGTGCCTAATCAAGTATTGAGCACACTGCAAGCGGTCAATAACGGCGAGCCCAGGATGTGCCACTGCCCTCTGTGGCGTAGCATACTTCTCCAGGAGCTCCGTCAACACCTGCTTTTGGAACCTCCGCAGGCTATTGAACTTCATGGGTGTGTTCACATTCCGAAGCTTGTATATATTGTAGGCATTCAGAACTGACATGTCCACCATATGCAGAAAGAACTTTTTGTACCATCTGCACGAGGTACGCAGGCAGCCAATGAAGCCTATCTGCATGTCGGACTTGTCCACCAGCCTCATGTTGATATTGTAGTCCAGGACAGCATCGGGCTTGGTCACCCTGGCCTGGGTGCGGCGATCCACCTTGCCAGTCTCCACCATTTCCCCCTTGTGGATGGTGCTCAGGAGGTTGACCTTCCGCTGGTCGTGCCAGTGGATAGCCAGAATGGGCCCCGACTTCTTCTTGAACACATCACCTTTTTTGGTCTTTGGAGGGAAAGGTGGCATGCCCTTCCTTTTCCCTCGTACTGTGCCTACAGTCCCCGTCTTGCGCTCATGCAGGTACTGTGAGAGAGTGGGGGACGTGTAATAATTGTCCGTGTAGAGGACGTGATTCTTGTGAAAGTAGCGGTCCATCATGGCTTGCACCACTGCTCCGCCAAAGCCAATGAGGGGGTCCACAAGCAAGTCCCCTTCCTTCCCGCTGTAGAGCAGGAAGTCCAGGACATAGCCAGTTTGGCAGTCGCACAGCACAAAGAATTTTATGCCAAAGCGATGTCTTTTTGAAGGGATGTACTGCCGGAAGCTGAGTTTTCTCCGGAACAGCACAAGAGACTCATCAATGACGACCTTGCGGAAGGGCTTGAAGTAGGAGGTGAAGCGTTCTCTCATCATCTCGTACAACGTCCTAATCTTCCACAGCTTGTCTGGGAGGTGGACGTCAAGGTTGGTGACAAGATGGAGCGCTGCGAGGATATCAAGGTACCGGTCGCGAGACATATATTTCCCGAAGGCAGGGGTGGATATGAGATCATTGGTGATCCAATAGTCAGGCAACCTATGCTTCTTGACATGAGGCATTAGCATGGTGAGTGCCAGGAACACCATGAACTCTTTATGAGTCACTGGGGTCCACTGCCTCATGTGGCCCTTGGTCACCTTGCCCATAAAGTGGACCTGGTATTGGTGCTGCTTATTTGTCTCTTTGACAACATAGCCTACCACCTCCTCATCAAAGAAGGCCTCAAATAGTTTGTGTGGTGGAGCATTGGGGCCTGCAGGAAAATTGGGGGTAATGCCTGAACCCTCCAGTACCTCATCAAAAGCTGGCACATCAGGGTTGTATCCATCCCCATCAACTACGTCTTGCCACTGAAAAACGTAGAATGGGTCTTGTCTACGCTGACGAGGAGCTCCAGCTGGTGGCCCAGCACGCCCACGGCCAACTCGGGAGGCGCGCGCCCTAGGGCGGCGAGGGCGTCGGTCAGGGCGTCGGCCAGCACAACGCCGGGCCAAGCGGATGGGTCTAGGGCTGTCGATGTCCATATAGTCATCGTCAGAGTGGTCATCTTGCCCTGACGGTGGACCTATGTAATCATGGCCAGAGTCTTCAGAGAGGTGCCCTTCATCATCAGTGGCCCCCACATAATCTGGCGGGGAAGGAGTGATGCGTGGGCGGCGTGCGGGTGGGCGAGGTGGGGAAGGAGTGGCAGGTGAGGCTATGTCACCCCGAGGTCCTGGGCTCCTTGGCCGGTGACGAGTGACAGAAATTAATTCTTCACTGTCACTAGGCCCAGGTATTGGTGATGCGAGCTCAAAGACTTCTTCAGGAAGACATGTTGAAGGCGGGAGAGGTGGGGAGGACCGTGGGGAAAGTTGCGGGGGCGTATGGCTGGGGCCGGCAGGGGTGGACGCCGCGGGAGCCTCGAACAAAACTCTCTTACTTTTCTTTATTTTTTTGGTATATTTCCTGCCTTTCCTCTTTTCGGCAGCAGTATGTCTCCTGTCGGGGGACCTAGGAGGCAAATAGGCCGAAAGTGGGGGGTCCTCAACCCTTGGCAGTGGTGGGGGTGGTGGGGAAGAATGCGGGGCACCCGGATCATCCGGGTCATCTTGGGTGGCGTGGGTAGATAAGGGAGACAATGGCGGGCGAGAAGGGTCACCACGCTCACCCTCACTCACAGCCTCATCGCCACCAAGTATTTTGGCTTGTTCCCTAGCTGCCGCGGCCGCCTTTTCAAGTATTTTCTGCTTATATAAGTGTAGCTTGAAAGGCGATTTACCTGGGGAAGAGCTTGGCGTCGTGTCACTTATGCGAAATTTGGTGAGTGACCTTGAACTCTCCCACTCACTCACTCTCTCAAGTTCACTGTCTTTAGGTAAACCAGCTTCCTCAACAACTGGTACATCACCTTCATCACTCTCATCACTGTCATGTTCTCTCGCAAATCCCAGGAATTGCTCTTCTTTGTCACTCTCATGGCCATAATCACTCGACTTATAATTACTGGAGTCGTCACTGACTTCATCATCAACATTATGCTTGGCATCAGGTCGCTCATAAAGTCTCAATGTCGTCTCAATACCTCTGGGAGATAACACATTTAGGCGATGGCGTCGGGGTAAGGCGCGACGAACTAGCACGGGCGTCGTAGGAAGCACGGTATCGGACACAGCGGAATCACTATTTGGCGTACTGTCCATGATGGCGTCGGGGTAGATACTGTTGCTGTGGCGTAGTTTACGCCTGGTGGCGCCACCTACCGTCCCACGATACCAAAAATTTACGCGCGGCATTCGAAAGCACGCACGCAAGCAATGGGCGTTCAAGAGCCCTTCCGGGTTGCGCGGGCCGAGGTTGTTATGGGCGTTCAAGAGCCCTTCCGGGTTGGAGGGGTTAAGTGGGGAATGAATTGCACTGCACTTTTGTATAACTCTCAAAACCAGTGGATTTTAGAAGATCCTCACTAGATTAGTAGTCTAATTGTCAGTTTATTATTTGCCCCCTCCTGGCAATATATATAGGCCTAATGATAATAAGTCATGAGGGGGTGATTATTATATCCCACAGCAGTCAAAATAGACGGGAACGTGATCGCCAGCATACGAGTACAGTAGTGTAAACAAGGCGGGTGAATGCGGCGATATGCCCGAATACTACATCCTTACCTGTTTCCGTCTATTTTGATTTATTTTTGGAAGAATGTAGTTACCGGGCGTACAGTCGTCATGTTTACGTCGGTCGTGCGCTCGCGGTTATGTTCCCGTCTACTTTGACAACTATTTTTTCTGATATTGGCTCCCTGCTGGCAATATATATGATGATGACAATAAGTCATTGGAGGGGTGAGGGAGGGCAAAGTCCCCCCTCAACCCATTATTATATCCCTCAAAATTGACAGGGACGCGAGCGTCAGCGTAGTGTAAACAAGGCGGGCGGTACACCCGCATACTACATCCTTGGCCTTTTTTTTCTGTTATTTGACCCTGCTAGCAATATATATTATGACATTAAGTCATGGGAGGGTGAGGGGGGGAAAAAGCCTAGTAAGGATGTAGTATTCGGGTGTAGGCTACCGCCTGCCTTGTTTACACTACTCACACGATCATGTTCCAGTCTATTTTGACTGCCGTGGGATACACTAATAGGTTGAGGGGTCTCACCTCGGGTAGAATGTAGAGTTCGGGCGTACCATACCGCCTTGTTTACACTACGCGGAGCGGCGGCGGACGCTTGCCATCATGTTCCCGTCTATTTTGACTGCCTTTCGATACAATAATATGTTGAGGGGGGCTTTGCCCCCCCTCTTCCCCCCCCCCCATGACATATTGTCATCATCATATAATTATATTGCCAGCAGGGGGCAAATAACCGACAAAATCGCCGTCAAAATAGACGCGAACTTAACCACGGCGATCGACCTATGTAAACATGACAACCATACGCCCGGACACTACATCCATCCCCTCACCTCCCCATGACTTATTGTCATCATCATATATATTGCCAGCAGGGGGCAAATAACAGACAAAAAAATATCCGCCAAAATAGACGGGAACATAACCGCGAGCACACAACCTAGCCTATGTTAACATGATGACCATACGCCCAGATACTACATCCTTCCCGAAAGCCCCTCCCTCAACCTATTATTGTATCCCACGGCTGTAAAAATAGACGGGAACGTGATCGCGAGCATGCGAGTAGCCTAATGTAAACAAAGCTGGCGATGCCTTTGAATACCGGTACTAGCTTAGCTTTTTTTTTTTTTTTTTTGTTCTATGTGATTGAGGGAGGCAAAAGGCATAACTGCCTATAGCGAGTGCCTCCCCCATAGTTGAAAGAGTGACAGGGCCAAAATCAAGGGACGTTCGAGCCAAAATGCCTGGACACACGGAGTTTGAAGCAATTTAAGTCATAGGAAGAGGGAAAGACTGATTCTGGGAGAGAGTTCCAGAGCTCAGATGTTGAGTAGAAGAAAGTTTGAGAGTAACGTTTCACTCTTGGGTTGGAGAGTTGCACAGAGTAGGGGTGGGATTGAGTTGCAAGACGGGTACCACGTGCCCTACGTAAAGGAGGTGGTATGCACTGGGATAGCTCTGAGGAACACTGATTATTATAGTAGCGATAGAATAGCGAGAGAGATGCAACATTGCGGCGGAGAGAGAGATTGCAGAGAGTTGGTGAGTGGACGGGAGTTAATGATACGAAAGGCCTTCCTTTCAACTTTGTCTAGGAGAGTGGTGTGAGAGGAACCTCCCCACACATGTGAACAATACTCAATACAAGGGCGCACTATGCCCCTGTACAGAGCAAGAAGCTGTGCAGGGGAAAAGAACCCCCTAAGGCGGTTGAGCACACCCAGCTTCTGGGAGGCTGCCTGGAAGCTTAGTGATTGCTTACTATAGTGACCTACATCCTTACCCTCGACTATTCAACAGCATACCGCAAGATCTGAGAGACCTCAATGGAATAGGCCTGCCGCTGCCTACTAGAATAACGCTTTGTCCAAAAGCAGTCAAATTGGAAGCAAATGCAGGGTGTCAATCCACAAAATATGAATTGTGTTATCATTATGGTTTATTATTTTGTTATCATTATAGCCCGGCGAAGGCGCGAGCTCTAGGGGGGTCCGGGGGCATACATAAGAACATAAGAACATAAGAAAATGGGAGTCTGCAGAAAGCCGATTGGCCTAAGCAAGGCAGATCCCTGTCCCACACAACCCCAATTACAAAGCCCAATTATAGGCTCAACACTCTAATACCCTGAGGATCATCTTACCAAAACGGTTAGAGATTAACGCAGGATTACGGGGGTCTGCAGAGCGCTGATTGGCCCAACCCTGCTGATCCCCCTTCACACCCAACCCTTCTCGTCCACCCAGATTTTTTTTTTGAGAATTTAGGTGTCTAAAACAGTATTTCCTGCAATAAAAAAACAATCAAGATGGAAAATATGGAGACCAAAATTGTGTCAATTTAGCCTAGCCTACCTTTTTTTTTGGGGGGGGGGTTTCTGTTATCATTATACAAAAAGTTCATTGCGTTATCACTCAAAAAAACAGCGTCGTTTGACACCCTGAGCAAACGTAATGGTCCATTGGTTCTGACCCAGAGCAAACCTTATGTAAAGAGGTAACCACCCTTAGCCTAACCTAAGGAAGTTGTGATAAATCTACAGTTATACTACCCCTATTTTGTCGCTATTCTGTTGGTACTAATGGGTTAATATTATTAGTACAGTAGGCTTAGTAGACTTAGTATGGTTTGATTCACGGAAATGTATATTTGACTTGAAATAGATACATTGAAGTATTACAAACCTTCGCGAACCCATAAACAGGGAACGTGAGCTGGGCGTAGACCGTCGCGCACCCATAAACAGGGAACGTGAGCTGGGATTAGACCTTCAGCGAGACAGGTTAGTTTTCGGTTAGGTTAGGTTAGGCTAATGTTAAAAATACTAAAATGCGACGGTCCTCGGTATTAAACAACACTGTAGCCTATATAAAATAAAAAATAAAAACAAATTAGGCCTAGCCTACCTGAAAAACTTGTACAGTATCTGGTTGGTGATAAATTTTTATCAAAATATGTTTTTTTCTAGTTTCCACGTCTTCTGAACCATCCAAAAACATGGTAAAAGGCGTGTTTTGAAGGGGGGAGGTGGTGGGGGAGGGGTAGTATAACTGTAGATTTACCGAAGTTGTTATTATAGGATAGGAAAGGTTGATTTAGGGTTTAGGCTAATCAACTTCCCCTTACTTAACCATCCTAACTTTACTTTACTTTGTAGAATTCCGCCCTCTGATGGCACAGCTAAGGTGGACCTCAGCAGCGGCCACTTAACCTATCCTAAATAACCCACCCTATCCTAACTTTTAAAGGGTGGTGACCTCTTTCTATACTTTGATAAAGTTAAGACCTAGCCTACAGTACCGGTATCCTGAATCACCAAGCTAGCCTAACTACTGATTCCAATCACCTTTAATTTTTTAGGTTGGTATATTGACATTAAACTTTACAATTACTGTTACAAAGTCAGTTTACCATCTGCTGATTTCCCTGTTGGTGTTCTTGTGGAGCTGCCATGATCGCCAGTGTTGTATTTGCTGCACTATCTCCTCAAAATTGTATCCATTGCCAACACTGGAAAACGGAGAAAATGTGTGATTAGACAGGGGAGACTGGAGGATTTTTTGTAAGCTAGTTTAGGCCTATAGGCAATACACGCACGAAAATATAATTTATATGAGGTAGAATAGATTATTATTGTAGAAATTAAAGATATATAGGCCTACAGTACTGGCAAAACTGAAGGGTGGGCACTGGAGGGCTTTTATTTCTCGATTACAAGCACATTTAGTTGTGACAGAAAGGCCATGAAGCATTTAATCATTATATTGCTGTATCTTAATGCGCCCGATTACATTCACAGGTGTACGACAATTGGGTATGTGTTAGCCTATGTGTTGTATGAAATCGACAACGAGGTAGCTGAGTCGTTAATGAGATTTATTATCAAACTTATAATCTTGGGAACCATATTGTAGACCTTACAATGAGATGCATAAATATGTTTTACGTTGCCTATAATATACCTGTATTCTATATTCTATAGACCATCTGATGTTTTAGTTCACTTACGTGACTAATACCCAGGATTTACTTGTAAAACACTGAAAATAAACACTATGACTGAGTAAGAGGTAGGCAACATGGCGCGTACTAATGACCAAGGTATTACAATTCTCCCTATAAAGGACAGAGCTGACCCCGGTGTGTGTTTACAGTCGGTGTGTTGGTGTGGAGCTTGTATTATGTGTTATTTGTTGGAGCTATGTAGATGAAGGGAAGGATTCAACCGTAACACCGTGTGGGCTACATGACCTAGTGGTACAGGTAGGTAGTGGCAGTTATACAATGGTTGTAAAAGGTATAAGGAAGCCACGTAACTATGGCACTCAAAACATGAGTGGGGGATCATTTCATATTTTATGTTAACTAGGCCTAGCCTAATTCTGATTATAGGCCTAAGTTCCTCATGAGTCATGTGTAGATCACTATCTTCACTACTAATTGGGGTACATTTGGGTCAGATATAGGGACTAGGCCAATGTACGGAGTCGCACCACAGACCTGTAGGACCTGTGGTCACCTAGGCCTAGCCTACTCAAAATATTTCAACCCCATGTCCAGAGAGCTGCGAAGTCAGAATGATTACTGATTAGTCTGGAATGAATAATCTGCCCTCAGCTGTAGCCTAGTGTTGTCGGACAATATAAAGATGATGTAATTAAATTCATAGGGACCTAGCCTACATCGATTTTATCGTGGCCTACAAGTTTCTTATACCATGTATTTCATTCCTATATGTGTCTAAATGCGCGTACAAACTTATTACTCATCCTGTAAAAAACAAAATATCCCCTATATCGCCTACGTCGCAAGAGGCGGGTGGCTTTGTTTACATCCGCCGCGAAGAAGAAGAAGCTTTGGGGAAAATTTGTTTTTTGCCCCGTAGCCTACCGTTTAACGGTTTAAATATATGACGATTTCAATAAATCTTGGGGGGGGGGTGGGGGGGGGCTTCCCCCCCCCCCCCCCCTCTACATATTTTGTATCCAACGGCAAACGGTTAGGCTATGGCCAAATAGTTATTTTTCGCGAGTGAAGGGACGTGTTTTTAGATTGTTGTTTAATGGGTAAATATGCATTTACGCCTATTTTCACACATCAAAACACCCTTACACAACTCTAAACTAGATAAAAACAATCGAAACTATTTTTTAGCAATTTAATTACATCATCTTTAAATTGACCAAAACATAACCTACAGTAGGCCTAGGCCTATTTAGAAAATCTCTGAAATGCCAGTATCAGGCAAAGAATTAATGAGTCACTTCAGCTGGATAGTTTCAAACATTTATAGGCTAGAGAGCTGGGTACTTATAACCAAAACTACCACTAATTATTTCAATATTTTGAAGGCTAGGCCTATTATAGAATAAATAAGGATGTTGCAAAGATCATAGCCTATTAGGCTAGGCCTAAATAATTAAAATGTGTTTCAACCTCCGGAGATACATTTCATGTGCATGATATAAAGGGTAATTTTAGTGAAAAGACTCGCAGCCTTAGGCTATTTGCGAGTGGTTTTTTCCAAAAATTTTTGGAAATGGTAGTTTTGATGCTATTAGTTATAATTCCACTGTGAGAGAATAGTTTTGGGAATTTATTTATTTCTACACCGGGTTGAAACCATCGATATATTATATAGACAAATATGTTAGTTAGGTCATGTACTTCATTGCCATATACTGTATGTCCACCCCGTCGGTAATTCATTATAAAAAAATCCCTAAATGTCTAAAAAAAAAAAAAAATCTCGCACGGCTCACCCGATCTCCATTTTCTGTTGCGTTGGTGCGGGACGGCCACCCCTCTCGCTCCACCACTTTCATTCATTGGTTAGGTTAATGACAAAACTTGGCTCGGATTTCATGGATTTAGCGGGGGTGTGGGGGCAGCAGCCCCCACCCATAATACTAGGTTAGGTTAGGTTAGGTTAGGTTATTTGGTTAGGTTAATGACAAAACTTGGCTCGGATTTCATGGATTTAGCGGGGGTGTGGGGATGGTGATGCTATTAGTTATAATTCCACTGTGAGAGAATAGTTTTGGGAATTTATTTATTTCTACACCGGGTTGAAACCATCGATATATTATATAGACAAATATGTTAGTTAGGTCATGTACTTCATTGCCATATACTGTATGTCCACCCCGTCGGTAATTCATTATAAAAAAATCCCTAAATGTCTAAAAAAAAAAAAATCTCGCACGGCTCACCCGATCTCCATTTTCTGTTGCGTTGGTGCGGGACGGCCACCCCTCTCGCTCCACCACTTTCATTCATTGGTTAGGTTAATGACAAAACTTGGCTCGGATTTCATGGATTTAGCGGGGGTGTGGGGGCAGCAGCCCCCACCCATAATACTAGGTTAGGTTAGGTTAGGTTAGGTTATTTGGTTAGGTTAATGACAAAACTTGGCTCGGATTTCATGGATTTAGCGGGGGTGTGGGGGCAGTAGCCCCCACCCATAATACTAGGTTAGGTTAGGTTAGGTTAGGTTATTTGGTTAGGTTAATGACAAAACTTGGCTCGGATTTCATGGATTTAGCGTGGGTGTGGGGGCAACAGCCCCCACCCATAATACTAGGTTAGGTTAGGTTAGGTTATTTGGTTAGGTTAATGACAAAACTTGGTTCGGATTTCATGGATTCTTCCAATATTACCCCTTTATTTACGCCTCTTACCCCGCAATTTCCCTGATCTTCATAGCCCTCCCCACTATCGGGGGCCGTGTCTTAAGATTGATGGATAAGACTTGTTTTGCATTTTCCGATGGGGTTCATAAAAAAAACACAACTAAAAAACCCCAAAACAAGGACAAAAACTAAAAAATACTTGTAAAAATCGTCCCCGGTGTAAAAGTAAATATTTACCTAGTTTTGATAGTTAACTATAGGATAAATCGGCAAGAATAAAGTTACCGGGATAAACCGGGTGTACCGCCCGTCTTGTTTACACTACATGGCCGCTCACCATCATGTTCCCGACTATTTTGACTGCCTTTGGATACAAAAATACATTACCCTAACCACACAACCTAACCTAACCTAACCTAGTATTATAGATTTATAAGTATTTATTTTATTATAAGTATTTATAGATGATTTAGGCTATGTTGTATGTCGGTAGTGGTACACCCGGTAACTACATCCATCCCGATAAATCTACAGTTAGGCCTATACTACCCCTATTTTGTCGCTATTCTGTTGGTACTAGTGGGTTAATATTATTAGTAGTAGACTTAGGCTAGTATGGTTTGATGATGCGCGGAAATTTATATTTGACTTGAAATAGATAAGAACATAAGAAAATGGGAGTCTGCAGAAAGCCGATTGGCCTAAGCAAGGCAGATCCCTGTAAGTTTTTGAGATAGCCTACATTGAAGTATTACAAACCTTTGCCGCGAACCCATTAACAGGGAACGTGAGCTGGGTTTAGACCGTCGCGCACCCATAAACAGGGAACGTGAGCTGGGTTTAGACCGGTCGCGAGGTTTTCGGTTAGGTTAGGCTAATGTTAAAAATACTAAAATGCGACGGTCCTCGGTATTAAACAACACTGTATATCAAATAAAAAACAAAAAACAACAAATTAGGCCTACCTGAAAAACTCGTATCTGGTTGGTGATAAATTGTTATCAAAATAAGTTTTTTTCCAGTTTCCGCATCTGCTGAACCATCCAAAAACACGCTAAAAGGCGTGTTTTGAAGGGGGGAAGTGGTGGGGGGTAGTGGGGGAGGGGTAGCATAACTGTAGATTTACCAACTATAGTTTTGATGTAAATACTACCGCAACTACGAATCTTGTTTCCGAGACCTAGTATTTTAACCTAACCAAACAACCCAACCTAACCTAACCTAGACCCAGTACATGGGATACAACACTAGCCCTTGCATACCAGCTACTGTGGGTTCATATATTAGACATACAGTAACATCTTTGTAGAACATAACACTTTACCGTAGCGAGTGTACTCCATTCCGAACACTTTTTGTAAACATTGAACATGTCCGTAGCAGAGCTCTCAAGATTGCGGGACTGAAGAAGAAGAGTTTGTTTACGCGCGGGACTATTTTTATCGACAAAATCCAGTGTTACAAAACTTATCAAAACTATTCTCCCACAATGGATTCTATGTGAGTATACAGTATTATAAGGATTCCATAGAGCTTCACTTTCCCTAATAAATTATGTATAATAACGCTGCGAGTCTCTTCCCTATAATTATCATATAAAGTACTGTACTGTAAAAACAAAAAACTCCATATAACTCTCCCTATTGATGGCAGTGAAACTCTTATTGAGCCCCCTACTGTTAAAATAGATGCTGATTTCAATAAGTCATGGGGGGGTGAGTGGGGGCAAAGCCCCCTCTCAACCCATCCTGTATCCAAAGGCAAAAACAAATGGCTATATTTACTCTGAAAATTACTTACCGTACATCTGAATGTTTTAAGATCGTTGGATAATGGGAGAAATAACATTTTCTGGGGATTGTAACTAATATCAACTACTGTATAATGATGAAAACTACCTAAAACCAAAAAGAAAAACCATGGGAAAATTAGTGGTAGTTTCGGTTATATTTTCCGAGAGCTGTATTGACCGCTACTGTGTAACCCGATTTAATAGTTCACTGACAACATTGATAATAACTACCAAGGATTGTACTGTACTTATTTGTTCCAAAGTACGGAATTTAGCCTATCCAGTTTAACACCGGGTCGAAACCATCGATATATTATTTAGGCAAATAGCCTATATTAGTTATGTCATGTGCTTCATTGCCATATATGTCCAAACCGTCATTAATTCATTATAATAGGCTATACGCCTTAAATAACTAACAAAAAATCTAAGGATGTAGTATCTGGGCTACGGTCGTCATGTTTACATGGGCTAGGTCGTACGCTCGCGGTTTCGCTTTTGTTTTTGGCCCCTGCTGGCAACATATATGATGATGACACTAAGTCGTGGGGGGTGAGGGGGGTGCAAAGCCCCCCCTCAACTTATTTTTGTATCCCACGGCAGTCAAAATTGATGGAAATGTGATCGCAAGCTAGCGAATATGTTTTGTTGCTTTGGTGTCTTAAGATTGATGGATATTGTTTGTTTTGCAATTTCCGACTGGGTTCATGAAATAACACACCTAAAAAGACAAAAAACAAGGAAAACAAATAACAAATACTTGTAAAAATCGTCCCCGGTGTTAAACAGGATATTTACCCAAAGTACTACTAATACTGTACTTTTTAGCTTTTTCAAGGCACACTGTTCTCTTTAGCTATACTGTATTATGTCAGTGTCAAAGTGATGTCGAACTACTGAATTTAATTTGTTTCTTTCTTGTTTGCAGGAATATCAGCAAGACTTGATAATTTGTCAGAGCCTGCACGTGGACCATGGACATTCCCCTTCCCGGCGAGATACCCCTTCCTGGAGGGGCAATGTCAGGACCTCCCCCTCTTGTTGGTAGGGGGAGAGGAAGGGGTCGAGGTCGGGGCAGAGGCAGGGCTAGAGGGGGTTATATGGGAGGCCTTCCTAGACATTCACACTCAGGCCCGATACCCCCTATGTCATCAATGTCAGGTCCCCCTTATACAGGACCTCCTCATTCTGGCCCCTCACTAACAGGCCCTCCTTCGCATGTTCACCCCCACAGCACACCGCAGCCTCCCCCACAGATCAACCTTCCACCCGGGCCACCCCCAAACATGTCCCTCCCACCACCCCATTTATTCAATATACTGCCACCACCTATGTTGACTGGCCCACCACCTACCATGCCAGCTGGTGCCAGGCTGCCAGCACCACATGGCTTCCATCCACCTCCCGCTGAAAGGTAACATTCATCTGAACTTAATGATATCTCGTGTTCATGAATATTATAGGATACTGTACTCTACTTCTTCCTCATCTTAGTTTCATTCTTTGTCTTTTCATTTGTTTGTTTGAAAAGCGTGTAAAGGCCGTTACATTTGCTTAATTCGTTATGTCAGGTTCAACGTTGTACAGGCCAGTTAGAAGCTATATTGAGCGTGTGTGTGGATGGCCTGTGAGGATTCTACAGATCGTCAAGACACCCCCACACACGCTGAAATTGGCTTGTCTGAAATTTGATAGTCCAAACTGAGCATGTATGCCTCATTCTTAATCATGACTCAAGCTTTCCCTGAAGATGCCAGTAACTAGGAAGCTTAACTAAAAATTGTGCCAAGCACCAAGAGATCAGTCTGCCTGGTTATTGACGTCTCCAAGAAAAATGTAAATCAAGATTTACTGAGTACGGTACAGTCGGATCTCGATATACGCGGTTAATTCGTACTGCGTTTGTGCCATTTACTGTATATTAAAACCATGTTTTAGAAATAGCAGGCCTTATGGGAATTAATTAATTTGTTACAGCCACTTTCCCAAAGTTCCCTTTTGACCCTTTTTGCCTACCTTCACCCGACTTATATTACATTATACCACCAACATCATATATGCCATGACATAGAATTCATTAAGCATCAATACAAACTGTTTTGGACCTGTTACTGACCTTTTTGTGTGGACAGATATGTTAACGTTCGGTAGATATCCCCGCCGCTGTACTCCCTCCCCCTTCCCGCCGCGGCCTCAACCCCGACCCCGTCACTGTGATGAAGTTGATGGGCCTTGTGCTACAACTCGAACATCGGCTCCTTCAGGCCCCCCAGCATGTTCATCATCCTCATCGAAACCCTCCCTTTATTATGGTTCAATAGACCAGAAAGTAGAGAAGAAGTTATGACCCTTATTGAGAATGGAAAACTATTAAAGAAACTTAAAAATTTATGTTATTTGGTCATTACATAATCTGTGAATCATTTCCGATATGATAGATTTAAAGAAAACAATTTCCCACCAATTCGTAATCAGCAAAAATGACACAAATATCAATAAATTATCTATACAGTACTTGATTAATTTCACCACAACAAACACCTCCAATGAAATTAATGAAAGCATATACCTGTATGTGATCCACCGGGATTCGAACTTTGGTTATCACGCAGATTTTTAAACACTAACCATTACACCACCAAGACGGTTAATACCAGTTTAAAATAATTCCCCATAATTTAGTTAAGACACGCTTTCAAGTCGAAATTATACCATGAACAAAAAAATAAATAAAAATAAAAAAATAAAAGTCAAATCCAACAGTCAGTCGGTCACACAAATTAATTAGCTCAGTGTATCTGGAGAAGATGGGGGAAAATCTTTTGTTGACTGTTTCTTATTTTTTGTTTATCTCTGTGCTGGAAGGATATAATATTTTTCAATTCCATCGGATTAGAAATTATTCATATATTACAAAAAGACCAAATAGACATACCGGTACTGTAGTTATGTTAATGTATAAGAGAGATAGAGAGTTGTTAGGTCCAAGCGATCGATAAAATGCGAACATATATATATGAGACGTACTTAAGTTTCTGAAAAGACAAAGGAGAAATTTTTATAGACACTTTTTCATTTAATTATTTGTGTGCTGGAAGGTTATTATTTTTTCAATTCTATCATATTAGAAATGATTCATAGATTAAAAATAGAGCAAATAAGAAATTTATATTTATGTATAAGGGAGATAGATGCATTAGATAGACAGACAGACATACATTTGATGCATAAATAATAATAATAATAATAATAATAGTTCTTAAAGCTAGCGCATGCTAAGCTAGCTAAGGATAGCTCAATAAGGCCGATTAGGCGTATTTCCATTGGGGTCCTGTACTACTACCCCATCCCTTTGCTCATGAGGGATGGTAACGACTCAGTGCTTGTGAAAAATCTTTAATGCGCCGAGCGTGGGCGCGAACCCGGGCCTTCTGGGTGGAAGTCCGAGACGCTAGTCACTACACCAAGCGAGCCGCTGAAGTATATAGCCTACAGTATACCTAGGCTGGGGCCGCCACCCGTGTATAATCCCGACTTTTTCCGTGTTGTGGCCGACTGGAACTTTTGAGGTTACCGTGTCCAAACTAATCCGTGTATAAACAACGCGTGTATATCGAGACTTGACTGTACAATATAGTTCAGGTTGTTTGTTTAGTACCATAGGTTGTGTAGTTGAAGGATATTACTGTATATGAATGGAAAAGCTGCATTAGTATGTCGCTTGAATACTATTTTATCTTAACTTCCTCCTCTCTTTACATATTTTCCAACACACTTTGGACTTTCTGATCATATCCTAAGATATTGAACATTAAATATTTGTAATCATATTTATTATTTTATGAACCATACCTTACAGGGAGAATGAATATTGTAATAAATCTGATTATTTATTATACTGTCCTGCTCAGGTACTCCCCAAGCCGTGTGACTGCTGACGATGATGATAAGGAGTCAGGTGGTGGTACAAAAGATGGTAGTGTGTTACCTTCATCATCTCCTCACCTGCCAACCTCCTCTTCCACCCCCACCACCACTCCGGAGAAACCCTCTACAACAACAACAACAACAACAACAGCCCCTATCCCTCACCCACCTGCCCCAAAAGTCCCACTACCAAAGCTGTTGGGAAAGCAGGAGGCCAGGAAAAGACTTCAAGCATTCTCTCTGGCAAAGCTTAAAAAACCTTCTGCCAAATCTGCTTTGGAGGAGGAGGAGGCAGGGAAGGAGGTGAAGAAAATCCCTGTTATCCCCAAGAAGAAGAAAAAGGAGGAGAAAGTGTCCATCATTGAGCAAATTAAGGACGAGGAGTTGCGGCTCAAGGAAGCGCTCGGACTGAAGAACTTGTACAACCCATATGGCGCGGGTCTCACCCATATTGCCATGTTTCTGGACGATCCTGAAGAACTGCGCAAGTTTGAAAATAAAGGCAAGAATATGAAGCATAGGCTTAGCGAGTATGAGACCAAACGCAAGGAGAGGGAGAGGAGGGACGAGAGAGAAAGGTTGGCGGGGAAACGAAGGGAAAGGGAGAAGGCTAAGAATAAGGAAAAGGAGAGGGAAAAGAAAAGATCTGAAGACGAAGCAAAGAGGGAGAAAGCAGAAGCTAAGTTAAAACAGGAAGAGGCCAGAAAACTCCCTAAACACATGCCCAAAACCTGGCGGGAGTTTAAGCATGACAAGTTTGACTTTGATATCCTGAGGCAGGTGAGGCGGGAGCAATTGAGGCGTTGGAAGAGCGGGAGCAGGGAGCGTAGGAGGAGAAGCAGGAGTGGAAGTAGGGAGAGGAGGAGGAGAAGTAGGAGTGGGAGTCGGGAGAGGAGGAGGAGAAAAGAGGAGGAAGCTCAGTTTCAGAATATGTGCTCTGTGCGGGCAAAGGGCCTGGGTGGGGAGGATAGGGAATACCCAGCCAAACTTGTTCACTTTACTTCAACTCGTCCTTCCGTCTCTTATGCTATCAACCCGGACCGCTACAAAGTCCACTACCAATCCCGCTACGAAGTAAAGATACGTGCGCCAGAGGATTGGAGCTTTCTCGAAGCTTTCTGGGCCACAGAGTATAACCCGGATATTTCACCTCACTGTGGTTTGGCTCAGTTAGATGCCAGACCTTGGTATCCTGATACTTTGCCTATAGAGGAGTGTAAACCGGAGATAAAGCCCAAGACTAAAGTCCGTAAGTCTGGCACATCTTCCCAGAAATCTCGCTGGGATTCAGACAACGAGGAGGGTGGGGATGACAAACTGAAGCCACATCCCTTACCTCACATGAAGGCCTATGATATGGATCCAGAAGAAGAAGAGGAGGCTAATATTGCTGAGTCTAAGAGAGAGGAGGACCACCCTTGCCAACATCAGTCAAGGGCCGAAGGGGATGAAAGCCCTAATTATGACGAGGCTTTGGCTGATGTGAGTCGATCTTATACAGAGGAAGATAACTTGTCCCTGGATGACTCAAAGGCTGATTTGAGTAAGTCATACAGAGACACAGAATACCCTTACCCTGATGATGAGTCTAAAGCTGAAATGAGAAAGTCTTACAGAGAGGGCGAAAATCCATATTCTAGCGGACTTACCGAGGAGTACGAAGCTTTCATGCAGATGTTGGACGGAGGAGAAGAACCTCGGATTTTGGGAGACGAGCGACATGAGAAAATGGGTGGACCCAGAGCCAGCAGTGAAATGGAGGGAGAGGAAGACAGTATGAGAGAAAGGGAGGATAGAAACCTCGGAGAGCTGAAATGGTTTGATTACGACGACCACAGACTCGGGCGAGACAAGGGAGAAGAGAGATACCCACCCAGGGATGATAGGCAAGAAGAAAGACATGGAAGAAAAGATGAAAGATACTCTGAGATGGAGAGAAAGATGGAAGAGAAAAATCCGAGAGGTGAGGAACGGTACTCAAGAAGAGAAGGAAGAAGTGCAGAAGATAAGGAGAAGTATGCAAAGAGAGACGAGATAATTGCAAAGGAAGAAGACCACAAGTATGCCAAGGTAGAAAAGAGCTATTCAAGTGAGGAAGAGAGACAGATAAAGAGCGACGACCAGAGTGCAATGATAGAAAGCACGGAAACAGACTTTTTGCCCGCAGAATTGGTGGTGAAGACAGAACCGGTGGAGGGAGAAAACGAGGAGGAAAGGAAGGCCAAGGAAAAGAAAAGGAAGAAGAAATTAAAGAAAGCCCTGAAAAAGCAGAAGCAGGCCAAGAAGAAAGCTAAGAGGAAGGCCAAGAAGGAACTAAAGAAATTAAAGAAGCAGCAGAGAATGAAGAACCAGGAAGAAGAAGAGAAGGAAGGGGACGAAGAAGATGATCCAAATGATTCCTCAATGATCCAATATAAGGAGAAAATGGAGGGAGACGGAGAAGAGGAGCAATATGCCATGAAGAGAGCAGATATGTCCGGGGAAAGAGGAGACTGGGAGAATGAGGAATGGCAAGAAGAGGAACATAGAAAAAATCAAGATATGGAGTTAGAGAGGCAAGATGCAGCCTATCCTCACTCTGAGTGGAAAGACGATAGGAGCTATGACGACTGGAGAAGGAGAGAACAGGACAGGAGGGAGACGGAGGATGCGGACGAATGGAAGGAGAGAGAGAACCAGAGGAGGAGAGAGAGAGAAGAGTGGAGAGAAACAGCGCAGGAGAGAATGGGAAGAGAGGGACCCAGCGAAGGGGACTACGATGAAAGAGGAGAGGAGTTGTGGAGAGAGGTGATGCGAGAGGAGAGAGGAAAGAGACGCGAACAGGAAGAAAAAAGACACCTAAGAGAGCAAGAAAGGGAAGATTGGAGGGAAAAGAGACCTGCAGAGGAAGAAGAAACGGGAGATTATAGTGAGGTTAGACATGAAAAAGAAAGGGAAGATTGGCAAGAAGAAATCAGCAAGGACAATAGGAAAGAGGAACAGGCAAGAGACAGCCCAATGCTTGATGATGAAGATGTAGAGTACGAGGAAAGGGAGAGAAGCTACGTGAGAGACTCCGAGGCTAGTGATGATGAAATGCCTTCATATACCCCACCCAGGCCTCCAGAGAAAGGTGATAGAGATGAGGAGAGTGATTATGAAGAGGAGGATGCCCCGTCTCCAGTCTCCTCCCCCGAGCTGTTTAGTACATCTCCCAGGTCGCCTGTCAGCGAGGAAGAGTTAGAGGATATGTGGGAGAGAGAGAAGGATAGTAGACGCTCTACCTCCCGTAGCCCACCGACCACCAGCGATACCTCCGGTTTTTACGATCTCAGTCCAGCCTCGAGCCCTGATGGTAAGCGAGAGGGTCAACTTGATTTCAGCCTTGAAGACATACCCTATCCTCCCCAGGATACTGGCCGAGAACGCTACAGTCCCTCCAATATGTCCATGTCCCCCAGTCCTCCTCAACTTGACAGTATTCCAGTACCCCCAGACCCTCGGGGGATTCCGATGCCTCCCTCGGGCATACCACTTCCAGCTGCACCCATTCCCTCCCACAAGCCTCCCCCATTGCCTTTCCTGTCTATCCCTACCCCACCACCCAAAGCACCCGTGTCTGTACCCCAAGCTTCCCTCCTCCCCTCTCCCCCACCTTCCTCCCATCCCCTCCCAGCACCTCTCCCCCTAACACCCCCACCTACGAGGGATGGGGATAGGCCACGGCTAAGTGAATATGACAACGCAGATAACGATCAAGGGATAAGGAGTGATAGTGAAAAAGTCCTTAGGGATAGTGAGGGTGATGCCGAGAGTGGTGTTGGTGATAATGAAGGTGAAGAAAAACCAGAGATAATTATTCCCCCCATACTACTACTGTCCCCCACCTCTATCCCTGTTCCCTCCTTCAGACTACGAGAGGAGGAAAGAGTGCAGTGGGTGTCAGAGGATCAAAGTGAGAGTGATGTCGGGCAGGGTGCTGGAGGTGGTAGTGGTACCGGTAGTGGTGGAGGTGGTAGTGGTGGAGGTGGAGGAGCTAGGTCAGCTCCCATCACCTTCAAACTGGGTGCTGGTAGGGCTGGGGGGAGACTGAAGGAACGTCTACCAGGCTTCACACATGAGGAGGATGAAGATGAAGCTCGGGCACCACCATCACCACTCAATGACTCACACACCCCTGTACCACTGTCATCCAACAACACCACTGCCCTGTCTTCACCCCATCAATCTAAGGAGGAAGAGAGGCGAGGGGAGAGAGAGGATCAGGATCAACCACCGGAAAACTTAACGAAAATAGCTAGTGAGAGGGATGAGGGTCAGTGGTCTGGGTCATCCCAACGTTCCCAGGCCCACAGAAGCAGGTCTCCCCAACAACGTAGGTCTCCCCGGCGAGGTACTTCCCCCAAAACACAATCCCCTGAGAGAGGTCGATCTCCCTGCAGCAGGAGAATTCAGGGTAGGAGCAGGTCACCCGGTCGTGGTCGATCTCCTGCCAGACTGCGGTCACCCAAGAGAAGCAGGTCACCCAGACGTGTTCGTGATTCATGTTCTCGCAGTCGCTCTCCCAGACGGTTGGCAGCACGACGATCACCAGAGAGGAAGAGAAGAGGGTCACCTGACCACAAACGTCCTCGCACCAGTCCCGATCGTGCCAGACGCAGGGACCCATCACCTCACAAGACCACCACCAGGGTCACCAAGTCACCAGTACGTGGACAGACTGATGCCAGGCCTGGTAGAGACAAGAGGTCTCCTGGTCGCAGGTATCACAGTCCATCACCTCCATCGTCCCGGGATGATCGTTATCGTGACCGACCCCTCAGCCCTGGACCACCTAGAAGTCAGAGTAGTCAAGGACCCAGGACCCCAGAGAGGTCAGGGGAGGACCGTCGACCCCAGTACTCTCCCTCCCGTCAGACTTACTCTGACAAACCACACCCTGCTGTTTCACATTCCCCACCCCCTAGGGGATATGTTGGTCCTGATGGTCGTGGAGGAAAATCAGATTACTCCCGGGGTCGCAGCCCTGAATCTCGCAGCCCCAGTAGGAGGACAGGAAGACAACACAGTCCCCGTCCCAGGAGTCCTTACAGTCAAGATCTTCTTCGTAGACGCAGCCCCCAGTACTCCAGTCCCGATCGTCTTGGACACCGTCGTTGGTCACCACCTAGACCACACCTCAGGTCACCACACTCCAGTAGGTCACCACCACCTAGGTCATCATTACCCAGGTCACCTATTAGGAGGTCTCTGGGTCCTCGGTCTCCTCAGAGAAGGTCACCACTTAGAAGATCACCAGGTCCACGGTCTCCGCAGAGAAGGTCTCCTGCCCGTAGGTCACCTGGCCGTAGATCACCTGGACGTAGGTCACCCGGCCGTAGATCACCCGGTCGTAGGTCCCCTGGACGTAGGTCCCCAATGAGGAGGTCACCAATGAGAAGATCTCCCATGAGAAGATCACCAGGAAGGAGGTCCCCCATGAGGAGATCACCAGGGCAGAGATCTCCTTTGAGAAAGTCATCAGGCCAAAGATCCCCCCTGAGAAGATCACCTAGTCAACGTTCTCATAGGAGGTCACCAGGTGAACAATCCCCCCTAAGAAGATCACCAGGTAAAAGGTCTCCTCATAGGTCCCCATCACCTAGATCAGACTATGAGAGGAACCAGAGAGGGTGGACAGAGCAGGAGTGGAAGAATGGTGGTGGGGGAGGACTGGGCCGCTGGGAAAGTCGAGGAACGTACAAGACAGAGGCAGAAAAGATTTCCAGTCTTGGTCGTCCAGAGACAGCCATCAAGATCGATGCCGACTCCACCATCAGTGACTCAGAATTGTTGGGGCGACGGGACCCTGCTGGGCAGGTGACCCGGGACTCATCCACATCGTCCTCACCCCGGGATTCTCCGCGACGTATGACACTTGATGAACGACTGATGCAGGAACATGGTTTGGAAGTTGACCCCCCTGCACCACCACCCTCAGTCTACCCCTGGCCATACCATCACCAGCTTCAGGTACGTCATAAACATCAACAACACTGTCCACCACTGTATTAAAGTCATCACCTGCCTTGTAAATAAATCACTAGTCCTATATTCATGAATCATGAGTGACACTTTTCAGGTTATTTCTACAAGTATTAGGTTTTGTATAGCCAGTAGTATTATGTATTGTTGATTATGGTGATTTTCATGATATGTAGCTGGAACAGACAACTTTAATGCAGTGGCAACTTTGCTGTTATTGACCTTAAAGAAAAGTTTTCCCATTTTTTGTCTTTAAAGAGTGAGTTTCAGGAATTGATTGTGAATTTTTTAAATAAATTTAATTATTTTGTGCTGATATAACCATGCCTGTATTTGAATGAGGTCAGAATGCCAAGAGGGATACATAGGAATCAGCTTTTAAAGATACAGCAAGTGGTGGGAAATCACCTGTAGTATGGCAGAACAAATTGGACTAAAAAATTCCTTCATCTATGTTAGCATTATGTCAACCTCTGTATACCCCGTCAAAGTTCTTAATGGGGAAGAGTCACTGCTATGAAGGACAGTCTTCATTGGTGGGTTAGAGTTGCCATACATTTCTGTAATCAACCTACATCCACTTATAGAAGTTACAGGTATAATGGTTGTCTGCCAGCTAAGCTGAAAAATCCAACCTACCATGGCTACTGGTATACGGTCAACCTCTCACTGTTATCAAGGGCCCTGGAAACTGTTTTTGCTCTTTATTTTTTAGTTACCTCTACTGACTTACGGGATAACACTTCATTCACATCAAACTTTTATGGGGAACCGTAGCTTTAGGAGGAAGAGGTTCACCAAAGTAGTAACGTACCGTATAACATCTTTATCCTCTATGGTACCGGGTACCGTAACATGCTGTAACTTCGGACATTTTTCGATGTTTTTTAACAATTTCTCCTGAGTGTAAACACATTATAGAGATTTAACTAGGTCAAGTGATGTATGGTGATAGTGCGCCGTAATCCAGGAAGCCTCCTAAAATTATCCCCCCTAAGAAGAGAGCTATCGTTATCCTAAATGATGTCCGAAGTTTGCTTGAAAAGTTGATAACTTCGGACCTGTATGGCTAACTTCGGACATAGGTGATTTCTTATGGAAAATGGTTGCCAAGAAAGCTGAGATAACTTCGGACCTACGTTCGTGGCCTTATTTCATTCATTTTTCGGCTCCTACTATTTTATATGAATATTTTATTATTGCTGCTTATTCTTGTCCGATGTTATAGTGGAAAATGCACAGTCAATACTTTTAGGCCTGAATAATCAGTATAGGAGGGGGATATATACGATGTTTAACATATATTCTGTTTGGATCTGTTCTCGTTAGGCATGGAGCTCACTTCTAGAAAATATTGAGCAGGAAAAATAACCAATGCTGTCAAATCAATAACTCAAAAATTAACTAGGCCTAGTGAAAATATATAGGTATGTATACTATATCACTGCATATACACTTTTATGAATTTGAGCATTTTTATAGGTATAACGTATTTGTTGGTGTTTCTTTCGGCAGATAAATTTTTTTTTGGACAAGATATATGCCTCTCCTAATTTATATATATTATATATCCAGAATTATCCGAAATACATAAATCGGTTAGCATAGTATCATATTTTTATGGGTTTTTGGACTCCGAGAATGATGATTTGATCTTTTACCACCATGTTAATGATGTACAAGTATTATGAATGATTTGCATAGGGCAAATAATAACAAACGATTGTTTTGTTCCATGTCCGAAGTTACCATGTTTTTTTTTTTAAACACAATCGGTTAAATGATACTGTTCTAGCTAGAGCGTTATACAAGTGTAACAAATTTCCTTTGGTGAATGTTGTCTCTGGTAATGTTACTACAAAATTATATCAGTCACAACATCATTCATACAAACAAATTTCTTCAGGGTGATAGAAGTTTGGCAGGGTAGCGAAAAATGTACATATTTTCGTCAGATATATAATATTTTTTTCGTGTATATATACTCATGTCAGTTCCCTAGGACTTTTACATGCTCTTCCTTTGCCATTTCTCTAAACGGACCCCACAAAAAAAACACAAAAAAAAACATCCATTATATAATGACAATGTCTAATTACTTATTATCGCCGATGTCCGAAGTTATGACCCAAGTCCGAAGTTACCCCACTTTACGGTACTAATGTTTTTACATCTTATGTCATCACCAGGGTTCTAAGAAAGAGAATTTTAGTGTTAATTTTCTATTCCCTTTCTTAGAACCCTTATGATGGCGTTTGAATATTGAATACAGTATATCAAAACATTAGTACCATATGGGATAAAGATGTTTGTTACTACTTTAGTGATTCTCTTCCTCCTTTATTCAAAAGAGTCTAGGGTCTTGCAGGGCAAACTAAAAATGCATTACTCGAAAATAGCATAACAAACAAAACACTCAATAATAGTATCCTACAATATAATAATAACCCCCAAGATGTCACGCCAGATAGTGTAAAGTCTATATTGTGTACTCCCCAGGTCCACCAACTCCACTATTCCTACGACGGCAGTGAGGGTGTTGTAGGTGAGGCAGCAGCAGGGTTGAGTATGAGTGATGGGTCACGGGTCATACAGGTGGGTAACATGCTACAAGTGTTACCACAGGACCCTTCAGCACTACCACCACCAACTGCTGCCACACAGAGTCCTATGATCGTCCAGGCTGGCAATGTTATACAGGTACAGTATGTTATACTGTATGGTAATTGTTGTATTATGTATTTGTTGTGTGATGTCACCATGGTTGTTTAATTTATATATAGATGGTGTGTTTAGTGACGTAAAAATGAGAGCTATGGGTAGAGGATTGGGTTTAATAGGAAAGAATGGGGATGATTGTGAGTTAAATCAGCTGCTGTTTGCTGATGACACAGCACTGGTGACGGATTCTAAGGAGAAGCTGCAGCAAGTAGTTGTTATTGTTGTTGTCGTTCCCTAAGCTGCCTGGTCGAACAGCCCCGAGTCCCTAAGGAAGGCCATGGCCACAGTCGGGCTTTCCCACAGTGTGATACTTGCCCGGGCGACCGAAGCCGCTCCCAGGTCTCGTGCCCCGAAGGAGGGGGCAGGGGTTTGTTGTGACAGTTTGGGTCCCAAGAAACTGCTCCCCACGGTCGGCAGCCGGCTGTCCTCCATTGGTCGGCGAACTTGTCCCCGGCCGGTAGGGTCGGCAGCTAGACCCACGGCGTATATGCCGCCACTCCAGGTCTGACAAGTAGTAATAGAGTTTGGTGTGGTATGTATATACTCAGGCCAAATCCCCACGTTTCCTTTTTTTTTGGGGGGGGGGGGACTCAAGACAGAGCCCGAATAGGAACAACATAACAGAAAACAATGAACACACAAAAACAAAATATAAATTCACACACATCGAGGTCATCCAGGAGAAGAACCAGAGACTAGGGTGACCAAGGTCCCTCCAGCACTCCCCCGGCCCCCGACCACCCGGAGAGGTTCCGATCTCAGCAGGCAGACATGCAGCGAAGCCCTACAATTGATATTATTAGTTATACTGGAAAGGTGAGTAACTGGGGAGTCAACTCGGCAGAAGTGTGCAGGTTTAGTCTTGGCAGGGGAGGTGCGACAATAATAATACCTGTACTCACATAATTAGTGGCCTGATTGACCACCTAATCAAGCAGATCAACTTAGAACCTGCTGCTCCCAATGGGAATACATAGCAGTTGTAAAATAATACTGTATATGCTGGAATATTATTACATTGACGATTCAAAAGTTTAACAGGAGAATTAAGGAGATGAAAATCAGTTGTAAAATAATATATGCTTGAATATTATTACATTGACGATTCAGAAGTTTAACTGAAGAATTAAGGAGGTGAAAATCCAAATGGTTCAATAAATAGATTAAAATGTAAAACTTGCAAACTAAACAAACCAAAATTGGGACAAGGACAATATAAAGTCAAATTAAATTATCAAAATCGCTATGTGGAAACAACGCTTACTAAAATGAAAATTATTAAATAAAAGAACACAATCCACCACATAGGGTGTACATTACTACATGAGCAAGTTAATCTGTTTCCGGGAAGATATATTTTATTACCTTGTTTTGTTGATGCAAATGGATTTGATACCCAATTTAAATTTCTAAAGGTCAACTGTTTTTGCAGCATTATTAAGGAGTTAATTGTTTGTTGTGTTATTAGTTTTCATTTTGACAAATTTCAAAATGGTTTTACAGGTAGTGCCTGCAGAGGTAGTGGGTAACATGATGCAGGTGATCGGGGTACCTCCCCTCTCTACCACCAGTACTACTACTATTGCTTCACCATCACCACCACGACCACTACTCTCATCATCATCAGCTACCACCATTACTACCACTACTGTCTCCTCCAGTACCCCACCCCAGACCTCCCCACCTTCCCCCACCACACTGACTACAGTGCGATCTGTCTCTGTACCAACTGCCACAGTAGCCCCCACACCAATGGCACCATCGGAGGCTCTACAAGGTTTACCTGTTGCTCGTCTTCTCTCACTACTACAGCAGGTAAGATTCATTTAACAAGTTCATCACAAAATATATCTTTTTATAATTTGCAATGAAACTGGTTCAGTACAATTTTGATGTACAATAGTTATGTGAAGTTGTTGAAGTATTATTTTGAATTGTATTGAATATCTTCATTATTTAATTTATTGGTGGCTGCTACGTCAAATGATGTAGCGCCATTAATCTTATTAAGTTAAATGCTGCATCGCCTATAGCATTACGCGGGATTCCTGTTTGAGCTTGTCGTCTATAAATAGTACCCACATGGAGGGATTGAGAGGTACATAGAGTGCCACTGAAAGGCTTGTAAGCGATTGCGGAAAGAGTTCCGCTTTTCTAACCCGTTAACCCCTTCTATTATAAATTTCTATACCGGCGACGTTTTTTTTTTCTTTGTTCTAGCTATATTTAGACATTTTCATGCGGTAGAAGAAGGATCTGTGGTAGTAAAAAGGGTTAAGTGAGATAGTTCGAAGCCTGTTAATAGCTGGAGGCCCTTCTTAATTAAGCTAAATAAAATCATCTAATAGTAGCCAGAATAAAGGTAAAAGGAAGGCACCGGTACAGAAGGGGTTAATATTCGCCGAATTTATCGCTTATTATGATAGGACTTCCGCTTCAGCGGAATTACTGTAGGGGTTTACGGAAGTGCCCAACTCTGATATATACTTTCCTTATTGTGGTATGAATTGGGTGGCCCACAAAGGGTAAAAAGGGTTAACTTTCAGGAGAGGCCTAACTATTTTGGGTTCCTGCCATAGACATAGTGTTATCTGCTTAACAACATTTGCACTTTGCCAGATTTTGCCAGATTGATTTGATTGCTAAGTGTACTAAAAAAAAAACATTACCTTTTAAGTACACTCGGATACCAGTCTCTAGCCCACTCATACAAATTAGTGGACTTCACCTATTTCTAGTTATGGAAGCATATCTCTGGAAACGAATTTATGAATATAATTTTCTATAAATCAACTACAAAACTATATATACTATTTATTGAAAAGCAAGTTCTATCCAAAAATTAATCCGGATAGATATGCTTACATGGAGAAAAACATAATGGGTCCACTAATTATCCTGAGTGGGCTAGAGACTATGGTATCCGATTGTACATTTCACATACTGTAATTATACCATTGCAGGTGTTATAAGTGTGTGTAAACAGTAAGAAAAAAATTGGAATATGCTTTTTTTTTTTCCTATTATAAAAAAAAAATATATAATGGCATTATTAATTGCACTCTCTTCCGCAGCAAATGCCGAGCATGGCCGAGAACTTGATCGACCCCGAATTAGCAGCGGCTGAAAAATTGAAACAGAAACAGGAACGCCGCGAACGGAAGGAGAAGCGTCGGAAAGAGAGAGAAGCACGGAGGGAAGCACGACAGAAGGAGAAAGAAAGAAGGCAGAAGGAGAAACAGAAGAAGAAAAAAGAAGAGGAGGAGATGAGGAAAAAGGAAGAAGAGATCAACCAACCCTCTTCTGATACCGAGGATGAAGTTTTGATTAGGGTATGGAAATATGATTTTTAAGTTTGTCCCCAGAAAACAAACTAGAGAATCAAATGAATGACCTCGATAGAGGACATTCATTCATGGCCACCCCCTCTTGGATCAAGGTGTTTGGCAATATACAGTATAGATAGATATTCATAACAATTCTTCTCTTCGCAGCATCTGATACCAAGCGAATACTCTGGGATGAGTGTTCTTTGCAAAGAGTAAGTGGATTGCCACATATTTTGATTTAACCCAGTGAGACCCAGCGTCGCACGTGATGCGTCGGCAGTGTTTGATCACCAACTCCCAGCGACGCATCACGTGCGTCCGACATATTAAAATCAGTTACGTGGCTCGTAAGGTAGGAAATGGCGGGAGAATAGGAGGGGGAGGTACCGTATTGTGTGTGGGAGCCGGGCCGGTAGGTGTGAGCGGGCCAAGACAGCCGCGCGGCTGGTGGTGGTGGGCTTAGTGGGGATACTTTACACCCTTAGTTCACCGCCACTTTGAACCTTCATTACTCCGGTCGTATGGGAGCTAGAGGCTTGAGATTTATGTGAGACACTCCTTAGGATGTATGCCGTACAATGCCATACTCAGTTTTTACCCTAGTGCTCCCGGGCGGGTGGTCATGCGGGGGAGACGAACTTTCGACCCCCCCCCCGCCCCCCAAATGACCAAGGTGAGTTTTTTTTTAAGTTTTTCTTCATTTCTCACCATTCTCTTCCATTTTGGCTCAACACATTTTTTTTAGGCCCCCCCCCAAAAAAAAAAATATCCGAGGTGATTTTTTTTTTTGTTTTTTTTCATTTCTCATCCTTGTCTTCCATTTTAGAAAACAAAAATTAGAAGTGAAAATGGCTTGGGACTGGGGTGAACAAAATATTATAACTAGCTGGGGCTCAACGGGTTAAGTTATATCTTACATTAATGGCACTACGAAAAAAAAAAATTGTTTTTAGAATACAAGCACTATTAAATAAACAATGGCTACGCTTCTGGGTAAAAAAAAATAAGAATTATTAGCGATGTGGTACACACATATTGCTTTTTTTGTGTGAGTATGTCAATTTTAGGGGAATTTTGATGTCTCCGTGCATGTCTTGAATCGCATATGTTGGACACCATCTGTATATGCACTGTTTATGCATGTGTGCATGCGTGTGTACAGTCATGTCTCGATATTATAATGTAAAACTTGCAAAATAAACAAACCAAAACTTATACGAACACAGTAAAAAGACAAAACAACTAATCAAAATCGCTATGTGGAAACAACGCTTAAGTAAAATAATAATTGATAAATATAAGAACACACTCCACCACATAGGGTGTACATTACTACATAAGCAAGTTAATCTCTTGTACGTGCAGTGTACAGTCCGCCCTTGGGTAACGCGGGTATATCGTAACAGCCCTAGGCCGTGTTACGCAAACATGCGTTACATAAAGCAAAGGTTATATGGGAAAAATTCAATTTGTTCTGGATACTTCCCCAAAATCCCCTTTTTTTGACCATTTACCACCCGATTTATCTATTTATTTGTCAGTATTATTACATTGGCAACATGCCAGACCTATGAGAGTTCCGTATGGAGCTCAGTGGTCTGGTTAATCTGCTCTACATAACTAACTAACTAACCTTCATACTAAGGGTCAATAATATATCCAATTAAGACCATTGGTACTATGAAATGCCATTTATTTGACACAAAAACAATGCCACTCAGCTTTAGTTCAACAATAACAAACCACATGTCATCTGCAAGTGAGGCAGGCGGCGGTAGCTTTGCTAAACTTGCCAACTATCAACCGCCTTCATTACATTTACAGTTTAATGGATTTTTCTTTGGCTTTTACTATTATAAATATTATTTGGTAAAATGAAATTCAATTCCATAAGAGTAAATTATAATAAAATTTTATTGCATACAGAAATAACTCGGGTTTAGACATAGCCACACAAGCACAAGAACACACACACACACAAACTGACACAACAATAACACACACGATTTCGGTCACTCGGAAAATCAGCTGATGAATCTCGGCGCTTCAAATTAACTTGCATTGAAAGTATATTCGTCGTATAAGGTCACCCATGGTTTTGGAGGCTTAGAAATGTGTCTTATACACGCCGGTATATACGGGTCTGACGAGTCTGAAGTCACAAGTCTGACGTCACCGGCCGAGGGATGCCGACCAGCCGCCACCCGCCACGAGCGCTACATAAACAAAGCCGTGTTAGATGCTGACTCGGCACATTTGGGGTACCCGTGTTAGAGCAAAACCGCGGAACCTAAAGCCGCGTTACCCGAGGGCCGACTGTATATCAAAACCGTGTATTAGAAATAATAGGCCTTATGGAAATTAATTCAATTTGTTCCAGCCACTTTCACAAAGTCCCCTATTTGAGCATTTAGCCTACCTTAAGCCGACATTATACTGTACCACCAACAAAAACATATTTGTATGTCAGGCAGGCAATAACAGCATCAATAAGAACTGTTTTGGACCTGCTACTGACCTATTTGCGTGTCAAGCACGCAATATCCTGCAATGTAAACAAACTACACTTATGTTTTGTGTCGTCTGCTACAATCCACGCGGTGCGGAAATGTCCGGCGCCGACCCGGAGTTGCAGCAGGACCCCCGTCGCCCGCAAATGTCTGTGTATCTATATAAAAAAAAAAATCCCCGTGTTGTGGCCGACTTTGGAATCTTTGGGGATACTGTGTCCAAACGAATCCGTGTATATGAAACGCGTGTATATCGAGACCTGACTGTACGTGTATAAATTGTGAGGAGGAAAAGCTGTGAATAGCTAAATGGATTTGGATTGGTAGATAGGTCAATGGATAGAGAATAGCTCTGACTTTACAATAATATTTTGGTACTTTGCATCCCCCACAGGAGGCCATGTCTGAGACCCCCGTTGTAGGGTCTCCGGTGCCAGATTATGAGGTGGAGGAAGACGATGATGAAGATGATGATGATGAAGAAGCCAGAGATAGGAAGAAGAGAAGACTACAACCTGTCCTCCTACCTCCTGCTGACAAGGGCATTCTACTCAGTCCAAGCTTCAGGTATTGTATTATTCTTATTATTACAGGTCTCCCTCACTATCCGATGACCCAATTTACGTTTTGTTTATAGGTTTTTAGGTGTTTGGGTTTGGGTTTTGGCTGGTCCGAGAACGCATTCCCATCTACCCCATTAATTTTACGGTTCGCTATACAATTTTTCTATTTAGGATCGGGTTTTCAGGAACGTAACCCAATCGTAAATCGAGGGAGACCTGTACCTTCTTTCCTCTGTACCCTTCTTCTCATTGTCTGGCTGCAGTTCAAGCCCACCCCATGCCATTGGTAGACATCACGAGTTTGGACACTCAAGTCTAGCGATTCGTGGTGGGAGTGCACGTCATTATAACTATCATCATCATCTTCTATTCTTTTTCATTCTACCTAGTCCAAGCGTAATGGATTTTATCTCACCCTCACAGACTTTACCATGTACAAGACTTCTTATACTGTACTTAACAAATTACAATACAACAGTACAAAATGGTTATAAAATAATAGCTTGACTGTGTACGAACCTTAACCCGGGAACTGAGGGGAGACTCTTAAGAGTTCCCCCAACGGACTGCGGGGAGACTCTTAAGAGTCAGAGAAAAAAAAATCAACTTTTGACAGATTTTTTTTTTTTTTTTTTTTTTTTTTGCCCCTGGGCCATGCAAAATCTCAGTCCTCTACCTCCCCTCCTTCCCCACTTTCCTCCTCTCCTTCAGTTATCACCTATTTTCCCTGTTATTCCCTTATTCTGAGGTATATTTTCGTGCTAACATTAGAAATCCGGTTGCAGGGTGTGGTCATCACTGATAGCAAGCGAATGCAAGAGAGAGAGAGTATCGATCGACTGTGTCTCAGTGGCCTTGGGGGAAATTGGCGGGAAAGCAGCTTGCCTCACCCATACATTATACAACTTGCGGGCTATATCTCCGATTTTGACCATCCAAACGCTGTTTTCACTCGTTTTATTGTTGTTTCAGGTTAATACCTTTATAATCAACCCATAATAGGCGCATATGGATAAGTATTAATGCTATTAATGGTACAATGAATATTTTAGTGACGGAAACACCTCAAATACATGCGCACAGGGAGAGGTGTCTAATTACCCCCATGCGCACTTCAGAGGTTAATCATACAATGATTGGGTGTGTTATTTACGAGGTGGGGGTTCCGAGACAAACCCACAAGGCAGGACGAGGTCAGCTAAACTGCGTCACTGCGCGTTCGCTCAGTTGGAGCGAACCTCGCTTATCTCGGTTTCTCCTCAAATTTCCTTGCCTCTGATCTGGCATTTGCTTAACTTGACACGAATCCACTCATTTCGGTATTTAAATTATATATATTGGTGCTCGCTTAGTTGGAGACTCGCTCAATTCGAATACGCTTATTTCGGGACCGTACTGTATAAGCTACTAATGTGTTGTTTTTTTTTCCTCTCACAACTACTTCCTCCTGGGCATCATAGGCTGAGAGCCTGTACATTCACCGCTCAACACGGTAAAGCCCATGAGGTCTTATTCTAGTCTAGGGAGTGATACATGTTAAGCACTTAGAGCTGCAACCAGTCTTCGCCATCGCAGAGGCGCGGCGCTTGGTTGCCCACTCACTGCTCGAAGCAGTCCTATCTCTGAGACTGCTTCGCTTATGCGCTTTACTGTCTCACCCCCAAGACTCAGACCCTCACTCTCAGAACGCCACCTATTGAGCAATTATCTCATTAGGCATTGCTTCCCTGTAGCATATTTTGAATATGGGAATATTCATACAGTGCTATTTAATCAGGGAACAATAAGGATATTTTTTTGGCATTTCTGTGGGCTTCGTGGTAATACAGTGGTACTAGGTACAGCTCAAATTCCATCCCAATAATATCTTCCCATTGATACATTGGGATTCGAACCTGGGGCCATTGGATTACCATTCCACCACACCTCCCCTACAAATATACTGTACATTTCCAGCTTTTAGTAACTAAAGTATAGCTCATTATTATACTCTTCCATGCTCTTGTAACTATAGAGAATACTTAACTCTTTCATGCACCGTGGGTTGCCGTTTAGTATTCAGAAATAGAGTTTTCTGAATCTCATAATTTTCTCTTCAAAATTAGTTTTCTGCCCACAGCTCGCTCAAAGATAACTGCAGAGGCTGGAGTAACTAAACTTAAGGTTTCTAAACACCCCTGATAACCACAAAGGCTTTTATATATCCCAGATAGGGCGCAAATCGCGTCCTTGAGCGAGTACTGTATTTGTTAAGATATACCAGTACTATGTAGATATATTGCAACTTAGTTAGTTAGTTATGTAGAGCAGATTAACCAGACCACTGAGTTCCATACGGAACTCTCATAGGTCTGGCCCGAAGGATTAGATCAGATTACTGAAAGGAGCTTAAGGTGACGAAAAAACGGACGATGGGAGGGAAGGAAAAGGACGGAGAATTATTATGTTCTCTCCACCAACCAACTTTACTCCTAAACTCGATTAATGAAATTAACAAACACATGTGGTAGTCCGGGGATTCGAACCTAGGATGCTCACACCGAAAATCAACACACTTATGCATTGCACCACGAGGACAGCGAATTATTTAGTATTCAGCAACTGTTGCACATATATTCCTATAGAGCGAATACTTAAACAAGACATAAACATGAAAACACAATTTTCCCCTTTCTGTTGTTGGTTTAGATACCGTGAGGACTACCGTCAAAAGGCTGTGAAGTTTGCTGATGGTGTATTGCCTGGGGAAGGGACATCTCCATCAGGGGGTGAAGAGATACACTCGCCACCACCACCATGCACCACCACCACCACTACCACAGTTAAGAAGAAGGAGAAAAAGCACAGGAAGAAGAGGAAAGCAAAAGTCAAGCTTATTAAACTGGTGAGTGTTGTTTTACAAATCCATTTGATATGAACATTGAGCAAGGGGCCAAAGTAGGATAATTTGGGTTTAATAATGGAGTAAATGAGAGAACAAATATAGGAAAACTTGCATAAAATTGCACTGTTTTGGCCATTTTATCAATTTCAATGGCATAACATGAACTGTGCCGATCTTAAATCCAAAAACTTGACAAGTGAAGCAGCCCTTAACAGGGTTGCCTGGAATGCTGCCATTAGGACAAAAGACTGAAGCTGCACGTATGTGTGGAGCAATCAGTCTTAAAATTTATGTATGGTTCAGCATCAATTCAACTTTGTATATTTAATAATAGTGACGGAAAAGAAGCTACTCGGTATTAGAACTGGTTATTAATAGCCTCTCATTTGCCACCTTGACATAAGATGATAGAGAGTACCAGAGTGAGCGAGACTGAGGAAGCATTGTATAAGGTCTTGCAGAGTACTGTTACAGCTTTAGAAATTACATAATGAGGATGTAAAAAAACAGGCAGTTGAAAATGCTATCATTAGATTGATAAACTGCGAATTATAAGTGATGATAGTTTCCTATATAACGATGATAATATTAGTGAATAATTTGTGACACTATTTTTAATATGGAAAGTGAATAATTTGTGACACTATAATTAATAAAGAAAGTGTATAATTTGTGACACTATTTTTAATATGGAAAGTGAATAATTTGTGACACTATAATTAATAAAGAAAGTGTATAATTTGTGACACTATTTTTAATAAGGAAAGTGAATAATTTGTGACACTATAATTAATAAAGAAAGTGTATAATTTGTGACACTATTTTTAATAAGGAAAGTGAATAATTTGTGACACTATATTTAATATGGGAAGTGAATAATTTGTGACACTATAATTAATAAGGAAAGTGAATAATTTGTGGCACTATTTTTAACCCCTTCTGTACCGGCGACGTCCTTTTAACTTTATTCTGGTTACTATTAGACGATTTAGTTCAGTTTTAATAGAGTCTCCAGCATTAACAGGCTTCAAACTATCTCACTTAATCCTTTTTATTACTACAGATCCTTCTTAAACAGATTAACTTGCTCATGTAGTAATGTACACTATGTGGTAGATTATGTTCTTTTATTTATACATTATTAATTTACTTAAGCGTTGTTTCCACATAGCGATTTTTATTAGTTGTTTTGTCTTTTGACTGTGTTCGTATAAGTTTTGGTTTGTTTATTTTGCAAGTTTTACATTATAACTACACTAAATCGTCTAATCGAGCGCCAGTGAATTCTGCGGAAAAATTAGCGCTTGTGAGAAATAAGTAACATGCTTATTATTATTATTATTATTATTAAACATAGCTATAATAATATATAAAAGAGGTCGTCGGTAAAGAAGGGGTTAATAAGGAAAGGGAATAATTTATGACATTATTTTTCAGTACAATGGTGAGGATGATGGAAGCAGCAGGGGTTCCCCACCACCACCACCACCAGCCTCCCCTCCACCTCTAGCTGCCTTTAAGCTATACCCTGGTTATACCCATTACTCCTTCACAGCTCCGGGTACTGCTGTTATATATACACAGCAGCCACAGTATGGTAGGTAGTTTTTAGCATTCTATTTTCCTCCATTCTTCTTCCTTGCACTAACCAGCTTTCCTTTTTCCATTGAAACCATTCCCTTTCTCATAAATTCCCCTCTCTTCCTCAGATCCTCTTTACTTATATGCACATAGAAAATATCACTAAACAGAAACTTCTTTAAGTAAGATTCATAATGACTTGGTGGAGAGCACAAGTTGTGGGACGCCCTCTCTCTTGGTTTTGCTTGATCTGTCTGCAGCCTTTGATATAGTAGACCATAAACTGCTGATCAAGGACCTGCACTCTTATGGCACTTTTGCTCCTGAAGTCAGATCTATCGGATGGATCTCAGCGTGTGGTAGTGAGCCAGTTCCCCTGATGTTTGGAATTCTTCAGGGATCAGTTCTAGAACTAATTCTCTTTGTAGTCTACACTAGCAACTTACCATCTTTGCTCAACACACATAATGTTACTTTGTGCAGTGGCAGTATCGTAACCAACAGTAAACTCTCGTTCTATTTATCTATCTATCTATTGCCGGACGCTGTGATCCCCGAAGGCGTGGCCACGAACGAAACGGCCCCATGCACCTCTGCCCTCAGTCATTCGACGCCCCTCCTCCCATCCAGCACCGCCTTCACTCATATACTTCTTAACTCCATCCTTCCATCTCTCACTCGGTCTAACTCTCCCTCTCTGTCCTTCCACCTCACTCTCGTACACTCTCTTAGTCATTCTCTCGCTTCCCATACATTCCACATGGCCGAACCATCTCAAGGTGTTCCTTTTCACACTTTCCAGTATATCTACATCCACACCACACCTCTCTCGTACTTCCTCATTCGTCTGTCTATCCCTCCATGTAACTCCGCATGCACTTCTCAGGTAACTCATTTTCACCCCTCTCACTCTTTGTTTGAGTCTCTTCACCAACGTCCATGCTTCTCCCCCGTAAGTCAATGTCGGGATTACCACATTGTCAGGTAAATGCGGGGAAGATTTAGGTTATGGTCTTTGAAAGAAGCTCAGTCACCGAGTGTGAAGTGAGGTTGAATGGTCAGGTTATAGAGAATGTCAGCTCATTTAAGTATTTGAACAGTGTGATGAGTAAAGATTAGAGTATGGAGGATGAAATGCGGGAGATAGGCAACAGGTGAAGAGGGTTGTAGGAACACTGAAAACAGTGACAAGGAATAAGGTGGCTAGCATGGAAGAAAAAAAGTTATTGCATGATAGTATGGTAATCCCGACATTGGCGTACAGGAGTGAAGTATGGACGTTGTTGGAGAGGTACAAATCAAGAGTGAGAAGGGTGGAAATAAGTTACTTGAGAAGTGTGTGTGGAGTTACATGGAGGGATAGACATACAAATGAGGAAGTAAGAGCGCGGTGTGATGTGGATGTGAATGTGCTTGAAAGTGTGAAAAGGAATACCTTGGGATGGTTTAGCCATGTGGAAGGAATGGGAAGCGAGAGAATGACTAACAGAATGTACGAGAGTGAGGTGGAGGGACAGATGTATGTGGGTGATTCATTCGTGGCCACCCCTTTGGGAATCATGGCGTCTGGCAATAAATAGATATTTTAGGTATCTTTAGTAGAAAGGCTAAATATATATATAAGATACAGTAATACAAATGTCAAATTCTTGTATGTGGCGGTTTTTACTTGGCAAAAACCCATTGTTCGCGGTGAAAATACCTCGTTTTACCCGATAGAGAGGAGTGGTAAAAATATCTGGCCTAATTATAATATATGGACTAGAGTAACCCTCAAAATGAACCCTGGTTACACTCACTTCCCCTTCACAGCTACCGGTACTGAATTTTTATAAACATAGCAGTCTCGGTATGGTATTATAATGTAAAACTTGCAAAACAAACAAACCAAAACATATACGAACACAGTAAAAAGACAAAACAACTAATCAAAATTGCTATGTGGAAACAACGCTTAAGTAAAATAATAATTTATAAATAATAGAACACAATCCACCACATAGGGTGTACATTACTACATGAGCAAGTTAATCTGGTTTCCAAGCAAACTAATCGCACACATAACAACGCACTATCGTCACGTTCAAGGAATTAGTCAATTTGGGAAGTCGGGGATGTTCTGGTAAATTATACTAAACTCTGCATGAATAAAGGAACTACAATTAGTGCCCCTTGCCCCTCAACTTTCCCTTCATAATTGCTGAGGGGCACAGGGCCTTGGGTGGGGCTTTGGTTTCTCGGGCGTTTCCGCGCCCTCCTCAGCTCCCTGCCTTAGAGTGGCTTCGGTCACCTGGGTTTTGTTAGTGGTAAGCAGGGAGGGTTTTGTGGGGGCGCTCTATGGCCTTGGCCTTGCTCGGGACCTTGGGGCTGTTCGGCCAGGCAGCCTGGGGAAAAACAACAACAACAACAACAACAATTAGTGTCAAAATTTTCTATTAAAATCAAATTTGCAACTTGACAAGACATTAACAATAGTACAAAATACAAATGGCTCTCACTAACGATAATATAATAACATGTATATTATTATTTTGCAGCGTACAGCAATGGAGGAGCCATGGGAGCCATGGCCGTCCCTGCTGGCTTGGTTGTTGGTGCAGCAGCAGGGGCCGGGGGAGCAGAGATGGGGGGCGGGGCGGTGATAACAGCGGGTGGGGCGGGAGGGTCAGCAGGGGGTGGAGTTTTAAGGTACCCGGCAGGATATGTATACACTACATTATATTCACCAGCTCCCACTCAGTATGTTCTCTCCACCCCTCCCTTACACCATAGCGCTCACAAGATTAGTAAAAAATAATAATTTAGTGGTGTATCGTCATTTGTAAACATGTCCGGCTGATAGTCCTTTATTAATGTACAGTATTTGCATTAAGCAGCTCACTATTGTTTCATCAAGGTTTAGAATATTGAAATCTATACTTTCATATTTAACATGCATAGGCTATGAATTAACCAAATCACCTTTGTTTAACCAAGGTTTAAATATTTACAAGTGTGCTTTTGTTGAGGTCCAAGGATACTCGTAGCTCCCCAGCACCCAGTTAATTTGTCTTCACCACCACCCCCCTCTTCCCTTACACTATAACCCTAAAAAGATTTGTAAAAAGTAGAAAACTAATCCATGATTTATTCATTTATTTGTGTACTTGCTCCTTTGTTTTCAACCTGTCCACTATTTATGTCTATAGCATTATTCAGTTGCATTAACCAACCCACCTCTTTATGACCTAGGTTTGAGTATTTATTATTGTAACATACTAATTTCTAGTTTCCCAGCCCCTACAAGATCTATGCAAATTAGATAAGTTGACTTTTAGTTTGGATATTTTTTGGATCCTTTACTGGCCGAATGAGCCCTAGGTAGCCAGGTCCCAGAGCGATGCCCATAGGTGGATCATTCAATGCCAGCAAGCAACGATTAGGTTTTAAATAGGTTCGCATGCCCTTGCTGTCCTCACAGCTATCAGCGGTGGGCCTGGTCTTTCCCAGGATCATCAACACCCTGCAAGGCAATGGTTTCTCCCATTTAGTCTGTCTGTCTATTTATTGCCAGATACCTTGATCCCTGAGAGAGTGGCCATGAATGAATTGCCTCCATATTCCAAGGCAATTCGTTAAATTCTTTAGTTTGTTCTGTTGATGCGGAGGGTATGACCTATTGGGTGTGGGAATCTACTCATCCGCCACATCAGCCACAGGCCGTATCGCTGTTGGTAGAGCACTCGCCTGCAAACTGTGAGGTTGACGGTTCGAATCTTGGGGCCAGCCAGTGTTTGTTATTGGCAGACGCCAGTACTATTGGTGGATGGCGCGGTCTAGCAATCTGTGGCAACTATTCACTAAAATCCCTGATCATCTGGGCACCCACCCTAGCCCAGCTCTTGAGCAGGGAGTGCATGGTGGTAAAAATCCCATCATCATCAGACACCGTTGGGGTATATACAGTAACATCCCTCTTCTGCTGGTGGTGTCCTCCATGCTGAATTACATACTTTATTCTTTACAACTGGTTCCATTTAGTTCTGTATTAAATGTATTCAATTATATTACTTATCCCATGTTTGATCAAGGTTTAGAAAAATACTGTGTACTTTTTCCGACGTCTTTACTTTTATTTACATATTTAACATAAATTCTTACTTTTAATCGCATCAACATGGTGACATAATTTTAATCTTATTTTTGGTTATTTGTTGACAATTTGATTTAGCTACTTTTGTAATCTCAACTAGGGGATAATACTATCTTAATAAATCCTCTGAATAACATAAGACTACATAAAATGGTCTAATGTTATCCAGAATAATAGGTTAATAGGGTGTCATTGTACTGATGGGGTTAACCAACCTACCTTTGTTTACCCAAGATGTAGAAGAAATACATTTTGTTTCCTTCAAGTAATCCGCTTTTGTTATGTTAATATATTCTGTTATGACTATGGGCTGTACTGTATTCCTAGATTAACTTCATTATTGTCATTGGTAATTTTTATAGATATGCCGTTTTCCTAGCCAGTCATTATAATACAATAGTTGTAATTTTAATGAGAGTATTGTAATAATGTTCCATTACCTTATTACATTTATAAGAACTAGCACATCATAGCACACGCTAGGAATGCAACACAACTATAGTAATTGCCACCAACAATGATGGGATTTGTCTTGGAATACAGGCCTATATATGATTATTCTGCATATTATAATGTAAAACTTTCAAAATAAACAAACCAAAACTGGGACAACACAAGATAAACGCAAAAGAAATCGTTACGTGGAAACAACGCTTAATAAAATAAAATTTGAAATAAAAGAACACAATCCACCACATAGGGTGTACCAGATACTGTATGCATGATGCCGAGATGATTAGGTGTATATATTTGATTTATTACATGGAGATGGTAAGATAATCGAAGCTATCAGATAATTTGTGTAGGTGATTGTCGGTTATGTTGATATGATATTCAGTGACCTTGGCATTAATGTGGCCAGCTGTACCAGACCATAAATGTCCATAAAAAAATCATCTCTTGATAAATTCACCGGCCATATCAATTTTTGTATCCTCTAGCAGGCCATGTGCCTTCACCAACAAATTGTGTAATGATTTCAGGGTTCTAAAGTATATTCGCTGTAAGTAGGCGAGAAAACATGACCTTTAATCTCTGTAACGCAAAAACGACTAGAGTAATCGAGCTAATATATCTACCATTTGAGAAGAGTCAGTCAAGGAATAGATTTGGAAATTTATAGCAAATTTGCTCTAGCCCTTTTTGAGTTATAGAGGATAGTGGTCATGATTTATTGCTTACTTACAGCGAATAGACTATAGGATACAGACCTCGGCCACCATCAACCTTTTAAGACAGGTTTGAAGTGGTCTCATATCTTTGTTGACACTAACCTCTGTTATCATCGGTGATTTGCCAGTCAGGGCATGTCTACTAGGCAACAGGTGTTTTTTACCTGGGTTTTCTTTTCCCTAGGTGTGCTACCTACCGAAGCTAAATAATCCCATCCACCTGACCATTTAAGTTGCCTCTTTTGACACGCAGGGAACTATTTGTGCAGGGGAAGTATTCTTTTTACTGAGTGCTACAGAGGTCTCATTTACTTGGTACTGTCACATCAGATATTTGACCAATTATTAAATAGATCCCTTTTACAAATATTACAATTCAAAGTACCTTGGATATATCTATAGTTCAAAATGTTTGGTAATTACTCCATTTGCATTCTCTCTCTCACACAATTAGCAGTAGTCGGTAACATTAATAGATAAACTAAGTACTGCACTAGGCAACATATTTGATAAGTATTAGTATAAAAGTTAATTTTTGACTGATTCATAATTGATTACATAAAAAGATAATTCCAGAGTTACTTTATCCCAGAGTGGTACTGTATTTAATGTACATAATGATCGTGCCTTAAGGTGGAGTAACACAAGTACTTTTCTGGCAATTTTCAGTTGACATTTTTTTCTGCATTAAGCCGGTATCACACGAGCGCTTTTTCCCTCAACATTTATCCTCAACACTGGTCTAGCAGCTTATGAGGTTAACATTTATAATATTTCAATTACCTAAATCCATCTACCAACAGTCTAGTTTCCGATACCAGTGCAAAATATTCCAGAAATGATGCCATAAATTTTTTTGATCATCGAATGTTGACTATAAAAGCTCTCGTGTGATACCGGCTTTAGTATTGACACTAAGCTAAAAGATGATTGGTTATAACATCATAACTGACCCACACTAAAAATAGCTTAGCAGTTGATATACCCAGTTATGATGTATTTTGACTATTATTGGCACTGCAGTAGAATTTAGCTATCAGCCTTTAGTTGTACTGTAAAGTGCTTGGGAGAATCCAGGCTATAATAATTTAGTCTTGTATGACATAGTTTGTACTCCCTTTCAGTGAATTTGGATTAAATTGCAAAACAAATGAGTGTGTGACACTGCATTCTGTGTAGTTAATAATGTGAACTATTAGGGAGTCTTGACATGTAGCATTAACTCGGACTAGGATCAAATCTACCGCTATGAGGACTAGGACAAAATCTACCACTATGCAGTTTACTGTATTCATCTTACACAAACAGAATTTTAGACTAGGGGAAAAAAATTGCATTATGTTATTATAGGATCCTAGACTCAAATCGTTTGTTTGTGTGTAAATATTTGGTATTCTTATAAGAGTAGACAAGAATGATTATTGCTGCCCAGAAAATTATGAAGTTATTTGATCTTGGGCTACTATCAATTTGGGTGTTAAAATGGGTAAGGTTTTTAATGTCCTAATGTAATAAGTCACAGATGAGCCACCACTTTGTGTTATTGTTTTATCTTGCTGCGGTGGTTCTGCAGCAGGTGTCTCTCAAAGCAAATGAAGCATTAAGATTGCCTTTGGGGTCTGACAGTGCTTCTTGCATGTCTGATTCAAAGAAAATGTTGCCCAAAATGACTGACATCACACTTTCAAATGGTTGAACATTGAAAATTATGTATTTATTGATTGTTTATTTACTTCTATTGTTATTGATTTTTTTTTATAAAATTCATTTTTCTTGTTAAAAGAGTACTCTTTGTTGAAATCTGTTTTTGCTTCTTCATATTTTGCAATTATTATACTTTATTTTATTGTATCTTCATTTTTTATAGTATCAATTGCTTGCCTTTGCAATATCCTTAATTGAATTGTAATATAAATGAAGGTTATTTGTAGGGTAGTAATTGATAGGGGTAATTTTGTCATGCTATGCTAACAGGTACCTACCCGATAGCACTATCGTTTGTGAGTGCTGTATGTATTTTATATTATTGTTAATATCTTGTAAAATTGCAAAATTGCTTTAATAGAAAATTTTGACATAAATTGTAGTTTCTTTATTCACACAGAATTTAGTAGAAATTACCAGTATGTCCTAAACTTAAATTGTAAAACTTGCAAAATAAACAAACCAAAACTTGGACGACACAAGATAGATGCAAAAGAACTAATCAAAATTGCTATGTGGAAATAACACTTAATAAAATATAATTTTGAAATAAAAGAACACAATCCACCACAGGGTGTACATTACTACATGAGCAAGTTAATCTGGTTCCCAAATTGACTAATTCCTTGAACATGACGAGAGTGCGTTGTTATATGTGTGATTAATTTGCTTGGGAAACAGATTGACTTGCTCATGTAGTGATGTACACCCTATGACCTATGTGGTGGTTTTGTGTTTATTTATTTCAAAATGTTATTTTGCTAAAGTGTGATTTCCACATAGCAATTTTGATAAGTTCTTTTGTCTTTATATTATATCGTCCCTGTTTTGGTTTGTTTAATTTGCAAGTTTTCCATTATAATACTTGGAGATTATTAATATACTTTGAACTGTGGACTGTACAAAGTTGCTAAACCTCAGTACACTGTAAATGTATCAAGCAAAGTAGTGTTCCCCCTTTTACATATCCAAAGTATTTGATAAATAGTCTATTAATTATAATTAGGCCAAACATCTTGCCCACTAACCTCTGTAACTCAAAATCAACTAGAATAATCGAGCTAATATTTCTACCATTTGGGAAGAGTTAGTCAAAGAATACATATAGGCATATATGTCCAGTTAAGTTACTGTACCAAGGCAACACCCTAACCCTGTTAATCAAGGGAGAGCATGGCATTAACCCGTTGAGCCCCGGCTAGTTATAATATTTTGTTCACCCCAGTCCCAAGCCATTTTCACTTCTTTTTTTTTGTTTGCTAAAATGGAAGACAAGGATGAGAAATGAAAAAAAAAAAATAAAAAATCACCTCGGACATTTTTTGTGGGGGGGGGGAGCCTCAAAAAAATTTGTTGAGACAAAATGGAAGAGAATGGTGAGAAATGAAGACAAAAATAAACAAAAAAATCATTTCGGTCATTTGGGGGGCGGGGGGGGGGGTCGAAAGTTCGTCTCCCCCGCATGACCACCCGCCCGGGAGCACTAGGGTAAAAACTGAGTATGGCATTGTACGGCATACATCCTAAGGAGTGTCTCACATAAATCTCAAGCCTCTAGCTCCCATACGACCGGAGTAATGAAGGTTCAAAGTGGTGGTGAACTAAGGGTGTAAAGTATCCCCACTAAGCCCACCACCACCAGCCGCGCAGCTGTCTCGGCCCGCTCACACCTACCGGCCCGGCTCCCACACACACTACGGTACCTCCCCCTCCTATTCTCCCGCCATTTCCTACCTTATGAGCCACGTAAGTGTTTTTTATATGTCGGACGCACGTGATGCGTCGCTGGGAGTTGGTGATCAAACACTGCCGACGCATCACGTGCGACGCTGGGTCTCACTGGGTTAAAAGCTGCATCATCATCTGCATCATACAAGTTTAAAGACCGCTTCGTCAACAAAGAGTGTGGTTGCAGTCTTACGTCTTAAATGACGGCATTACAGGCGGCCCTGTTCTGGGCTGGACCAAAGTACCTGATCCCATGTCCTTCTAGCTCTACCCCAACGCTCAGCTCCTTCCACGTTCATAGTTTGGAATTTCTTCACCCATTTTTGATCAACCATTCTCTCCATATATCCATACCAACTCCACCTACTTGTACGCATCACTTCACTGATACCTCCAATGCCCAGATGCCTCGTTAGTTCCTCACTCGATGTCCCATCCCTGGGGTTTACCTGACATATCCATCTCACCATTCTCTTTTCATTCCGTTCCATTCTATTAATATCTTCCACTTAAACTGCCATGTTCCAAGGCATATGAGATTACACTCCAAACACACAAGGCATACACCTTCCCTTTAAGGTGAATTAGGAGACCTCTTATGGTCAAGAGAGGCAACAGTTGTTCAGCAGAAACCATATCACCCTAGTAGCAGATATGTTTCACACACTCCAGCGTTACACTGCGGAGATCGATACTAGCAGGCTAGTTGTTCAACACAAGTACTCCCTTGCACACTGCTCATTCAAAGTCTGTGCTCCTCGTGAGAAGCCGTATAACCCCACTACACCTCTATTATTTACAACATATTTGTTCAAACCCTTTTTGAGTTACAGAAGCTAGAGGTTATGAATTCTGCCCCACCTATAATGAATGGACTATCGTAGTTACCATAGCTTATGTGTGTGTTTTTTATTTTTTTATTTTTTTTATTTTTAAATATAATGTCGACTTGACCTAATAAAGAATTATTCTTTCGTAGATTCTGTGACTTACCTGAGGATTCAGTGAAAACAAAATATAATTGTAAGAGTGTCATACAAATGAGTATGATATAATATAGGTTTGAGTCCCGAAGGGATGAATGAAAACCTAACATTTAGTAGTGGCTCCGGAATCAATGACACACTGCCAATAATCGTATTGTCTTGTGGTGTGTTTCAGCTAGGTTAGAAGGCCAGACAGGGATTGCGTATTCCATCACTGATATTGAGTATTGTTTGTATACTGTAGTGGTAATTTCTTTGTTGTCCAAATTTTTGTGTGGGCAAGTGACCCGAGGGCGTTAAGTCTGGGTATGTTTGTGATATGTTGTTTGAATGTCATTGTATCATATGTTACTCCTAGGATTGTGTGTGTGTTTGTTAGGGGGGTTTTGTTTATGGTGAGGTGAGGGGTGTTTTTTGTATTCGGCTGTCCAGCTTGTGAGGACAGTTGCAGTGGACTTGGCTGAGGCCAACTTGAGTCTGTTAGCAGTGCACCAGTCATGTAGTGTGTTGAGATAGGGCTGAAGGAGAAGTGTTGCTCTGTCTGGGTTTTGGTGTGTGCATGCAAGTGTTATACATACATACATGCATAACATTTTAAGACTGAGTGTTCCACACATACGTGCAGTTTCAGTCTCTTGTCCTAATGGCAGCGTTCCAGGCAACCCTGTTAAGGGCTGCTTCACTTGTCAAGTTCTTGGATTTGAGATCGTCGTGTATAGTCCGATCCCAGGTCTTCCTCGGTCCACCCCTTGGTGCAGCTCCCTCCACAATCACGGACCTGCATTTTTTCACCCAATTTTGTTCATCCATTCTCTCCACATGTCCATGCCATCCCAGTCTACTTGTACGCATCACTCGCTAATACTCTTTATACCTAAACGTCTCCTCAGCTCAACATTTGTTATTCTATCCTGTAGCCTGGCCCCACACATCCATCTCACCATTCTCATCTCTTTACGCTCCATTCTGTTGACATCCTCTACTTTAACGGCCCATGTTTCTGAGGCACACGTCATTGCACTTCTAACACATGAGGCATACACCTTTCCCTTCAGGGGGAAAGGCATTCTTTTCATGGTCAGGATTGGCATCAGTTCTCTGAACTTCCCCCAGCCACACCTAATTCTAGCAACAATGGCAGCCTCGGCCCCACCACCGGCAGAGATGGTATCTCCTAGGTAACAAAACTTGTTCACCAGCTCCAAAGACTCATTTCCAAAATTCACAGCCACAGGATCATCACTCAACACAAGCTCGCCTTTGCACACTATGCACTCAAATTTCTCTATTTCTGACTTATCCTTCGGCAGGGGTCCCTTTATTCTACTACAGCGCTTACTCCCATGGTGTACCCAACATCGACAGACGCTACATTGAATTGAGTTAACGCCCACTCCCTTTCCACACACTGCACATGGGTATGCACCGCTCTTTTCCACATTGCCTCGTCTCAATCTACAATGCATAACCTTGGTTTTGTTAATATTGACTCTTAAACCCTTGCTCACCATGCCCTCTCTCCACTCTCTGAATTTGGCCTCAGCATCTTGCATACTGTCAACTATTATGTCGTTTGTTTAGGAAGCTATATTTATCAACTCTGCGTAAGCAGAGTTTGGTATCGCCCCCCGTATAGTTGGTAGGCCTACCACCGGGAAAAAATGTCTGTCGTCGTCGTCGTCCGTCTGTCCCGAAACTACTCCTAGACCGTTGGACGGATTTTCACCAAATTTCACACAAATATTTGTTGCGTGAATGCGAACGTCAAGTCATAAAAGATTTTTTGAATTTGTGCAATAGTTATGATTTTAGATGTAAAATATGGTTTTAGCGCGTCGTGAGAAATCCAAACATATCCCCACATGTCCCCCCCCAAAAAAAATCAACAAATTTGAGATATTTTAACTTGTGACTCACAAGTAAAAATATCTCAAATTTGTTGAAAAAAATTGATTTGGACATGTAGGGGTTACATCACGGTATGATAAGACACATGGGCATAGAGAATATTTTGTCTGGCATGTCAGGAAAAAAATCGGCACCTAAATGACACGAAAAGTCTTAAAATTGACAAAGAAATGGCGTGAAGGATCTTAAAATGACAAAACTAATGGGCTGAACGTCTTGAAATCTGAAAACTAATGGGGCTAAACATGAGGGAGAAGGGGGGGGGGGGCATTTCTCAAACGCAAATGTATTAACCCATTCTGTACCGGCGGCGTATTATATTTTTCAGCTGCACTTAGACGATTTTATGAAGCTTAGGAAGGATATGTGGGAGCTAAAACGATGGATTGCGATAGTCTGTACCCTTATAACTGGTAAATGTCCTTCCTAAGCTGAATAAAATTGTCTAATAATTGGCAGAATACAATGAAAAGGACGTCAACGGTACTGAATGGGTTAAGGGGGTGTTATCTCTTGATCCCCTTCCCTAGATCTCTTGTTTAGCCCCACTAGTTTTGAAATTTTAAAACGTTCGCCCCATTAGTCTGGCGATTTTAAGTCCTTGTGCCCCATATAATTTTCAATTTTAAGACCTTACGTGCCATTCAATCGTCGATTTTTCCCCGGGCGTGCGATAGCAAGTCTGATATTTAGGAGGAATTGAGCTTTGGCCAAGACATTTTTCTACCGAAAAATGCAAAAACGTATCTCGATTTTTTTTTTTTTTTTTTTTTAAAGCTTGATGTAAGTCACAATATATATGAATAAATAAATAAATAAATATTATAAAATATCCCCCCCCCCCCCTAACTGCAATATACGACACTTCTCAACCAGCAACATTACGTGCTGAAATTGCCACACGACCTATGTCGCACGCCGCCACATAGTCCAAATTTATTTCACTCGACTTATGTTGCGCGCCGCCAGTTAAGGGTTAAGTGCTTGGTTTTTGGTTTATATATATTATACCGGTATACAGTATATATATATATATATAATAAATATATATATATATATATACCGGTATAATATATATAAACCAAAAACCAAGCACTTAATAAATTGTGGTTGAGAAGTGTGTATGGTGCAGTTAGGGGGGGGGGGGGGGATATTTTATAATATTTATTAATTTATTTATTCATATATATTGTGACTTACATCAAGCTTTTAAAAAAAACAAAAAATCGAGATACGTTTTTGCATTTTTCGGTAGAAAAATGTCTTGAAGGGGGTCTGGGGGCATTTTTCAGCTTGAAGGGGGTCTACACTTAGTCTACACTTACACTTATTGTTGTATTCCGCCAGTTAGTGACGCAGCTGAGATGGTCTGGGGGCATTTTTCAGCTTGAATGGGGTACGTACCCCTTCTCCCCCAAGTCTAAAAATGTATCTTGAAAGGGGGTCTAAGGGGTGTTTTTTTAAGCTTGATGGAGGTCTAGCGAGGAAACTAAAAAAAAAAAAATATATATATATATATACCGGTATATATAATTATATATACCAGTAATATATATATATACTGTATATATATATATATTTTTATATTATATATATATATTATATATTATATATATATATATTTTTTTTTTTATATTACGGCCAACTGCTCGTCAGTATATATATATATATATATATATATTTTTTTTTTAGTTTCATCTTGATATAGACCTCCATCAAGCTTAGAAAAACACCCCTTAGACCCCCTTTCAAGATATATTTTTAGACATGGGGGAGAAGGGGTACGTACCCCATTCAAGCTGAAAAATGCCCCCAGACCATCTCAGCTGCGTCACTAACTGGCGGAATACAACAATAAGTGTAAGTGTTGACTAAGTGTAGACCCCCTTCAAGCTGAAAAACGCCCCCAGACCCCCTTCAAGATGAAAAACGCCCCCAGACCCCCTTCAAGCATAAAAACTGCCCACAGACCCCCTTCAAGCTAAAATACGGCCCCCAAGACCTCGTCCAAGCTTGAAAACTCCCCACAGACCCCCTTCAAGCTAAAACACGGCCCCACAGACCTCCTTCAAGCTGAAAAACTCCCCACAGACCCCCTTCAAGCTAAAACACGGCCCCCAAACCTCCTTCAATCTGAAAAACCCCTTCAAGCAAAAACATGGCCACATAGACCCCCTTCAAGCTTAAAATCTCCTCATAGATCCCCTTCAAGCTAAAATATGGCTCCCAGACCTCCCTCAATCTTAAAAACGCTTATCAGATCCCCTGCAAGAACACAAAATCCCCACAGATCCCCTTCAAGCTAAAACACGGTCCCCCAGACCCCCTTCAAGCTAAAACACGCCCCCAGACCTCCATCAAGATAGACACAAAAAATCATACTAATATTCCCATTCCGATATGTGTACACATTTATGTAGTCAACTGCACAAATAGTAATTGTACCATATGACTCGCGCATTTTTTACTTCATCTGTTTTATGGCGAGGTTGATATCGATGCCAGTGTTTCAGTTTAATAATGATATATGTCTGCATCACAAGCCCCCAAAACAGCTTACAACCACTTCCAAATATCTAAGATAAAACAGACTATGTTCCGTGAACCTCTTAAGCCTGAAGATAATGTGGAAGTTGATTAATTAACTATCTCAAAATTTGAACAGGGCTCGTGGATTGTCCGGCAGGGTGCGTTTGAATGTGGCGTCATTATTCAGTACAGCCATTTTCCTGGAAGCAGATGGACGTATCGTCGCTTGCTCTTCGCATTTAAGGTGTGTATTGGATTATGTTAGTGTATATATTTACATAATAAGTATGTACTGAAATTCTATTGATATTAAGGTAGTCATGTATGTGAAATATTGGATGCATACAACAAATGTAGGCCGATAGACTTGTGACTTAATAAATGAGCCGGTTCGTGACTGCCGCGTCGTCAGCCTATATTTTAACAAATAGTAAATACGGTAATATCGTTGACATCCAGGGTATTTAGGTCATAACAGCAACAGTTTGACGTATTAACATTATATTGGTGAGGTGCGGTGAACATAGAGGGGTACGGTAACTCATAATTAAGGTACAAACTAGCGAATGGGGCGATATCGTTGTTCCCCCTCTCCCCCCCCCCACACCTCCACTCTCCCCCCTCGTCCTCCCCCGCACTTCTAAATTCCAATCCCTGTTTGGTTCTCCCCCACCCCACCCCCTTATATTCTTTCCTTTCCTCCCCCTCCTCTCCTCTTTTCTCCTCTCCTCTCCTCCTCTTCCTCCCCCTCCGCTCCTCTTTTCTCCCATCCTCCTCCTCTCTCTTCTGACCCACCCTCCCCCCTTCTCTCCTGTCCTCTTTTTGACAAACCTCCAACACACTCTACCTCCAGTTGCCCTCGCCTTTCCACATCACTCGTTTTCAATTTAGGATTCTAATGTACAGTATACCGGCAATGAATATGGATTATTTTTGTTTTTGTTAAGTTCGGCCCAGGATGATTTAGATGTCGTATATAGTGATCCAACATACCGCCCCTCCAGGCTCCAGCTTAACCCCCCCCCCCCCTCTCTCTCTCTCTCTCTCTCTCTCTCTCTCTCTCTCTCTCTCTCTCTCTCTCTCTCTCTCTCTCTCTCTCTCTCTCTCTCTCTCTCTCTCTCTCTCTCTTCCCACCATAGGCTACTGTATAGGCCTACACACGCACACTCACTTAATCTCTCTCTCTCTCTCTTACTCTTACTTTAGGCTTAAGCTTAATGGAGGTCTAGGAAGGGGAAAAAAACACATAAATGAGCAAATAAATACGCCCATCCCCCCCTTAATGCTTCGTTTTGTTTTCGACCCCCAGGTGATTGCAAGGATTCTCACGTTGGCAGGTTAGGGGAACGGAATGTTGTTGATCATATTTGTTTATACCTTTGATTATTACAGCGCACTCACCCCTCACACACACTGTATATTTATTATATGCCACTCCCTTCCCTCCCCACTACATTCACCCCCTTCCCTTCCTCCTCACTACATTCATCGCCCTCCCTCCCCACTACATTTTTACTACCGCAGATCCTTCCCAAACTGCACAAAATCGTCTTGAGTGTAGCTAGAATAAAATTAAGAAGACGTCGGTGGTGTTAAAAATCCTGCTTTAGAGTGCGTTGGGTAGCAGGGTGTCAATCCACAAAATATGAATTGTGTTATCATTATGGTTTATTATTTTGTTATCATTAGGCCTATAGCGCGACGGAGCGGCGAAGGCGCGAGCTCTAGGGGGGTCCGGGGGCATGTTCCCCCGTAATTTTTTTGAGAATTTAGGTGTCTAAAACAGTATTTCCTGCAATCTAAAAGCAATCAAGATGGAAAATATGGAGACCAATACCTTTTATGTTTCTTAAAACAAAACAAAGTTGGGGGAGTTTCTGTCATCATTATACAAAAAGTTCATTTGCGTTATCACTCAAAAAAACCCAGCGTCGTTTGACACCCTGTTGGGTAGTCAGTAGCTAAATACTACATTCTCCCTTGTATATTAAGTTAAGGGGGGATGGGCGTATTTATTTCCTATAATAATACTAAATATTTGCGTAACTTAAACATTTGTGACCGAAAAATGTGAATGGGGATAGGCTAGATAACTAACCTGATAAGATTTACGGGAAGAAACTAGCCGCGATGGGGTTAAATTCTGCGGTAAATCGACTGGCATAGGTTAGAAAGGTGCAGCGTAAAATATAGCGTGGTGAATTAGGACTTTATTAACCCTCTCCGACATATGACGCGATTTTGAGCCTATTAGGGATACTTTAAAGTCTTTGTTACCATCAGGGGTATTTAGAAACCTTGTTTAGTTATTTCAATCTCTGCAGTTGTCTTTGAGTTAGCTGTGGGCAGAAAACTAAAATTGGAGAGGTAATTATAAGAGTGAGAAAACTCTATTTATTATTGCTAATCTGGCAACCTCTGCGTCATATGAGTCTGAAGGGGTTAAGTGGATAAGGCACCAGGCAGTAGGACTTAGCCAGAGCGCGTGGATGGATCGCCAAGTCCTTCATTATCTACGTTATTCGGTTATTACTCGAGTTACTACTTGTTTTAAGTATTCATATAACACGGAATATATGTTTGAGTGTATAATTGTGTGAAAGAATAATACATTTCAACCACATTTACTTATACTTGACGTTTTATGAATAGAGCGGCACTAATTAATTCATATCTTTCGTAAAACTCAAAAATTAAAAAATCTGAGAAAACGCATTTCTCTAAATAAATGGAACTAGGCCTACCTATTGTCAAAGTCTCGGCTTTGTAACTCAAAAACTGCAAAAGGTACTCAACACTGAGATTTGTGACTGAAAATTTCGATTTCTGGCTCAGGGAAGGCGGATATGGAGAATCTGACATAAGTCCAACAAAGAAAAAAGTAGAAGTGAAAGGGTTAAATAATGCGGTAAATCGGGTAAAATAATGCGGTAAATCGATTGGTGTTGGTTAAAATGTCGTAGCGTTAATTTGGGGCGTGGCAATTTGGGGCGTTTTGGGCGGTTTTGGGTGACTCAGGCAGACAGCCGGCCACAGGACCCACCCGCGGGCAAGAGTTGTATATACCACCCAGTTCTGTGTAGTTGTTTGTTCTGTGTAGTTTAAACAGTCTTGCTAAGGCAGCCTCCCAGAAGCTGGGTGTGCTCAACCGCCTTAGGGGGTTCTTTTCCCCTGCACAGCTTCTTGCTCTGTACAGGGGCATAGTGCGCCCTTGTATTGAGTATTGTTCACATGTGTGGGGAGGTTCCTCTCACACCGCTCTCCTAGACAAAGTTGAAAGGAAGGCCTTTCGTATCATTAACTCCCGTCCACTCACCAACTCTCTTCAATCTCTCTCTCTCCGCCGCAATGTTGCATCTCTCTCGCTATTCTATCGCTACTATAATAATCAGTGTTCCTCAGAGCTATCCCAGTGCATACCACCTCCTTTACGTAGGGCACGTGGTACCCGTCTTGCAACTCAATCCCACCCCTACTCTGTGCAACTCTCCAACCCAAGAGTGAAACGTTACTCTCAAACTTTCTTCTACTCAACATCTGAGCTCTGGAACTCTCTCCCAGAATCGGTCTTTCCCTCTTCCTATGACTTAAATTGCTTCAAACTCAGTGTGTCCAGGCATTTTGGCTCGAACGTCCCTTGATTTTGGCCCTGTCACTCTTTCAACTATGGGGGAGGCACTCGCTATAGGCAGTTATGCCTTTTGCCTCCCTCAATCACATAGAAAAAAAAATATATGAACAAGCCATTTTGTCTACACAATTAGAACTATCTATTGTCAAAGTTTCAGCCTTTTAACTCGAAAACTGCAGAAGTTACAGAACTTCCAGTTGTTTTGACCTAGAAATACGATTTATGGGTTTACCGAGTGAGAATAGAGACAATTCATGACTAGTTTCAAAGGTAAATGATGCGGCAAATCGAATGACGTATGTTAGAAAGGTGTAGGTTAATTTGGGCGTAGTGAATTCGGCGTTTTTAGCTGGACTTGGCACCAGGCAGCCAGACTGGGCCAGAGTGCGTGGATCACCAAGTATTTCAATATCTACATTATTCTGTTATTATAAAAGTTTTTCGTTTTATCAGTATTTATATAAAACGGAATATATAATTGTGTGCATAATTATGTGAGTGAGCAACTAAGTTCAACCACATTTACTTATAATTCACGTTTTATGAATAGAGCGGCACTAATTTATTCATATCTCTCGAAATAAATTAAAATTTAGAAAATCTGAAAAACTTCATTTCTCTAAACAACAGGAACTACTCATTGTCAAAGTTTCAGCCTTGTAACTTAATAATTGCAAAAGTTACTCAACTTTGAAATTTGTGACTGAAAATTTCGATTTTTGGCTCAGGGGAGGCGAATATGGAGAATCTGGCACAAGTCCAACAAAGAAAAAAAGTATATAAAGAAAGTCTAAAATGGTGCCGTAAATCCATTGGTGTAGGTTAGAATGCTGTAGCGTTAATTTTGGGCGTGGTGATTTAGGGCGGATTGGGCGTTTTTGGGACTCAGCCAGGTAGCCAGCCCCGCGCCCTACCGTTTTCTATACAACACAGTTCAGTAGAGACGTTTAAATGCAACTCGGTTCTTTGTAATGTCAACATATCCCGCACTGTGTAAATACTTCAGTTTACTTGTGTTTATTTAACTGATTTTAATTAAAGATCCGCATTTTTGTTAATATTTCTCAGTCGAGTATTTTAGTAATTAATAGTTCTCATTACTATTATTTAGAACTTGTACTATTTACTATTTCGTAGTCGAACATTTTAATTAATTGTTAATTATTTTTGTTCTTCTCTTTTTCAGGATTTGAGTTGCTGCCTATGGACTCTGCCAACAACACATCCCAACCTACCGTCTGTCTGAGGTGAGTTACTGCCCAACTCATTATACTATATACTCTGTTCAAGACAAGTAGGCCAATAATTAGTTTTCTTTTCACAATTTGAATGTTCAACAATGACTAGAAATATGAAACGTATAGTAATTACCACTGATAATACCATGGTGTGTCTAGGAATTCTGACTTCTTGACAAAAAATGCGAATTGTGGACTTAGGAATGGGAATAGAGAAAATCCGTGACAAGTTATATAAAGAAACGTTATATTGAAGGTTTAAATTATGCGGTAAATCGAATGGCATAGGTTAGAAAGGTGTAGGTTAATTTGGGCGTGGTGAATTAGGGTGCGTTTGGTTGGACTTGGCGCCAGGCAGCCAGAGTGCGTGGATCACTAAGTACTTCATTATATACATTATTCGGTTATTATTACAGTTTCTTTTATTTGCAAGTATTCATATAAAACGGAATATATAATCGAGTGCATAATTATGTGAATTAACAACTGCTTTGCACCACATTTATTTATACTTCACGTTTTATTAATAAAGCTGCACTTATTTATTCACATCTCTCGAAAGAAATAAAAATGTAAAAATATGAGAAAATTCATTTCTCTAAATAAATAAACCTACCCATTGTTAAAGTCTCAGCCTTGTAACTTAATAATTGCAAAAGTTATTCAACTTTGAAATTTGTGATTGAAAATTTCGATTCTTGGCTCAGGGGAGGTGAATATGGAGAATCTGGCACAAGTCCAACAAAGAAAAAAAAGTGTTTAAAGAAAGTCTAAAATGATGCGGTAAATCCATTGGTGTAGGTTAGAATGCTGTAGCGTTAATTTTGGGCGTGGTAATTTCGGGCGTTTTAGTTTTTTTTGGCCAACTCAGGCAGTCAGCCAGCCCCAAGACCAACGCGCGAGCTACCGTTGTCTATACAACACAGTTCAGTAGAGACGATTAAATGCAACTCGGTTCTTTTTCACTGTCAACATATCTCGCACTTTGTAAATACTCCAGTTTATTATAGTGTGTATTTAATTAATACTAAAGATCCGTACGTTGTTAATATTTCAAAGTCGAGTATTTTAGTGATTAAAAGTTCTTATTACTATTATTTAGAACTTGGACTTTTTACTAATTCGCAGTCGAATATTCAAATTGGTTATTAATTATGTTTAGGTTAGACAAATGTAGGTTAATTAGGGCGTTTTTTAGTACTTTGTTATCTACATAATTCAGTTATTATTACAGTTTCCTACTTGTGTGACTATTCATATAAAGCGTATTAAATAACTGAGTAGAGTACATAATTGTGTGAGTGAACAGCTAATTCCAACCATATTTACTTATAATTCCCGTTTTACGAATAAAGCGGCACTAATTTATTCATATCTCGAAAAAAATAAAAATGTAAAAATCTGAGAAACTTCATTTCTCTAAACAATTAGAACTACCCATTGGCAAAGTCTCAGCCTTGTAACTTAATAATTGCACAAGTTATCCAACTTTGAAATTTGTGACTGAAAATTTCGATTCTTGGCTCAGGGGAGGCGAATATGGAGTATCTGGCACAAGTCCAACAAAGAAAAAAGTATAAAGAAAGTATAAAATCATGCGGTAAATCCATTGGTGTAGGTTAGAATGCTGTAGCGTTATTTTGGGCATGGTAATTTCGGGCGTTTTAGGCGTTTTTGGGCGACTCGGCAGCCAGCCAGCCCCAGGACCAACGCGCGCACTACCGTTTTCTATACAACCCAGTTCAGCAGAGACGTTTAGGTGCAACTCGGTTTTTTTGTACGGTCAACATATCCCGCAATATTATTGATAATTAGACATAATCAGAAAGTTTATAACTATTCCTTTCATTATTGATGCTTGATAATTACCATCGTATTTCGTTGCTTACCTCGCCTTACTGAAAAACATTCCATTTGTGGAAAATAGTAGTTTTATTTATTATTTATGTGAGCTCTCATCTTGGTAATCTATTGCCCAAATTAATTTATTGTTTCTTGTTTTCAGGATCTGCTTGTGGACTCTGCCCGCTCTACGAGACTGCCAACAACTATGGACTCTACCAACACACCACAAACTACCAACACCATCATCGATCTATGGACTCTCTCCCACCACAACCTACCAACTGTCTGGGGTGAGTTACTGCCCAAGACAAGTAGGCCAATAATCAGTTTATATTTCCACAATTTGAATGTTAAAAAGTTTACTAGAAATATGCATCATAACCGTCGCTTAATAATTAGTATCTTATATCCATATGTTAAGTTACTGTTGAACATTCAAAGACAAAACTAATTACTGGCCTACTTGTCGTGAACAAAGTATTGTTTAATTTATTATATATGATCTCAGCGCTTGTCAATCTATTGCCCAAATTAATGTTTTGTTTCTTGTTTTTCAGGATTGGGGTGGCTGCCTGTGGACTCTGCCGATTGCTGCCTGTGGACTCTGCCACCGCTGCCTTAGGACTCTGCCGCCGCTGCCTGTGGACTCTGCCGGTTGCTGCCTTAGGACTCTACTGCCGCTGCTAGAGACTGTCCACGCCACTACGATACAAGGGGAGTGATATTTGTGTTTTGTTTTTAGTTAGTTGTAGTTAGTAGTAGTTAGTAGTAGTTAGTTGCATGGTATGAATGATGCGTGTTAGGTTAGGTAGGGGGCTAGGTTAGGAGTAGTCGTAGTTCGTAGTCGTAGTTCGTAGTCGTAGTTGCATGGTATGAATGGTGTGTGTTAGATTAGGCTAATCTATTTTTCCCTTTCAGATGAGATAGGTCTTATTACCTTTACGCTAATCTTTGCTATTTTTCTTATTACTTCACAGTTTTGTTGCTTTGATGATGTCCCCCCCCCTCCCCGAGTTGGTTCCCTCCTTCAGCTTCAATATTTTGCTTTGCTTTAATTTCATTGATGATTGTATTTGCCTTAAATGTAACTTATATATTCCGTCATTGTACCGGGTCATATAATATTTTTGCATCACTTGAATTCATTACTCTGTATTTGCCATTAACTTCACTTGATATATCTACACCGCTTTTGTACCGGGTTTAATATCGTCTTTGTCACGCGAACTTTACTTAATAAAAAGAAAAAGAAACGAACTTCTATCTTTTATTGCTCACTATATTATAAGCTATGACTATTATAACTGATAACAACTTAGAAAAATAGTTCTCAATTATAAATAAAGTTCTAATATATGGACTTAGACAAAAAAATATGAAACTACACATACGAGAACTGAGAAAATATACTGAATATGAAAATAAAACTTAGAAAAATAGTTCTCAATTATAAAAAGTACCAATATATGGACTTAGAAAATAGTAATTATATTGAACTTGTAATAGACAAAATATGAAGAGAACCAAGATAATTAACGGACTATATAAACTTTGAATACCAGGAGAAACAAAAATATAAATGAACTTCGTATTTTATTGATCAGTCAGACATACATTTTTATAATATCTTACAAAACAGTATATAAACTTTAAATAAACAAAAATATAGTGGATATTAAAAGGAATATATTAACTTAGTATTTTATTGATCAGAGTCGGACATACAGGTTTATATTATCTTACAAAAATCATACTTTTAATACTTCGTTATTTTTGTATTAACCTTACTAGTTTTATATATCTTACAACAAATGAACAAAGTTTTGCTTTTATATTACGTACCTAAAGTACTTTATACCGAACTTGGCTTTGTGACCATAGTATAACTTTTGGTTCACCACATTATAATGGCCAATATTAATGTGTACAGTAATTTTCTTTGGAAAGTACAACTTTATAATCCATTCATTTTGCATTAACCATTGGAATTTCGGTATTTTTTCATTTGGCTTTATTTTGAAATTTATGCCTATAAGTTTCATTGGCAATACAATTTGGCATTTTCATTATTGATTTGTATTTAATAACCAAGCTTTTAATACTTTTATAATCTTTTAAATGTTAAGTGCGGTCCTTATTTAATTCATTCTTCAAGTTTAATCCAGTTCATCAGATAAGTTACCATTAAGGAGAGATCTCCACTGGAGGATTTTTTTTCTTGACCCCTTTCTCCCTCATGTTTAGCCCCATTGCTTTTGATATTATAAAAAGTTTGCCCCATTAGTTTAGCGATTTAAAGAACTTTCACCCCATATTAAGACCTTTCGTGCAATTCAGGTGTCGATTTTATCCTGGCGAGACTGTAATTTAAGAGGAACCGGCCTCCGGCCGGGAAATTTTTCTACCGAAAAATGTACAAATTTATCTTGAAAGGGACTCAAGGGGGTGTAATTTTAAGCTTGATGGAGGTCTAGGGAACAAACTAAATACCTCCCCTTAAGTAGTCTACACATGGACTATCTCCCTCTCCCACCAGGCAGTACTGAGGTAAGCCTGTGTTAACTAGTTTCTAGTTCAACTCTAGCCTATTCTGTTTATGAATTAGTGTTTAAGACTTTTGAAACAATCTTATAATTATATAGTGTGCAGGTTTTGGGGGGAGGTGTTTTCCGAATGATTGGTTGTGTGTGGTGTGAAGGAATAGTGTTAAGTGGAGTAGGGATGTTGGCAAAATGAGAAACTCTTGACATTGTGGTCAAGTGTGTATTGGACGTGTGATGGAATTTGTGGAAGTTGACAGTAAGTGATCAAAGTAGGGGAGGGATATTGATCTAGTGACTAATTAAGGGTGTGTGATAGGTGTTAATAGTGTATGGACAAAGTAGGGGAAGGTAGTGATAAGCTGATAGTGTATGAGGGTTGGCAAAGTGTTTAGCCTAAATGTGTGTAAGACTTGGCATAGTAAAGTGTGGATTATTGGCAGAGAGGTGTTGACAATTATTGCACCTAAATGTTGGCAGTGTGATATGGTGTGTTGGCAAAGTAAAGTGTGGATAGTTTGGCAGAGGTGTTGACAATTATTTAACCTAAATGTTGGCAGTGTGATATGGTGGGTTGGCAAAGTAAAGTGTGGATAGTTTGGCAGAGGTGTTGACAATTATTTAACCTAAATGTTGGCAGTGTGATATGGTGTGTTGGCATTGTTCTTAGTGATTACTGGAAGTGTTGGTTAATTTAATCATTTAAGGTATAATGCAACTGGAGTCATGTGCAATAAAGAAGCATATGTGTTGGCAGTGAAATGTGTTGAATCGGTAGGGTTATTTGAAGTGTTGGTAGAGATATTTGATGTGTTGGCAGTGAAATTAAGGGTGTTGGTAGTGTACTTTGTGAGGACAGTGGCATTTGGTGTTTTGGCAGTGATTTGGTGTATTCTAATATTCGGTGTTCTCAATATGATATGTGGGAGTCTATCAAAGTATTGCCTACGCCAAAGTTAATCATTTAAATCCTAAAGTTATCATGTGACTGGAGCTATGTGCAAATTAGGATTCAATCTCTATCCCCATGTATTTGTTTTTACTGGCCGTATCCCATATAACTTAATGTTATTTTAAGTTATATATGTATTTAAGTTTTATTAGGATGTGTTATGTAATCTGAATTTTAACTATTGTATATATGTAATTACTGGGTTAACTAAGCTATATATTCCTGAACTATATCTCTACTGAACTATTCTTCCCATATAATTGCTCCTAGGTGTATATCTACCAATGTAACGATCATGATCTATCCCATGTAACTATTGCTATTTGCCTGCTTATCCCAAACCCATATAGCTCTTCCTACCTATCTCTCCCTCCAAGAATCTAGATATATTAGGTATTGAAAATCATCCCTCCTCACCCAGACATTTTATTTTGTAGTTCGTTTCGTGAACTTTAGCTTCTATTCTCTGGCAATGTATTCCAATATTTAAAAAAATTAATTTATAATAATTTGTAAAGTATTATTTACATTTATCGACGGTATTGGCGTGTAGTAATTTGTTCAAATATATTTGTCTATTCATTCCAAAATTAATATTAATTGCTATTACTGTTCGTTATCCAAAAATATCTGCGATATTGGATTACAATTATTAATTGGTTAAATTGTATGTCATTCAAAGTTAATATGAATAACTATCAGAAATATAGAAGATTGATCTACAATATTGGATTACATCAACAGGTTGGAATCAATAGTCAGGATTCAAATATTTCTTCTTTATTTTTTCTTAAACAAATAGGTAGTGTTGTCCATTGGTCCAGGGTCATTAGTCTGGTCACAGCAACACGTCACATCTGTAAAAGCACGAAAATATTGAGCCACCAGAAATACAGGAGTTTTCAAGGAGGGGGTCGGGGGTGGAGCGTAGGGGGGGGGTCGGGGGTGGAGCGTGGAGGGGGGGGGGGGGAGAGTGTCCTGAGGGGGGGGGGTCCTGAAGGAGGTAGGAGGGGGGGGGGCCTGAGGGGGTAGGAGGGGGGTCCAGAAGGGATAGGGGGGAGGGGGGGTACTGATGGGGTAGAGGGGGGGGGAGACTCGGTAGGGGGGTTCTAGTTTTTTCTTATATTTTTAATTCAGTCTCTTATATAACCATTCCACACCCGCTACGAGTTTTTCCCTTTCCCTTCCCTGGTAGTTCATTCTAGCCCCATCCCAGCTAGACCTTCCCTTCAGTCCTATTCTGTTCTATTCTGTTCTATTGTGCACACTAGTTCTATTCTGTATTCTGGCTAAATCTGTTTTGTCCTCCCTCCTTCCCTGGTACATCAATACCCTCCCTGCAACACGCCCCCAAACACACACAAGAAAAGTCGGGAATATATTTTAATGTATTTTGTATAGTCAGGAAGCAGTCAAAAAGTCGTCGGTGTCAAGTATGGGGTATAAGCAGACCGTATCAAGAAGGACAAACAGCAGGAGTAAATGTTCAGCAGACAGCAGAAAAGGCTAGGCGCAGCAGAACGGGCCAACGACAGCAGAACGGGTGACAACAAACAGTACATCAACAGCAGACAAGGAATTAGCAACGAGGTGAGCTAGCTATGGTTAGTCAAAACAAATGTATCTGTTTTGACTAAGATTTGTTTGGTATATTGATGATATCTCATTATGCAGATGTTTATGAGTTTAATATATATGGAGCGATATTGAGTGAGCTGGAGTATGAGTTTGAGTATGAGCTTGAGTATTCAGTATGAGCTTGAGTATTCAGTATGAGGATATAGGTATTCCATTTGAGTTGGTAGATAGCGCATTGGGAGCATAAATTATCTAGTTTTGATAATGAGTATGGTTATTGTATGAGTTTGTTTAAGTTTTAAAAGGTGGGATTCCAACAGATGTGAGCAGGCGAGAGCAAATCAAGATGACAAAGGAATTGTAGATGGACAGTCATCAACAACTGCCACAACATCAACGGCGACAGCGGCGGTTGATGGATTCAGCATCAACATTAGCAGCATCAGAGGCACCATTGCAGCGGACAACAGCGACGATTCGGTGAGCAAGACTAAATATTGTTGTATGGGAAGAACAGGTCAGTCAGTACCTAACTTAAGTCAAGGGGAACAAGAGGCCCCAAAGAAAAGGAAAGAAATAGAATGATAGAAAACAGTGTGCCCAACTCAGTAGGCCACCCTTCATTCACTCATCGATTTACTTAAAATAACCTGTATCAACTACGTAAATTTGTACTTTACAGTCTAGATCTGTATTAAGGGAATTATAAAAGCTAAGAAACAATACTTAGTAAATTAAATTTAAAATATTCAATAACCAATGAGGTATACAGTATAGTTAAAGTCTTAAAACTGAATGATAAGTTATTTTAAACTGCAAATCATATTTTAAAAATCGATTAATGATATCTTAGATGATTATTCAGGAATTAGAAAGCACTGGAGAATAATGGTTAAGTTTTAAATCTAATCAGTTATCAAAATTATGCAACACTTTCTCGTAGCATGATACAAAATTACTGAAAACCTGTATTTTATGACGCTAAACAATGCCAGCTGTAGAATAAATTATCATAGGCATAAAATATCGGTTATCAACATTTACCTAAACAAGTAGGTATTATCTTAGTAAAGCAGTAGGACCGCTATTATTCTAAAGACACGAGTCATAGCCGTTGTACGATAAGATATATCTAATCAGGCTTGAATACCTTTGAAGTAGTTATGAGAAAGACTTTTACAGTACAACAATTTACGCTTTTGAATATTTATTACGAATCTAGGCATGTAGGCTTGACGTTAAGTATTTCAACAACTTATAAATACAATTAAAGTCCTTAGGCATGGGGGGACTGATATTTGCAGATATTTTGTTCGAATCATGGGGATATCTGCTTAAAACGAGGCATAAGTGCTCATAAAAACTATCTAAAAGCTTACAGAGTCCACCTAGGATTAACATTAACAAATCGAACTTTGGATGGACCTCGGTAAAAAAAAAATAGTCAATGCACTGTTCGTAGTCAGTGACAATTGGGACAGTATCTGACAATATGCGCAGCCTGTTTAGAGGTCTATAATATGGTTCTTATGGATTTAAGAGTTTATATGTTTATCTGGGGTTACCTTGGACATTTAAAAAGTCATACCGATATTGAGTTTCTTCAAAGCTGGTCTATGATAATCTGCATCTACAGTGGCATGTCAGCAGGTTAAGTAAGATTTATTCAGTTATATTGATCACAAAAGTGAAACAATGCAGTTCTATGGTAAATATTATAACTTTCTTAGTCTCCAGTGTTTTGCATATTAGTATAAAACCTACTGTATTAACTTCCAAGACTGAAGTAACTACATACTAATATTAACAAGGGTACAGTCAATATAAATAGTTCGCCGACACTTATGACTTAAGGGAGCCCACCTCGCGTTTTTTTCTCTTTCTCTCCCTCTTTGGTTTGTATCCATTCGGCCCCATTCTGCCAAAATTTTAAGACTTTTATCCCCATCCAAGTGTCTATTTCTTCCTGGCGAGTAATAGCGAGCCAGCATTGTATGGTGAAATCCGGCTTCGCCGGAGAAATGTTTCTATCGAAAAATGTACAAATTTAGCTTGCTGTCAAAATACAAATGTATATATGCTGGCTGGCTCGCTCCCGTTCGCCAGTTAAATATTGACACCTGGATGGGGGTAAACTTCTTAAAACAGTGGGCTGAATGGGGGCCGAATGGATACAAGCCAAAGAGAGGGAGAGAAAGATAAAACAAAAAGCGAGGTGTGCTCCCTTAAACCAATCTTTCTAGTCACAGGCTATTGGAAGCACATAAGGACTGTCAATAGAAAATGTATGAGAACTTAAATTTACACTGAGTATTTTGGGCGAACTATTTTTATTTCGACTAACTGGCAGCATCTTTTCTATATCCAACTTAAGGGGATATTCGTACATTTGGCAACACTGATATTATAACAACACTTATGAATTTAAAGAACGTATGCAAAGGAATAATTAACTGAGAATATACCTTTTTGGAAGCATATTAGTATTGATAAACCCATCTAAGGATACAAAGGTATATCTAATAAAAAAGGCAAGATCTATCAATTATGTTTTTCCACCAACCAACTTAACTTCTAAACTCTATGAAATCAACAAATACATGTGGCACGCCAAGGACTCGAACCTAGGACACCCACACAGAGTTTAGTTTCAGCCTGTTTTCACCGTTCACCAATTTCCACATATCTCAGTGTTGAAAGGATCCGTTTCGGGATAACTTAATTATCATCAGTGTTGCCATATGTACGAAATACTTTAAATTAGTTAGATTAAGCTGCAGCCTATACCCTGTCCACCACTTATGATAGTCTATGGAATATTTTGAAGTTTGTTAGGCTTTACTAAACTGGTCTATTTAAGTTAATTTGTCATTCAGGTTTTTTGGGCAATGTAGGTAAAGTAAATAATTATTATAGTCTTAAAATAGTTTAACGCAAGAGTTTTGACAAATTAAAGTTATACAAACTAGCTTAGATATTACATTATTCACACATTTAAACAAACCTTCCATAGTAGGAACTGAATTGAAAGTCACCAAATCCCATTTTGAGAATTATGATGGTGAACATATCTAACTTAAATTTTAGGATATCGTCGACCAATCACGAGATTAATATTTTAAACGGTGCTCAGCAAAATTAACCCTACTTTGGGGGATAAGCCACAAATATAAGTATATAGGTCTTACAAAGGCCTACGTCCACTAAGACAGAAGTCAGCCGCCTGTGTGTACTCCAGGACAATTATTCTTCAGGCCAAAAGGGCACCAAACATTACTTTAGTATCCATAGCTAGCTTATTGGTCAAATATAAGGGGAGAAGAGTCGTTTCTCTGGTCCCCTTTCTCCCTCGTGTTAAGCCCCATTCGTTTTGATTTAAAAAAACGTGCGGCCCATTAGTTTGGCGATTTTAACACTTTCACCCCATTTCTTTGTCAATTTTATTACCTTTCGTGCCATTTAGGTTTCGATCATTTCCTAGCGAGCGATAGCGAGCCTGAATTTATATGAGGAACCGGCCTTCGGCCGGGAAATTTTTCTATCGAAAAATGTACAAATTTATCTTGAGAGGGGGTCTAGTTTTTTTTTAAGCTTGATAGAGGTCTAGTGAGGAAACTAAGAAATAAAGGAATGAATGACCAAACAAACGGCTCGTCTCTTCTTAAGATCCGGTTCATTAAAACTGACAAACTTCAAAATATTACATTGCATAGACTTTCATAATAGATCATATTAAAACATTTTAGTGACACACCTGATATGATGGTTGTTGCAGAGTTGTGATGGAGAGGTGTTTGGCCACCAGTCTCCATCCGTCTGTTGTTGTTGTTGTTGTTGTCTCTCCCCCCCCCCCCCCCCCCAGGTTGGACGTCTACCACACATCTGAAACATTAGGTCAGTATTAGTAATTTATTTGTACAACGTTAATAACTAAAGCCACCACTGCATTATTTTTTAGCTCAGTTTGAGATTTTATGACGGTCGACCATTAGTTTGAAGATTTCAAGACCTTTGGCCCTAATGTGTCAATATTAAGGCCTGTGATACCATTCAAGTATCTAATTTTTCCTGGCGAACGATAGCGAGCCTGTCATTTTGGAAGAAACTGCCTTCGACCGGGATATTTTTCTACCGAAAAATTTACACTTTTATCTCTAAGGGGGGGGGGGGGGGTTGATAAGAAGTCTAGGGAGAAAACTAAAAAAACTCATTAATCCATGACTTTTAGCAAATAATCAGTCATCAACTATATTGTCCAAAGTTCAGGTTTTAGTAACTATACATAAGCCTGCAGTGATAAGGTTATATATTTTAGAACCTTTTTAATTGAAATTATCTGCAGTGTAGTTTATGAATATATACTTGTGATTTTTTTTAAGGCAGGGGGAGATTTTAATGCAGTGGCGGGTACTGTTATTGACCCTTCCAGATTAGAAGTCATGTCCTACCTATAGAAGTTAAAAAATTATAATTTCTAGTAAAAATAAACCATCCACTGACTAAATTCCACAATATTATTATTAAACCTTTCACGCACAGGACGCGATTTGCGCCCTTTCTATGATACTTAAGCCTTTGTGACCATCAGGGTGTTTAGAAACTTTTAGTTACTTCAACCTCTGCAGTTGTCTTTGAGTTAGCTGTGGGCATCAAACTAATTTTGGAGGTAATGATGAGATTGAGAACTATTTCTGAATAAAAATATGGTATTTGTAATGAACCCTATGTTTTAGTATTAATACAGTACAGTATATGGAACACCAGAATTCGTTTAAGAGGACCAAGCTCTAAATAAAAAACTTAAAAAATAGGTGTTCATAATTATAATGAATACAGTATATGGGAACTTAGAGACAACTATACACATGGTAATCTAAACTTTAATATTGTTAAGTAGAGATGGGTCATTTTTCGGGTGCCCCTTCATGTTTAGCCCCATTACTTTGCCGATTATAAGACGTTCAGCCCATTACTTTGGCAATTTTAAGACCTTTCAACCTATTTGAGTCATTATCAAGACCTTTCGTGCTATTTAGGAGACTAATTTTCCAAGCCTGTGATGTAGGAGGAACCGGCCTTCGGCCTGGACAATTTTCTACCGAAAAGTTTACAAATTTGTCTAAGGGGGATCTTGGGGATGTTTTTTAAGCTTGATGGATGTCTAGGGAGGAAACAAATTTACAAATAATTAAATTTATATACCAATGAATAAACCATTAGCCATTTACCCTATTAAGCTCCAATACGCGTTTCTGTTCTGTTTTCTGGCTACTATTAGACGATTTTATACAGTTTAGGAAGGGTATATGGAAGTCAGAGGGTTGAGATAGTCTTTACCCTTTTAATATCCACAGGTCCTTCCTAAGCTGCATAAAATCGTCTAATGATAGTCAAAATAAACTTCTAAAACGCGTCAGAGCTTTAAGGGGTTAATATTGTTGTGTTCTTACCCTAGTTTGTTGGTGAAGATGGTTAAGGCTCCGTTTGAGTTTCTTAAGTTGGTCTTCAGCAGTGTCTTCCTCCGCCGAGCCTCAACTGTAATGTCCCGCTCACATCTGTTAAAAAATCCAATATTAATATTACAGCTTAAGGATTTGACTACTTGCAAGTTTCAAGCTATAAGGAAGTTGTAGTTTTTTATATCGACATTTAGCAGAATTACGAGCTAAAATATGAGTTTTATTGCATATATAAACACAGGAGCTGTGGTGGTCAAGTGGTGAGCACGCTTGCGTGTGAATCTGAAAGACCCGGGATCGAATCCCTGCCACGGCGGACATTTAGTGGGTGCGGTAGTACGTCCTAGCATGTTTCACATGCTTGCACCCAGTCAGGGGACATCCTGACTACGTATACAGACTAAAACACGCATAACAAAGCCACTCCAACACCTTCCTCTCTCTCCAACACCCTTTTTCCCCTCTCAACACTCTTCTCTGAGCTAGTGCCGATAAAAATGGCATAGTCCTGTACAGAATCGTAAGATTCAGAGTCTTAAAGATTCCAGGACGAGCTCATTAGCGGCGGATCCCCAGATCGACCGTGGTGATTGTCACCTAAACATCTACAAAAGTACAAGTACATAAAACCAAATTCACCGTACTTTCTATCTATCAAAAACCTAATTACTGCATTTGTTTAATAACTTTGTATACGGCCCAAATTTCCTTATAGCCTGAAACTCACAAGTGGTCAATTATTCCAATATTTCTGATCTAGGCCTAATGCAGATTTTCAAAATTTATCAATTCATAAATATTTTTGCAACAACAAAAAAACATTATATCTCAACCATTGTCAAGGTGGTCGTGATGCCTGGAGTATTGGGTCGTCTTGGGTCGGGTAAGATCGCGACGGTCCTCCCATCTCTAACCTGTTGGGAAGATTTAACATCACATTAGTCACAGTTTCTCTGTCATACCTTATTTCACCGTTGTTCCTCTTCCGTCGGGCCATCCAGCTCGTTCCTGTTGATAAAATATTTAATTATTACAGGAGCGCCGTTCTGCCAGCAACAACATCGGTCTGCAAATCGGCCACAGCGAGTCTGCAAGCTGCCACATCGGGTCTGCAAATCGGCCACAGCGAATCTGCAAGCTGCCACATTGGGTCTGCAAGCCGCCACATCATCTGAAAACCTGCAACCTTCACAACCAACGACCAGACGACCAGAAATGCACCGGCCGGATTTCAACCAACAAGAAAACAAACCCTATAATTTAATAACCCTATTGTAACCCTATACTAACTAAATCTAACTAACTAACTATGCTTATACCCAAGCCTCTAACAGACAGCTAACTAAGCTTCTATCCAAGCCTCTTAACAGACCGCTAACCAACCTGCTCAGCGAACCGAATAGAACCAACACCAAACCAATACTAACCTAGAACAGACTCCTACCTATCCCTATCCCTTGAACTAAGAGCTACCTCCCTCCCCCCCCCCCCCTTCCCTCTCAGCATCCCTACCAGAAACCTTGTCTAATTCGAAGCCAACGACGATATAGGAGAAAACGATTAGTGCATGGATTAATTATATTATATTTCAATATATATATATTTAATTATACAAAAATTATGTTGTTATTGGAAATATTAGTTATAGCAAATTTAAAACAAATATATACTAGATTTATTTATATATAAATTATTGCAAAACAATAAGTAGATCATTTACACTGAAATGTATTAAAATAGAATCTTACCTTAAATTTGCCGCCTATCTAACGTAATGTCTATACACATGTTAGTAGAAGGGAGGTGGTTTAGGTGATAAGGACAATGGAAGGAAAGGGGGGGGGGGGGAAGGATGGTTAGGATTAAAGGGAAGTTTGCTCCGGCCCCTTTCTCCCTCATGCTTAGCCCAGGTTAATTTGAGACTAGGACGTTCGCCCTCTAGTTAGGCACTAAAGACCTTATGTGCCGTATAGCGATCTATTTTGTTCCTGGCGAGCGCTAGCGAGCCTGAAATTAATGAAAAACTGGCCTTATTATTATAGCCTAATTATTATTATTATTATTTCGGCTCTGACATTTTTCTATCGAAAAATGTACAAAATTATCTCTCGAGGTATTTTATTTAAGCTTGACTGAAGGTCTTGGGACGAAAATATATATATATATAAAATCAAAATCAAAACTTCCCTTTACAGATATAGGAGGGAGAGGATGGTTAGGATTAAAGGATGCTAATTGTTGCCGTGGTGGTGGTGGTAGACTGGTTGAAGTTTCCATCATCGTTCGACACCTGTAAAGAAAAAAAGGCATTGTTAAAATATATCTCAATCAGCCAAGTATACTGTATATAATTTGGGTAAAAATGTAAGTGACCCCGGACAGCCTTTTTACCTAACCTAACAAATCGACAAAATATAACTATTCTCTTTTTTTCCAGCTGATGGTAAATTGCCATCTCTCCATCCTGATTACTACGCTATTACCAGGATTTTGTAGCGAAATATGTTGCTAATTATGAAAACTTTGCTATTATATGATGCACAGATATAGCAGTAGCATATTTTATGATGCACAGGTAGATATAGCAGTAGCATATTTTATGATGCACAGATATAGCAGTAGCATATTTTATGATGCACAGATATAGCAGTAGCATATTTTATGATGCACAGATATAGCAGTAGCATATTTTATGATGCACAGATATAGCAGTAGCATATTTTATGATGCACAGATATAGCAGTAGCATATTTTATGATGCACAGATATAGCAGTAGCATATTTTATGATGCACAGATATAGCAGTAGCATATTTTATGATGCACAGATATAGCAGTAGCATATTTTATGATGCACAGATATAGCAGTAGCATATTTTATGATGCACAGATATAGCAGTAGCATATTTTATGATGCACAGATATAGCAGTAGCATATTTTATGATGCACAGATATAGCAGTAGCATATTTTATGATGCACAGATATAGCAGTAGCATATTTTATGATGCACAGATATAGCAGTAGCATATTATATGATGCACAGATATAGCAGTAGCATATTATATGATGCACAGATATAGCAGTAGCATATTATATGATGCACAGATATAGCAGTAGCATATTATATGATGCACAGATATAGCAGTAGCATATTATATGATGCAGATATAGCAGTAGCATATTTTATGATGCAGATATAGCAGTAGCATATTATATGATGCACAGATATAGCAGTAGCATATTATATGATGCACAGATATAGCAGTAGCATATTTTATGATGCACAGATATAGCAGTAGCATATTTTATGATGCACAGATATAGCAGTAGCATATTTTTTCAGTAAGAATCAAGAAATCGGATGCTAAAGGATTCAATTTACCATCAGCTGGACAAAATTAGACTATAGTCTCTTCAATTTTACCATAATTTGTTTGTGTTAGCATTATTATTATATTTGTGTACATTTAGAAACTGTCTTTTTCCCAGTGCGTAATGCATAAGTGCGCGGAATTTCGAGGTTCGAGTCCTTGGAGTGCCACATGTATTTGTTGATTTCATTGAGTTTAAATGTGAAGTTGGAGTATAATCCTGTGTAGCGGGTGGACATGTAAATATACCTCAATAATTTGGTAATGTTACAATATATTTTTAAGTTTTACATTCATAAATAGTCCACTAATATACTAAGTTAGGTTAGGTTGGGTTAAGGAGAGATTTTTAGTTTGTTCCCTAGACCTCCATCAAGCTTAAAATGTCACCCCCTAAGCCCCCTTTCAAGATAAAGTTGTAAATTTTTCGGTAGAAAAATGTCCCGGCCAAAGGCCGGTACCTCTTAAATTACAGGCTCGCTTACGCTCGCCACGAAAAAATAGACACCTAAATGGCACGAAAAGTCTTAAAATTGACATAAATGGGGCGAATGCTCTTAAAATCGCCAAACTAATGGGGGCGAACGTCTTAGAATCTCAAAAGCAATGGGACTAAACATAAGGGAGAAAGGGGTCCAGATAAAAATCTCACAAGTGGAAATCCCCCCCCCCCCCGATATTGTTCAATGTTTCTTAGTAAATAGGCATCTCAAAAACAGTTCTACCCGCTACACAGGATCTTACCCTAATATGCTTCCAAAAATGTATATTATATCTCACTTTAATTATTCCTTTGTATACTTTCTTTAAATTCATAAGTTGGTTGGTGTTAAAAGCATAGTAATTATGGCTATCATTAGACGATTACATGTACAGTGGCGCTAATAAGTGATGTGTCGGCACCAAGTATGTTTTGATTAATAATTGGGATCAGCAATATCTAAGCTTTATTTATTAATTTCGATTGAGATATACAAACTTGTTCCTACACTTACCCACCCTATGCAACATCTGGCAGACATTAATACAGCACAGAGCGAGCCAAACTAAATGACAGCGGAGACGTGACTTATTAGTGCGAGCGTACCTATCTAGAATATACAGCTCTTACGAAGATTTGGTAGCTAAGCATGTTAATGATACAAAACTTAGCATTATTATGATCCAGAAGCATTGAGTACTTTCAAAATGGCATTAATTATCGATAACAAACTTTAAAGTCAGAAATTGTTTAACATTAGCAACATTCAACAAAGTAGATAGATTGGAAGAGCTAAATGCACTATGAAGAAGTAATCCAAACTAAATTAATTGATTGGAAGAGCTAAATGCACTATGAAGAAGTAATCCAAACTAAATTGATTGGAAGAGCTAAATGCACTAAGAAGTAATCCATAGTCTGTTATATTTCGGCCAGCGGTAAATTGTCATGCTCCCGTGTTCACTACTCGACAATTAAGATGTTAAAGCAAAATATGTTAACCCCTTCATTACCAGTGCGTCATTTTAGCTTTTTATGGCTACTACTAGAAGATTTTATTCAGCTTAAAAAGGGCCTCCATTAATTAATAGGCTTTGAACTATCTCACTTAACCCTGTTTACTGCCCCAGATCCTCCTTAAACTGCACATATTCGTCTAAATATAGCTTGGATAAAATTATAAGAGGTCGCCGGTACAGCAGGGGTTAATTAGGATAACTAGGTATTAATAGTATGCAAATCCACAACTAAGGCGCTAAGCATTGGTAATTTAGCGGCACAGGAATTTAATTTTCCGCCAGGTGCAAAATTAAACTGGCCTTCTTGTAATAATATAACCGGCCATGTGGTTAGTGGGGGCGCTGTGAGAGAACGGTCATCATTTTCCTTGGCCGCCATTTTGTTGTCAATTATCAAACAACGGGGCGATATTTAATTTGTGTAAACTATATCCATGGAGTAAACTATATATCCTGTACCAGTATTACCGAATGTTTGTTATGGGTGTGGAATCTATGGACATATTGGAGTGTAAAGAGGATCACCACCCTACTGGTTACCAAAATGGCGGAGGTTGGCCGACATGTTACCAGCCCCAAATAACTGCCTTTTTTGTTTATTATTTAGCATTTCACTGAACTATATTAACACTATATCTATCATTTTAACTAAAGCACGTGTTGACTGATTAATGCAATGTTATTAATGATCGCATATGGGTAAGTGGATGAAGCAGAGTCCTAACACTTTCATGTTTCTATATAATGTAGATTTTGTGCAGTTTAAGAAGGACATGTGGTAGTAAAAAGGGTTGAGGTAATTAGAAGCCTGTTAATTGCTGGAGGCCCTTTTGAAACTATAAAATCTTCAAACAGTAGCCAGAATAAAGTTAAAATGACTGCACCGGTACAGAAGGGGTTAAATCCCAAGGTAAATGGACTACATTGCTCATTAATTCCAGACTTGAACCCAAATTTGCCGGTTTGACACTTGGGAGGTTGAAAAAAAAAACGAAAAAATACAAATTAAACAATAGAATAGGCCTAAGATTTATAAAATAAAATCTAACAAAACCTATACAGTATATAAATAAAACTGAATAAATTTGCCTGAAACTTCCACAAGGCTTTCCAAAACTATAATATCGTTCAATGAAAATAAAATATGACAAACCTTACATAAAATTAATCTGCGTGAATCTCCAAGGCTTTCTAAATCTAAAATCTTGCAATGATAGCCGAAATAGAATGGAAAAGATCCTTATGCCAGCGTTAATAAGACCGTAGCCTATACAGTAAAATTACCCACGAGGTATCCAAGTTAACCGGTCTCGTGCCCTTAGGATTCCCACACATCTTTCGTAAACTATAAAATCTTCTAAAGATAGCCATAAAAAACTCTTCGGTCAATTTTCAAAGGGTTAAGGGGACAGTGGCTATTTTGTTAATCTATTCATTTATTATAGTCATTCAGGGTTTATTTTCCTCGCTAGACCTCCAAGCTTAAAAGTACACCCCCTATACCCCCTTTCAAGATTTATTTGTACATTTTTCGGAAGAAAAATATCACGGCCGAAGGTCGATTCCTCTTAAATTACAGGCTTGCTCTCGCTCGCCAGGAAAGAAATTGACACCTAAATAGCACGAAAGGTCTTAATATTGAAAAAGAATAGAGCGAAAGTTCTTCAAATTTCCAAACTAATGGGGCGAACGTATCTCAAAAGCAATGGGGCTAAACATGAGGGAGAAGGGGTTCCAGAAAAACTACCCTCTTCCCTTAATTATCAATAACCACGAGGCGTCTAGTCAGCCGGCTTAGATTCGCTAGTTTGCCTAGTTTTCAAAATCCAATTAAATTATTCTAACCAAATCATCCACGTTATCATTAAGGCATTAATTACTCGTGGGTTAATAGGTCATTAATCAATAAATAAATTTTATTCAGGTTAAAAAATACTTAGCCCAATTCAGTTTAGAAAAGTCACATGGGAATATAGCCTAAGTTTATGCCATAAATTTATAATCTGGATCTCAATTTCTTCCTTAATGAATAAAATCTACTAGTGATCGCCATAATATTGAGACATGGTTTTATTGGAAGGGTTAAGGAGGTAGAACTGAGCGAACGATCAAGTGCCGGCTTCCAGAAAGTTCGTCAAACCTGCCGGCTTTTTCAGTCACATTTCTGGCCTTATTTAATGCAAATGTATTAAGTATTATGGGAAAATCAACAAGCTCTTGTCCACAAATTCGGGTTTGGCGGTAAATAGGTCACGTTATTTAGCTATTACACCTTAATTTCTTGTATTTTCAGGGGAAACAATGGGGGAAAATGGGAGCACACGAGACTTACCTCTTTACAGCTGGAAGACCAGGAACAAAATGATCGAATGAGGCGAAAATTAAGAGCTTATATACCCTCGGTTGTATGGCAACTATTGGGTGACAGATGATCGAGAATTTCACTCACAAAATCGTCAATATCTCCCTAACTATACATTTCTGAATAAAATTTACTTAATATAAATTATGCGTATTTGTATCCTCTATCTTTTGGTATAAGTTTGACAATTCTAACATACATATTTTGTGAATAATTAATGGTTGTAGTCATATTTCCTTCACATAGGGCTAGAGAGAGAGAGAGAGAGAGAGAGAGAGATCCTATGCCAAGTGGATTTTAGTACCCGAGATTTTTACGCAGCTTTATCAATGCACTCGTGTCCTAAAAGGAAAAAAACAAAAAAAAACATATTTTTGCCACGCATTAGAGCCCTCGATCCCCCCATGAACGCCTAGATCCCCGAGGGGATGGCCACGAAGGAATCGCCCTATAATGTATGCTATTATAGAGACGTTATAATTCAACAGAGGTGTGAATAGGAGTTTATTATGGGCTATCTGTATACTATTATAGCTTAATGTGATGTATACGATTATAGAGGGCCTTTTCATAATATTCTGGAAACTATTAAACGATTTTATTCAGCTTAGGAAGGACGTCTATCTATTCAAAGGCTACGAAATATGTCACTTAATCCTTTTAGCTGCCACATAGCCTTCCTAAGCCTCATAAGATCGTCTAAATGAAGCTGATATCAAGTAAAAAAAAATATATATAATTATATACAGTATATACAGCGTAGAGAGTGGGAGAGCAGCGATCTAGCCTGCCTCCCATGCTGGCCTTTATCAAGGTTAAGAGATACCTTAACTTAAGAGATACTCTTAACCTTGGCCTTTATAACCTGCCTCCACTCAGCTCTTGTCTCGAGTCACAAGGAGAGACAGCCCCCCCCACCCCCACAAACCCTCAACCCCCCTTCTCATCCCCCCCCCCCCCCCTCGATGACGGGAGAAACCGGACAACTTCTCATCCGGTCGCCATTTTGGGGACACTAGCTTAAGCATTAATTATTTACTATGTATAAGTATGCCATATATAATAAACTGTTCTCTGTTTGAATGTACACTAACCCATGATTAAATAAAAGGGACATTATGTTTATTGTTTACCTATCTTTTTTTTTTTTTTTTTTTTTTTTTTAGTTTGTGCTCTTTATCTCTATCAAACTTAAGAAAAACAACAACAATCGAGATAAATTTTTACGTTTTTCGGTAGAAAATGTCTGCTTAAGCCCTCCTAAATTGCAGGCTTGCTATCGCTCGCCAAGAAAAAATGAAACCTAAATGGTACGAAAGGTCTTAATATTGGCAAATATATGGGGCGAAAGGTCTCAAAATCGCCAAACTAATGGGGGCGAACGTCTTAAAATCTCAAACTTAATGGGGCTAAGCATGAGGAAGAAGGGATTTCAGAAAAAAACTCTCCTTAATATTTCCAAGCACTAGTTACTTGTGTCTACACTACTGAATGGATAAAGGTTAGGGAAATAGGTTGTAATAAATTCATCTTTATTCATATGCATACACTTCATACAATAAATACAGCATACACGAATACAATCAAATAAATTACAAACACATATACTTAAGCTAAAATTAATAATAAATTAATACATCAAATAAGTTAACTAAAAATATCAACAAAGCACCTAATTAGACGATTTCATTCAGCTTAGGAAGGACCTCAATTAAAACGCTACACATGATCTCAATTAACGCTTTTAATTACCCCAGATCCTTCCTAAGCTTCATAAAATCGTCTGAATGTAGCCGAAATCAAATACAAAAAAATACGTCATCGGTACAGCAAGGGTTAACTATCACAGGTCCTTCCTAAGCTTCATAAAATCCTCTAAATGTAACTATGAAAACAAAAGACGTCGCCTAAACTAAAAGGGTTAAGAACATAAACGCCATTATTTTTATTACATTTTGGCTTTCATTGGGCAATATTATTCAGCTTAGGAAGGTCCTGTAGAACTTAAGAGGGTCTTTCCGAAGCCGAATAAAATAATTTAGTATATACCCGTAATAATAATAATAATAATAATCCATACTCAAGGTAAAAATAAAAGATAACTATTAGTATGTTTTATTATCCCTAAATTCCTGTGACCCATGAGAAGAACTATTTTCAAGTATATTATTATTATTATTATTATTAGTAGTAGTAGTAGTAGTAGTAAAAATAATAACTTTTAGTAGTAATAGTAATACGTGAAAATATGAGTATATTTTTCGTAGACTATTTCCATTTTCTACAGGCAGACTACCCTCACCATGTTCTTCATAGTTGCTATGTAGAAGAGTTGCCAATTATACAATAAAAACGAGTAATTATCAATCCCATTTCAAACTATTGCCTAATTGACCTATTTAGCAATATACTATTGTTTATTAAAAGCATATTAGTGATGTTGTTATTGGCCTTATTAAACCCTGTACCTTGCAAAATTAAATTACAGTTGCATAATTACCATTTCGTCTTGCCCCGCCCACCAAGACTAGGGTAACATATATTAACAGAGTTCACAACTTGATATTTGACCACCATCTTGACTCCAACTCACGCTATAGAATATACCTCACCATTATTTATATCCATCTTATTTTGAGCATATGATGTTTATTCTATTAACATTTATACTTATTTCTATATTCCTATCCATCATTGTACCCTGACTGAAAAGAGTGTTTGGCAGGAAGTGAGTATGGAATAAAGATGGCGGCCGGAACCTCTACGACTATACAGGGTGTTTTAAAACAACACTGCCAGACCTCATCTGCTATTTAGTAAATACAATAACGAAAAATATTATCTAAGGACAAAATGCAAAATAATATACCATTAATGATTTAAACCGCATAGAGTAAAATAATTAGTGACACCCAGGTATGAGCTATAATCCGAACACGGGCTAGTGTCCCCCCTCCCCCCCAAATAGCCTACCTCTTGCCTCCCATCCCAGTTCGAGTTTTTCTTCGAAGCTTTGGAGTCATAACGAATCTTCTCATGTGTTTAATCATCTGCTCGGCCATGGTGCTATCTTCTTCTGTCATAGTGATTTTATTTACCTTATAATATCACATAAATATGGATTGTCGTTATTTAGGTGTGTCTCTGCCTTTGTTATTTTATACTCGTTAAGTCCAAGTGACGTGAATTGTTTGTTTTGGGTACCATTAGATGATTTTAAATATTCATTAGTGAACACCGTATACTTGTATGTCTACAGCTACGTAACATCGTCAAACTTCAACCATAAAACTGATAGACATATTTCGTTAGTACTCTGTGATAATAGTAACGTAATGAGGTATTTGTATTGAAACAGTAAATTGCGCAGGATTTTTTTTTTCCCATTCAAACAGTTTCACTAACGATTAAATTACCTATAGCAGTGTTCGGATACCTGACCCAGACTTGAGATTCATTATTTTACCTCTTGGTCATCGTTACAAATGGTGCGTATCTTTTTACGCTACTTGGATTATAATACTTAGCAGTTTTCTTCTAATTGCAAAATATCATTACCAATTTTATGTTACTTTTATTTTGTAATTATTCATATGTGATTAGGTCATTAGATATCTCTTCTTTACCTTTTTTACTTGGTAATCATTCATATTATGTATCATATGTTTTGTGCTGAGCTCAGAACCCTGTTTTGCTACATTTCTAAATAACCATTTATCTCGGTTACAATATATTTTTGGTAAAAATAGAATAGAAATATGTGTATTATATATTTTTATCAATGTGGTCGTCATACTCTGGCAGTGTTGTTTTAAAACACCCTGTACAGTATACTCTGTTAATCTAGGGACTCGAACCATGAACACAGGCTCGGCTTCAAAACACACGAATCTGAAACACAATTTGATTCATTAGTTATATATTACTACAATTACTAACACATTTTGTCCACACATATATATTTATAGTACATATTATTTTTCTTTATATAGGCCTACAGTAATATATTATACAGTAAACAAGAATTATTAAGATTATTAATTTTAGGTCTACTTTCAAATAACCCTTTCAAGATTCGTTTACGTATTTCAGATTAAGAAGGGTAGCCTAAAACAAAATTTCTTTGTGTATGAAGGAGATAAAAAACAGGTTGCCTGTAACGAGTGTCTCCCCCAAAGCCAAAAGAGTGACAGAGCCAAATTCAAGAGAAATTGGGGTCAAAATGCCTGGAGACACGAAGTTTAAAGTAGTTTAAGTCATAGGATAAAGGAAAGATTGATAAAGGGAGGGAGTTCCAGAGTTCACTTGTAAGTCGGATGGTTAATTGAGCTAGTCTTTATCTGTACAACCCCCACACATCCTTCCTAAGCTGTATAATATCGTTTAATAATAGCCAGAATAAATGGCCAAACTGCGCCATAATCTTCAAAGGGTTAACTCCTTCTGTACCGCAACGTCTTTATAATTTTTCTCTAGCTATATTTAGACGATTTTGTGCAGTTTTAGAAGGATCTGTGGTGGTGAAAAGGGTTCAGTGAGATAGTTCGAAACCTGTTAATTCGTTGGAGGCCCTTAAGCAACTGAGTAAAGTCGTCTAATAGTAGATCGGTGGGAATGAAAAGGATGAAGACTGCCTTAATTAACTCTCTGACTTCCATCTACCCTTCCTAACCTAGATAAAATCGTTTAACAATAGCCAGAATAAACTGCCAAAACGCGTCATGATCCTTTAAGTATCAATAAATTAGCTGATAAGGGATTCAATTTACCGTCAGATGAAATTGAACAGATCGAGTATAGGTCTCTGGGTTTTCTCCTGGGCGACCTAGATATGTGTGATTTTATAATTTTGTCTGTTTTTGTGTTGTGTTGTCCCTATTCGGGGTCTGTCTCGAGTCGGCCTCCCTTAGATATGGGGTATTTGCCTGAGTATATACATGCATACATACATATATATATTTTGTTGTTTCTGTTTGACTGGAGGTTAACCCCTTCTGTACCGACGATAACTTTTTAACTTTATTCTGATTACTATTAGACGATTTTATTCAGTTTAAAAGGGCCTTCACCAATTAACAGGCTTCGAATCATCTCACTTAACCCTTTTCACTACCTCAGATCCTTCTTAAACTGCGGACAATCGTCGAAATATAATAATAATAATACAATAATATAATACAATAGACGTCACCGGTACAGAAGGGGTTAATGGTTTCGTTACCTTTTTTATTACTTGGCAATATTCACCTTGAGGATAATGACGACAATTAAATGTTTATTCCGGCTATCATTAGACGATATTATTCAGCTTAGGGAGGATCTGTGAGAGTCGGAGGCATAATCGAGTTGGTGTCAACCCCCCCCCCCCTTAGATTCCGAGAGGTAGCCTACTTCATAATCTTAATAAAATCGTGTAACTATAGCTAGAATAAGTTTAATTGACAAATGTTTCCTCGTACGCTGAAAGTGATATCCTAGGTTCGAATCCTGGGAGAATCACATTTCATTTGGGTTTTATTGGTGTTAAACAGAATACTGTTTATTGTGATGTATGCTATGTGAATGGAAGGAGGAATGACTGTAATACATTTTTTTTTTTTTTTTTTTTTTTAAATACATCGAAATATGAAAGTGTAAACGAGTCCGAAATAAACTTATTTTCCGAGTAATTGTGTTCACACCGTCCTATCTCGAAATTTAGAGTGATGACCATTTCCTTATACAATATATTATGCTCAAATAAAAGTAGGCTATTTTTTCCGCTCTTTCCAAATATGAAAACAAAAATTATCTATCTTCAATAGTTCTCAAGGAGTGACCGAAAACATAAAAAAATATTATTTTGCATGATATGGTTTATAAAATGTTATTTATTTATTTGTTACTAGGTCTATGGTTTTCAATTTACTGAAGAAATTGCAGTATTTTTTTTGGCGGAAATGTCACTTTACTGTCATCGCACTTTTTATTGTTTTATTCCACTAAGTTCTTCACAGTTTATGCACATAATGTCGGCATCATATGTATATTGTGTAATATAAAAAAGGTGTGTACATAGTACTGTACTTACCTGGTAGGGCCACAACCCTTATCCGGCAGCCAGATAACTCCAACGAGAAGGGAAATGACTCTTGGGTTGACACTGAAAAAAAAAAAAAAAAAAAAATCCATGTTAGGCCTATCTTCAAATAATAAATTTCAGGAAACAATTCTTTCGTACACACAAATAAAATAATGTAAACATAAAAATATATTTCATGAACAAATAATTCGTACATGCACATAAAAGAAAAGAAATATAAAATAAAGTTAATGGTAAAAAAAAAAAAAAAAAAAAAAAAAAAATATATATATATATATATACAAGGTGTCAAACCAGAGAAATACGAGCAGTTTTCCACGTCACCCAATGAGGTACTGCACTAGACTCGTTATTTTATTATAGTGGTTTCCCCAGGAGGCCTATATCCACTTTGATGATGAAGTGATGAATGAAGGTGAATGAATGAAGGTGGGTGAATGGTGGTGTGTGAATGAAGGTGAATGGAGAAGGGAAATGAATGAATGAATGAATTAATGAATGAAGAGGTGATGGTGATTGCACATTGTTCCTGGCAAATAAATAAATACATAAATAAATAAATAAATATAATACATACAATATTTTATTTTGCATAAACATGAGAGTATGGTTTTACTTGAGTCAGACAGCATACAATTAGGGACTTCAAATATGAATAAGTTACTTCCTTTTATCAGTAAGGTAAAGTACAACTATTGATGAGAGAAATTTCACTATTTAATTGTCGAGGGGCACTCTGTTTAAGTCTTCTGGTGAATAATCTGGGCCGTGGTGGTTGTCCTGACGTGGCTGGTTGACAGAAGTTGTACCGTACTCAAACTCTTGGTGTTGGACCTTGAATAATACCTACCATATGCCAGTGCATCGGTAGAGTATAATCGAGCTAACGTAGGAGAGGACTCGCTAACTGCTCTGGTAAGAGTTTTGATGCAGAACTTCCAGTAATCTTGGTGTTGGGTCTTGAATATCGTGTGCGAAATGCCAGTACACCAGCAACACGTTATCGAACTAACGTAAGATAATTGTTTTTTACGCAACTTCTCTTAACTGTTCTGACCGTTATAAAAGTCTTTCACAACTGAGCCTGATGGGTATATTTAGGCCTTTTCCGAGATATTGCTACCTCGGAGGGACTCTTTGATGAGTGCCGTTAGATAGACGGCTGAGAATACGACCGGGTGCCGAATATTCACGATTTTCACCACCCAAATGCTTTCCCCACTAATTTTATCGCTCTTCAAGGTTCATATATTCATCATATAGGTAAAATTAAAGCATATTGAACAAAATAAAAAATAATGCTTTATATCGTAAATATAACAAATTCTGTCAGCATCCAAGGCTAGAAATTCACAAATAAGTACCCTAGCACCAAGGGCATTTTCGTGTTTTAAAGGTTAACTTATAAACCGAGAAGCCATGGTAGTTCAAACCCTCCCGCCACGCGAAGGTATTTGGTTCTATTCTGACGAAAATTGTCATATTTTTTTTTTTTTTTTTTTTTAAGAGACAATGAATGGAGGAAGGAAAAACACAGATAAAACAAAAAGGTCCATGTGCCTAAAGGCATCCTCCATTCATAAAATGTTTGTAACAACTGGATTTAAACATTTGTTGATTGTAAGTTTGTGGAAAGCAATTCGAGGGAAGTGAATTCCAAAGAGTAGTAGCTCTGGGGATAAATGAATTCTGATAAGCAGAAGTTCTGCATTGTGGAGGAGAAAGTGTAAATTCATGGGCGCTCTCAGCTGCCCTAGTTCTACGGGGAAAGATGTGGAGAGGCGGCACAATTGAAGCAAGTTCCTCGGAACAATTGCTGTGAAAATATCTGTAGAATAATGCAAGGGATGCAACGTTTCTTCGTATGGCTAATGTAGGAAGGTCCTGTGTGATTGCAGGGTTATTGATTAATCTAATAGCTTTATTTTGAATTTTGTCCAACTGCCTCAATGCAACCACTCCACTTCCACCCCACAGAGGTGAACAGTAATCCATCTGAGAGCGCACATGACATTTATATATTACGGCCAACTGCTCGTCAGTGAAGAATTCTCGAACTCTGTACAGGAGTCCCAGTTTTTTAGAGGCATTCTTAGCAATGCTTCTAACATAATGTGTCCAGCTCAAGTTAGTAGTTAATGTTACACCGAGAATGTCAATACTAGGGGAAGTGGGAATATTTACATCATTAAAAAATATATGGGAGTCAGTGAGATTCTGTCGGTTAGAAAATTGAATGTACTTGGTTTTCTGTGCATTAAAGGAAACTAGATTCTCTTGTCCCCATTCATTAATTCTAGAAAGGTCCTGGTTCAGAGAAATTGCAGTGTTTATTTTTGAATTTATAAGATCGGGTTGGGTGAAATAATTGGTAAATGTGAAGGAACTGTGGAGTGTTGAGTCATCTGCGTAGGAATGTATTGGATTATGAGTGGTAGATATGAGATCATTGATATGAATGAGGAACAGAGTTGGGGCCAAAACTGATCCCTGGGGAACACCAGCATTTATTGAGTGAAATTGAGAATAAAGGCCATCTACCATTACACGTATTTTTCTGTTATGAAGATAAGAAGAAATTAGTGGAACTAATGATGCAAGGCCGTAGTGTGACATCTTCGACAATAAGGATTGATGCCAGACTCTATCAAATGCCTTTGATATATCCAGTGCTATTGTATGTGTTTCACCATGTTGGTCTGTAGCTTGGTTGATTTGATGCGTAAGAAGGCAAAGAATGTCTGCAGTTGATCGACATCGTCTAAAACCATATTGCCTATCACTGATTAATTTATTATTCTCCAGATGCTTAATTATGTGATTATTTAATATAATTTCAAAAACTTTGCCAAGAGTGGAAGTTATAGCTATTGGTCTGTAGTTTGATGGATCTGAAGAGGCACCTTTTTTAGGAACTGGATGGATGTTTGCTTCTTTCCAGGGTACTGGGAAGCATGAGGTATGAGTACACAGACGGAAAAATTTTGCCAATACAGGAGCGAGCACCAAGGAGCAATTCTTAAGTACTATTGGAGGAATTTCATCTGGACCAGGAGCCTTATCTACTGAGAGATTCTGCAAAATAGTTTTGACATGTCTGGTGTGGATCTTAAGTGAGGGAATTTCAGGTGAATTAAAATTAAGTACAGGGACATCTTGATTTATGTCATCTAAGGTTGAGTTGGTGGAGAAAATATCTGCAAGAAGGTTAGCTTTACCTCGTGGGTCACTTACAAGATTGCCAGTCGGAGATTTTAATGGTGGAATGGATGAAGCAGTAGTGAAGTTGGATTTGAATGAGTTAAGAGTAGACCAAAATATTTTGTTATCATTTGGATTATTTAGAAGTTTATTTGCCTGCTTATGGAGAAAGTTTGATTTAGTTAGGTTTAATACAGTTTTGGCATGATTTCTGATGTTTCTAAAGTAATTAAAGGCTTCATGTGTTTTTGATCTTGTGTATGCATTGTAGGCTATTGCTTTTTGTTCAGTTACTCTAGCACAATTATGGTCAAACCATTTAGGTGAATTAGATCTTTTACTGTACTTTTGATGAGGAATAAAAGTTTCCATTCCAATTTTTACAAAATCTTGTATGTGGCTCAAGGTGGAGTGTGCATCATTAGAAAAGAAAGAGGTCCAGGGAATATCAATAAAGAAACCTTGAAGACCCTCCCAGTCTGCCCTATCGTAATGCCATTTAGTCACCAAAACAGGTTCAGAGTGGGAAGGTGTGGTAGGTGATAGACAGGTGGCCTGTATCAGACAGTGATCAGAAGATCCAAGTGGGGACCTCACTGTAACATCATAATTTTCTGAATTGGTTGTTAAAAATAAGTCCAGTAGGTGGGAATTATGATTAGGATTATCTGGTACACGGGTGGGTTGGTTGACTAGTTGAATGAGATTAAATGAGTCTGCAAATAGCTCACATTCAAGACCAGCATCATCAGTCCTGGCTGAATGAGTGAGCCATTCAACATTATGGACATTAAAATCACCCAACACAGTGATTTCAGAAGAAGCATTTAAGTTGAGGACACTGAGTTGTGAGGACAGAGAATCAAAAAGACTTTGCTCTGGAGGAGTATTTGGGGAACGGTAGATGCAACATATGTATTTAAATTTACCAGCAGAAATTAATTTGTATATAGAATAATCAAAATAGGGACAATTGAAACTAGTAACCTCCTCCAGGGCAATTTCAGATTTTGCGAAGCAACATACACCACCTTTAGGTCTGAAATTTTGGAGCAGTTGATAACCTGGAAAATTAAATCTAGATGTGTCAGATGTGGATGTTACTTGAGTCTCTGTCAAAAAAAGGAGAGTAGGGGATTCTGCTTGAAGAAATTGGTGTACAGAATTGATGTTAGAGTGAAGTCCCCTTATATTACTAAAGAAATAGCTGTACTGACAAGCAGCTTTGGGACGTTGCAATGCTCTTGACACAGTCGCATGATGACGACCGGGAGGGCCCTGTGTCAATAACCCAACCCTGCCGGGGGTGGATATCCGAGGGACCACCAGGTTTGCTCTTAAAAAGAGCATGTAATTATATATATGTAACATATATATAATTATTACTTATCCATATGCGCCTATTTTGCTTTTAATATGAACATATGAACATTTAAGAGCAATAAAAGAAGTGGAAATAGCATTTGGGGGGTGAAAAAGATGTATTAGTGCCGCAAGGTCATATCATGAGGCGAGAGTTGGGAGGACGTATATCCTCCCTCTCTGAGCTCACAAGCGATACTGGCGAGCCTGAGTAGAAGTCTCTGTGTTGCAAAGATCTCTAGGTGCCTCACCCGTGTTAAAGAGACGTACCGGGAGGGTGAAATTTGCGCCAAAAATTACCCGATAAAAGGGGGAATAAGAGGAAAAATAGATGATATTTGAGAAGGAGGGGAAGACACATATGTAGGAGTGGTAGAAAGTAATGGAGGGGAATTATCTCACCTAATCACGAATGGCTTTGTTTTGAGTGCCACTGGGATGTTTTGAAAGGTTTTTTATGCCTTGGATCTTAAGTCTGGCCGCATTCGCCCAGTAGAACCTCATAAGAGTCTGGCAGCAATCCCTGGGTTAAAAACCAGCAATAATTCTATCCAAAACACCTCTATTATCGCAGAAGGAGACGACCCGCTGCAGTCTTTGAATAATGACGTGCCCATGCTCCAGGTGGGTGACAGTGCTAGACAACAGCATCATCAGGCCCAGGTGCCACAAGTCATCCAGGTCAGACAACTCAAGGTCAGGGGTCAGGTCACTAAAGGATACACCACAGGCAGCAAGGGTGGTCGTGTAGGATGACCAATATGAATCTATTACTTCCTTCAAATGATCCTCAAAGACACACGGTTGGGAACTCATCATCAACAGCGAGACTACATCGATGAGGGGATGGCCTATTCTGGAGAACTGCCAGTCTAGTATATTTACCTTAGTTTCATTGAACATGATTTGCCCTGCCCAATAGTCACCATGGATAAGGGTGTCCTGGAAGCTCTTACCAGCAGATTTAGGAACGGTGCGTAATTTCTCTACTACAGGCAAAATATTCAGAAGTTTTGATACAATTGGTTCATTACTTCTGTATAGTGAAGCAACTTTACAAATTCCAGAGATCACGAAACTGTCAAGGAAACTATCATCTACTGATCTAGCACAAAACTTAACTAAACTGTCTTCACCATGCTCTTTCATGTAGATCTGCCCAAGAGCATGTACTCTGGCTATGGCTTCAAGTGCCTTCTTTGTCTGTTCTAAGTATAATCCTTCCTTTGGCCTCAGAACCACATAACCTTCAACAACCAAGTCTTCCATAACAAGAGTCATGGCATCAGGTCCTATTCCTGTATAGAACACCTCAGGCACAGGCACTTCCAGGTCATATGTTGAACAAATTGCACATAAATTATCAGATCCAAAAAACTTGTAAGCACCCACTTCCCTTCCTGCCACATTTTCTCTGAGGACGAGGCATCGCTTGGTTTGGTCTCGGGGCAGCAGTTTAATAGCAAGGTGTTGTTTTCGTTCAGTTATCTTATTGCCTTTGAGGACGTACCTGCAAAATTAGAGAAAGCAATGGAGATATATGGATTATTTATCTTAAAAATAACAAATGCAAAACGTGTTCACGATAAAAGTTCTTCAAATCTTTGAAAATGTCAGACATTTAATCAAAACCTACGACGACAATAATTAAATCTCAGAAGATAAAGTAATATGATAGAAAAGGTTAGACAAGTTTTACACAACTCACATACATACCGGTATGTACAGAGTGTGTTTATAAATATATAATTCCAACTTATTAATAATTTCAATTTTCACTCACCACTTTTAATTTAATATTCCTCCCCGAAAGATTGGCCTGCATTCCCCTACCCCCCTTTTAGAGTCATCGTTGTCCCCTGATCCAGACCAATAGAAGTAATATACCTGTACCTTATGACAAAAGTAAGATGGGGGAGATAAAAAAAAATAGAATTTTTTGCATTAAGTTATATGAACAACATACAGTACTGTACTCATGAAATAAAAGCACACATGATGATGATGATGATGCAGTTTTTAACACCATACACTCCCTGCTGAATAGCAAGGCTAGGGTGGGTGCCCTGATGAATCAGGGACTTAGAGAATAGTTGCCACAGATTGCTAGACCACACCGTTCACCAACAGCACTGACATCTGCCAATAACACACTGGCTGGCCCGAGGCTCGAACCGCCAACCTTCTCGGTTAGCAGGCGAACGCTCTACCAATCGAGCTACGGCCTGTACCTACATAATAGGTATACATCACTTACCTGACCGTCATGAAGAGTAGGTCACTGAGGTAGCCCGGGGGAGTGTCTTGCAGTGTCTTCAGTTCGTAAGTCTGCACCATTACTCTTCCTTGGCTCTCTTCTCCCTCCTCTTTCCTTCTACATTCCTCCATCATTCCTAGGCTCTCTCCATCTTTCTTCCTCCTCCACCCCTCCACTACTCCTTCCTCCTTCCTTTCTCCTTGGCTTTCTCCTCCCTCCTTCATCCTCTCTCTCCACCCCTCCATCACTGCTTGGCCATCTTCTTCTTTCCTTTCTCTCTGCCCTTCCATCACTTCCAGGCTATCTTCACCTTCCTTCCAATCCTCCAAACCCTCTTGCCTCCTTACCCACCTCTCCATCATCTCTTCCAACCACTTCCTCGATACTTGGGAGGCGTAGGCTAGTGAAGGGGGATGGGGGAGTGATGATGGGGAGGCTGAAAGTAAGGATGGTGATGGGGAGGCAGTTGGGATTTTTGCACAGGGAGATGTAAGGATTATTGGAGGGGGAATTACAGGGGTTGAGGGAGGTATAGGAACTTCAGGAAGTATTGAAGTGGGTGCTACAGTGGGTGATGAAGAGGGTGCTGAAGTTAAGGTGGTAGTGAGTGCTGAAGTTATGGTTGTAGACAGTGCTGAAGAATATACAAAGAAGTCTTGGTGGTTAGCTGAACGAGTGGATGAGGTGGAATCGACATGGCTTCCCGATTTGCTACCCATCTCGCTTTTAACTTCACTCACCCCAAGAGAGCTAACCTTCATTGCCACTAGTTTTCGCTGCAACTCCTCTGTGCTTTCAGTTTCTTTCGACATATTGGCTTGTAATTCATGTGCCACAGGATTATTATCCAGTTCCATTTGCTGTCAATTATTTATGTTTATATTTTCTTCTGACCTTTTGGCTTCGAACTCATGCGCTTGAGATTATATTCCACTTTTTATAGCTGAAATACTCCTCTGGTATTTCTTTATTCCAACATGCCTGCCTCGAATGAATTTCTTCCTGGAGGGTGAGAAGTGCTCAGTATTAGCTAGTTAGTTTAAACAGGACTTCAGAGGCTATCAACCCTTCTGGATTATTTAGCCAGCACACTGTAAGTCAAGAATAGCATCAGGATTGGAGCCCATTTCGAGAACTCCAGTCCCTTGTCAGTATTAGTGATATTATCAAGAGCATCAATCGCAACGCACCTATTTGATTCAGTATCGAATGCAAAGAGATCATTTTTTTATCTAAGGAATGACATCTACCAATTAAAATGCTACAGACTATCTCAATTAACCCTTTTAGCTAGGCACCATTTATCCTTCTTAAGCTTCATAAAATCATCTAAATGCAGCTGAAATAAAAACAATAATAGCTCACCGGTAATGAAGGAGTTAAAAACATTATCAAATTCACCAATATTTTATTCTAGAAACCCTACACAGAATGCTTAATAATAATGCTTATCAAACAATAATAATCTCTTAACGTGGAATGTTTGGTATAAAATTAAAGTCATAATCTTGAATTTACAGGAACTGATTTTCTAATGACTGGATATCCTGTTTAAACTGTCAACAAATTACTGTATAGTACAATTATTGCCCACATGTATTTGTACCCAATGTGTCATAAAAATGTGTGGAAGGATATACAGCATGATTAAATTATTATTGTAATTTGTTATATACCGTATTATACTTACATACAAACATTTATATTAAAAGCCTCGAAGTTGGACAGACCCTAAGTTGAGTGGTCAATCCTTATGTCCTTCAGTAAACTGGCACGGGTTTTCCTTCTCACAGGGGATAGGTCCGCTTGGGGGCATTTTGTGTAAGGCCATCCTCATATAGGGCAGTAAGGCATCCAGCAATAGATAGATAGATAGACAAACATTTAAAGAAATGCTGTCTCACGTCCTAATAGCGGCGCTTCAGTCCGCCCTGTTCAGACCTGCCTCACTTTTTTATATTCAAGATCAGACCATATAAATCCCACATCTTTCTTGGTCACCTGCCATCTTGCCTTCACATGAGGCACGGTGCTCACTCATGGCCCGAAACGACCCCATCTCTGAAGCCACCTCGTTCCCGTGCTTCACTGTCTCACCCCCTACACTCGGACTCTCACATTTACACACACACAACGCCACCTGTTGAGCAGATAACTCACCAGGCATTGCACCCCTATAGCATATTTTGAATATGGGAATATTCATACAGTGCTATTTAATCAGGGAACAATGAGGGTATTTTATTGACGTTTCGGTGGGCTTGTGGTAATGCACTGATACCAGGTACAGTACAAATTCCATCCCAATAATATCTTCCCATTGATACATTGGGATTTGAACCCGGGACCTTTGGATTACCAGGCCAGTGGCAAGACCACTCCACCACACCTCCCCTTTGCATCTTTTCACTTAACTTAGTTCATCCATCCTATCCACATATGCAAACCAGCCAAGCCTGCTTGTACACAACTCATCACTGATACTCTTGATACCTAACCGTCTCCTCAGCGTAAACTTTTCCCTTCAAGGGGAGAGGATATTCTCAGTTAGAATTGGCAGTTCTCTAAACTTTCCCAGCCACAGCTAATTCTGGAAATAGTGGTGTCCTCGGTCCCACCACCGGCAGTTAATTTATATGATCAATTACAGTAATTATTTACGAAACAAATATTCTTGTAAGCCAATAATATTACTGTACTTTTACTTTCATACAAAAAATCAAAGAGTGGATACAAATTTCATGTGGTCAACTGTAGAAGAGGATATGTAGAGTACAGCACAGGACAGTATTTAGCACATTAACTCTGCACTAATAATGTACAGTAATTTATCACTTAATTTTGTTGCTCATAAATTGAGCATTTGGAGATAACAAATTTGTACAGTAAGTGATAATCTTGCACTTGCAGTAACTTTTCTCATTTATAGTACACCTTATACATACATCTACTTTTTCTATTTGTGCCTCACTACACAGAGAATAATCCAGCCGACTCTCACAGACACCTCCTCCTCCTATTCAATTCACTATACAGTACACTTAACAAGCACACCACACTTCTTTCCAAAACACCTAAATTAATATTTATAACGTACCTTGATTTTGGCTTTTTATCACTCTTTCAACCTTGAAGGGGACACTTGTTACAGGCAGCTTTGTCTTTTGTCTCCCTCATGCACATAACAAAAAATACATATATACATGTATGTATGTACAGTATGTATTACTATACTTCCAAATACTAACACAACAATTTGAAGTGAAATTTGTTAATGATGAAACATGCATATAAAATGATAACCACTTAAAATTAGGAGACTTGAAGTGAAGAGTGCCTGTAGTTATTTTATCACATAAACATAAAATTCATATTATCACCAACCCACCAATTATCTTACAAATAAACCTAATTACTGTAATGAAATCAATGAAACAAATTAATACATATGGTACTCCATGGATTCGAACCTAGGATACTCACACCGAAATTCCGCGCACTAACCATTATGATATCTAGACAGTTAAAGGTTTATGCACAAGCCTACAAATTATTATCCATTCTGGAATACTGGATATTAATGCAAGTATGAATCGACATGTCTGTCATGAATTACTATTGCTTTATACTGGTTAACAAAGATTATTCATCATATGCCATGTTAACATTTTTGAAGGTGCATCTTAACCACTTGGGGGAAGGGGGCTAGGAATCCTCTTCCCCTTGAAAAAACACCTACTCTACGAGACAGAGAAAGGGGCGAGGGAATGCGAAAGTGGTCCCGGACCGTAAGAAATAGAACTTTAACTGTTGTTTCCGTTCGGCTCTGTCTCGAGTCGGCCAGCCCCAGCTATGGGGTATGTAATGTGCCTGAGTACAGTATATACATACATAATAATAATAATTCTTTATTCCAGACACAAAAGATGTATACAGAATAGGACATCCATCTTAATCATTTCACTGGGCACTCATATACCTACAATGGCCTACTCTTGTGTTTGGGCATAGCTTACAAAGTTTTAAAATGATTATACTGTATTACTGTAGTTATATAAGGCACTAAAATTGATGTTTCAGCTCATCCCTTACCAATTTGATATTATATACAAGGAGGTGCACCAATCCCACAACGTAGTAACTTATTGTTCAGTTATTTCTAGAAGTCTCGGGTTTCATTCCTGGGCAGAGCGAGACGGATGGACAGTCTTCTAACACTCAATGCCTCTGTTTACCTAAGCAGCTAAATAGGTACCTATTGTTAGTGGACAGTTGTGACATCCCTTCTAGGGAAGCAAACTGTGGCAACCCACAAAAATATGCAGTAGCCCCTTTATTGGGTTAATAACGGCAGGCTTCAATGGGCAATGAGATGGAGATTAGTGCCGCAGCTACACGCTGTTTCAGCATACGCCCCTGAATTATAATTTTTATTTTATTTATTTATTGGACAACCTAAAATGGTGTAAATTAAAATGTAAAACTTGCAAACTAAACAAACCAAAATTGAGACAAGGACAATATAAAGTCAAATTAAATTATCAAAATCGCTATGTGGAAACAACGCTTACTAAAATGAAAATTATTAAATAAAAGAACACAATCCACCACATAGGGTGTACATCACTACATGAGCAAGTTAATCTGTTTCCCAAGCAAACCAATCGCACATATAACAACGCACTATCGTCACGTTAAAGGAAGTAGTCAAGTTTGGGAAGTCCGGGACGTTCTGGCAAATTTTACTAAACTCTGCATGAATAAAGAAACTACATGTTAAATGTCAAAATATTATTTAAAATCAAATTTGCAACATGACAAGACATTAACAATAGTAAAAAATACAAATATTGATAAGATATCTATACTATTACAAAATAATATATAAAATACAGTACAGCACTCACTAACGATAGTGCTATCGGGTAGGTACCTGTAAGCATAGCATGCCTCAAGTGACCCCTATCAATAACTACCCTACAAATAACCTACATTTATAGCACAAATAAACTAAGGAAATCGCAAAAGTAAGCAATTGATACTATCGACAATGAATACATATAATATAAAGAGAAATAATTGCAAAATATGAAGTAACAACAGATTTAAACAAAGAGTACTCTTTTAACAAGAACAATAAATTTAAAAAATCATCAATATTAATAATAATAATAATAATAGAAAAAGAAAAAGAAAAAGATAAACAATAAATACAGACAAAAAGTAAGCAGAGGTTATACAAGAAACTTCAAGTTAAAAATGCTTGATTAAAATTATTGATGTCAAATTTTAGAATACAGTCACAATAATTGACCCTAAAAAGATTAAATTTATGGAACAATTTACTTGCCTCAAAACCTCTGTCCACTAAGAGTCTGTATAGTAACCTAGCTCTAGCCCAAAAGTCATCTACTTTAGTGCAGATTTTACAAAATCTTATTAATTGGGAATAAAAACAATTATAAGTGATTTTACTATCGATATTACTACTAGGGAAAGGAAAGTTTATTACGTTAAAATTAAAATCATCAACTTTGTGATATACTTTAAGTATGCACTGTTCATTAACAATCTCTATATTTATATCAAGACAATTTTCAACTTTATAATTTACGTTACATTGTGTGAGGGGAATAGAATTAGGGTAAATAAGTTTAGCAACTTGATTAAAATTTAACAAATTGCAAACAAGAATATCATCAATATATCTACTATTATTACTTAACAGTTTAGCAAGTGCTAATTTTTCTGGAATTTTATTTTTCTTGCTACTGTCAACTAAGTCTTTTATATATTTAAATTCTAAAGCAAGCAAGAATAAGTCTGCAATTAAAGGGCTAGCATTTCCACCCATAGGAATTCCTAATATTTGTTTGAAAATGTACGGCCCGAATCTAACATAAGTATTGAAAAGGAGGAATTTAAGGGCATCTTTAAGTTTAGTTCTATCAAAATATACAGAACTAGTGGGAGTAGAGCTAAGTGATGCATTATTAAAATATGTATAAACATTTATGAAATAATTACCATTCCTAACGAACCTGTCAAAGTGCAAATCTATAATAAAGCAAAGCTCTGAATATACTAAATCTAAAGGCAAATTGGTATACAAAGTTGAAAAGTCGAAGCTATGTACCGAGTAAAGTCAGTAAAAATAGGTTAGCCTATCATAATACAGTATTCCTCTGATGTTGTTCAGATATTCTTAGCCATGACTTCAAACATTATGCATTACATAATATATATAGTGTCTTTGTGTATAAACCTGGAGCGCCGCCATTAGGTCACGAGACTGGAACCACATTTTGTGTGCAGCACTCAGTCTAAATTAACGTATGTATGTATGTACTGTGTATATATACTGTATATATATATATATATTGTATATATATATATATATATATATATATATATATATACATATATATATATATATATATATATATATATATATATATACAGTATATATATATGATTCTGTATATCAATGGCTTTTAATTATCAGTAATAAACTAATAATGTTGAAGTTTATCCTGGATAATAGCTATACTTCTCCAATTATTATCCTGCTTTATGTTCACCTTCATATTTTGCAAGGAATTTACTGAAGACCCCTCGTCTCTCCAAAAAGAACATGGCCCCATCCAGTCTGTACCGAGAGATGTTGTCACCGTTCAGAAAATCATGGAGGCTGACGGCAAGGAACAGGAATCCATACATCCACATTTGTTCTATGTTGGCTGCTAGCAGTTCCATTCCTGCTTCACCTTCTAAAACATTGGTACAAGGACCTGGACTTAATTTTCTGATTTCCTTCAAACTGCAACTGCTTTCATCTTCAATCTTTTCCTCAGAACCACTGGGTATTTTTTCTTCACCTGCTAAATCTATAACTTTACTGGATTTTGCACAGCTACTTTTTCCTCTCTCCAGTACCTCACAGAAAGTTTTCAAGTAATCTTCCAAAATTTCCTGCAAATTGTTCTCCAGCACCTTAGGATCTGTGCTCATGAAGAACATAGACATTATGTCACTGGTGGGGTTATCCAGATGACAAAACTGCCAGTCGATGATGCTGGCGGATTTCTGATCGTGCGAATATAGCAGCTGACCCGCCCACAGGTCACCGTGTACTATGGTCTCTATCAAGGGGTTTCTCCGTGAGGTAGCAAAGATCTCCTGCGTCAGAGGAATGAGGGCTCTGAAGATTTTAGCCAGCGATGTTCCTTCGTACATTTTAACCAAGGTGTGCAGGTTTGGCACAAAAAAGCGATCATATTCCACTTTGAACTCGAGTGCCAAAGTTGACAACAAGCTGCTCTCTCTACCATACTGCTCGAGGAAGAGACATCCGGCAGCGTGGATGACAGCCATGGCCCTAAGAGCGGTCTTAGTCTGGTCTAGGGAGCTACCATCCTTCACAATGACAATGCTGTACTGATCCTGGTTCAGGTCTTGGAGAATCAGGGTGATGGCCTCTTTGTTGAACCCAGCAAAATACACCTCAGGCACCGACACCTCGACCTGAATATCCTTGAACTCTTTGCTGCTCAAGAACTTGTAAAACTCCACCTCTCTCTCAGCCAGACCACCACTGGACAGGAAAAGTAGTAAGGCAGGATCTTGTGGGAGGAACTTGAATACCAGACGACATGTTTGCTCTTTCTTAGTGCCCTGTTCGCTTCTCGTACCTGGTCTACCACTTGTATCTACACCTCTATTCTCCTCCATGCTACTACTCTGGTCACCGCTTCTTGTAGTAGGCTGACTATTATCCTCTTCTACATCCACAATACCTAGACATTTATCCTGTGCTTTTACATTCTTTCCACCTTTCTCCAGACGACATTTATCCTGTACATTCAACTGTTTCACACCTTTTGTTTGTACATTTTGGTTCTTTCCACCTTTTGCTTGTACATTTTGGTTCTTTCCTTCATCCATTTGTAAAGCTTCCTGCCTCACATACTGAACCTCCACAAATGCAATCTCGCTCAGGAATCCCTCGCGTCCTTCCGGCAGCCTGACAGACCAGAATGACACAGTGACTGGACAACCGCACTTCCTCCCCAACATCTCCTCCAGCCACCTTCGACTGATCTCCTTGTCACTGTTCAGGGGCGGCAGCTCCGGGACGCTCTTGTTGTCTGCGTTGTTGGCCCCAGTCTATGTGAATGAAGTGATATTGATAAGTTTATTTTTGCAATCATTCATCTATACAGTATATAGATGCCAGTTAAGTCTAGATATGAAATAAGTTAGGCATATTAACCACTGTGAACATAGATCAAGTTTTAAAAGTACCGTATGGATTTCTTTTACATTGAATCGGCTCATGATACTGATACTTTATATAAGTGAAGGTGTCACTAAGTGGATTAATGTATATAAGGTATCTTTTAAAGGATTATATTATACATACTTATAAGCTACTCTTATCCATTCTGGAGAAATAAAACTGGCCAGGGAGAAAATTTAAGACTTACCCAATGAACAGATTTGGAGAGCACTTCTCTCTTCTCAAGAAACAAGATGACAGATCGAGCCCTCTCTTCGCTGAGTTTACCGTAGTCGAGAAAATCCGGTGCAGCAGCCATGAAGAACATGAACCCGTAGAGCCACATGTCTTCGACGTTTCTTAGTAAATCTTGGAAAGTGATGTCTTGCTCTAATACCACTCCATTTCCTGCCAAGGCTTGCTGAAAAGTGGTCCAGTAGCATTCTAGGACTTCAGTGAGGTTATTTGTGTACACCGAGGGAGCTGAACTGAGAAACAGGAGGCTCATAATATCGCACACAGGGTTGCCAAAGTGTGCAAACTGCCAGTCCAGGATTTTGACATCCTTTCCGTCATCAGAAAACATGACATTTCCCGTCCACAGGTCTCCATGAATCAGAGTCGTCAAAAAGGGATGGGCCTGGTCAGTATAGACCAAGTTCCTTATCAGTGGCCAGTATGATTTGAGTGTGCCTGCCGTGGGAGTATCGGCAAACATCTTGATAAACCTCTGGAGACCCACTTCAACTATGTGCTCCAGGAATGCTGCATCCCAGGGAATGTCCAGCTTTGTGATCTTATGTCTATTTATGTTACTAAATCCTGCAGCATGTATTATTGCAATTTTAGACAATGTGTTCTTTACCTGTGCAAGAGATATGCCCTCCGGTGGTGTTAGAGACGTGTAATTCTTGTCATTCATGTTTTCCAAGGCCACTGTTACTCTGTCACCTTCAAGCCCAGCCCAGTACACAAGTGGGATAGGGTAATGGGAGTTGATATTTTGGCAAAAAGTCTTGAATTCCTCCGATGCAGCATACTTGTAGAACTCCACCTCTCGCACTGACAAATTTCCATTCGTGACAAAATCAGCCATTGCTTTGTTTTCCGGCATGAACTTTAACACCATCGAGCTGTGTATCAAATCATCACTCGGGCTGACTTTATACGATACTTTGACGAAGGATATGTCCGAGGCAAATCCGTGCCTCTTCTCCGGCTCGTGTACACTCCAGGATTCAAGTTTCAGGTTTGTGCCAAGTCCACTCACCAAGACTTGCTGCAGCCATGCGTGTGTTATGGAAGCTTGGGAGGCCAGCGGCGCGAGCTCTGTCTCATCCTCCATCGTGTCTCACTCAGGTTGTATCTCAAAGACAGTCTCTAGTATTGTATTATATTATTTAGCCCCAAAATCATTATAAACTTCTCATTTACACTATTTTCCTTTGCCATCTACTCCTCTGTTTGCCTTTGTTTTAATGTTTTTCTTTCCTTCATCTTCATTACTGCTATCTCCATTTCATGCCTTGTACTTTATATTTGTACAGTACTCCTATCTGCAAATGAAAAAAAATACAGTCTGTATATACATAAAGTAACCTGTATAGTGTATACATTACTGCAATGGGAAAAAGCATATATTTCACAGAGTTGAATGAGCTATAGTCCATTCATTATAAGTAAAGGTAGGACACAAATTGTGCCTCCTATCCTCTGTAACTCAAAAAAGGCTATAGCAAATAGGCTGTAAACTTCCACACCTATTCCCTGTCTGACTCTCCCTAATTACTGTAGTACTGTAGATATAATAGCTCGCTTACTCGTGTTATGAAAAGTTGGGGTCGAGATTTTTGGTCTACTTATAATGAATAGGGTATTTTAACTAATATGCTTACCCCTTTCAGTATCATTGCCTTTTTCCTATTATTCTTACTAACACTGAATGGTTTCACATACATATATACTGTACATACATACACAAATTTAAAGACCGACTGCTCCACACAAAGTGCGGTTCCGGTCTCATGTCTTAATGGCGGCGTTCCAGGCAACCCTGTTAAGAGCTGCCTCACTTGTCAGGTTCTTTGATTTAAGATCAGACCACAAAGTCCGATCCCACGTCTTTCTTGGTCCGCCCCTTGGTGCAGCTCCCTCCACATTCATGGCCTTGCATCTTTTCACCCAGCTTAGTTCATCCATCCTCTCCACATGTCCAAACCATCCAAGCCTACTAGTACGCATCACACAGCTTAGCAAAACTTCTAGCAATCAAAACCTGATCTGAATTTATTAACCTTTCGACTGTCACAGGTTATTTCTAGTGAAACCAGAGTGATGACATGATGGTGTTGTGGCGGGACTTTGTTGTAAAGTATTACACTCCAACTGCGGAAAGGCAACCCTGTCTGAGCCATTACATGTAATAAAAAAGAAACTAATAAACCATTGTATGTATGCATATTAAATTGTGTATGAAGAACCAGATTGAAATTAAAAATGCATCAAGGTATACACTGATAGCCTAAAGGGTTCAAAATCTTCAAGTAGTTGCCAGAATATAATGAAAAAGATGTCACCGGTACTGAAGGAGTTGTTATTTCTTTCTTGGACACCCCAAAATAGAATGTCTGCAATGTAATAGAGCTAAAACTAATATACTGACTGCAAAACTCACTTGACTGAAATCAACCAAACATGTAGGGTACCTCTATTGTCTCAATGGGTAGTGACTGTCTTGTAACTGAGTTGTCTCCAGTTCAATCCCAGCAGTGGGGGCTTGGGATTTCTGTGAGAAGACCGGTTCAGTATCCAACCCAATTTGGTAACTAAATATTAAAGTAACATATCAGAGTCCTATAATAACCCCCCTTACACTGGAACATTAATATTTTAAATATCGTTCTTAACACCAATAACCCACAAATGAAATTACCGTTATGAAAATATGTGATTCTCCCAGGATTCGAACCTAGGAAATCTCATACAGAACTTACATGCTTTAACCATTACACCCTCGAGACAGTTATAAGTACAGTACAGCAAATGACTAAGATTAATATCCATTTATCGAATACTGGATATCAATCTAATCACGTACTGCACCCAACTGTACTATGAATGGCCTAATGATTATATTAAAGTATTCTAATTGTAATTATAACAAGCAGCATATGATATTGACTGGGTAGGAATACAGCCAAACTATAGTCATTAACATCGACAATGATGGGAGTTTGTCTAGGAACACAGGCCTATATGATGCAAGCAAACTGGAAGGTATATAAATATTTCTTTGAATTCATACATGTATAAACGGCTCTGTCTCGAGTCAGCCATCCCCACTAAGCTATGGGGTATGTGCCTGAGTATATACATACTGTACATATATATAAACCTGGAGTGGTGGCGTCTATGCCGTGGGCCCACCTCTCGGGGCTGCTGACCCTCCCGGCCGGGGACAATATCGCCGATCGATGGGGGGGACAGCCGGCTGCCGACCGTGGGGAGCAGTTCCTGGGAGCCAAACCGCCACAACAAACCCCTTCCTCCTCCTTGGGGGCACAAGAACCTCGGAGTGGCTTCGGTCGCCCGGGCAAGTACCATACCTCTCATACCACACACACACATTACACTGTTATCTCTCCCTCCCTGCCCACCCCAAACCAGCTTCCAGAAGCACATCCATACTCATATCTCTCGCCGCTCCATCCAATCACTCATAGACAACACACAGCTGCAGGGACTACCTCCAGAAATCCATCCTTCTGAATCCTCCCTTCCTCGCGAGGACAGAGTCCACCTGGCCAGGCTGAGATGTGGGCAACATCCAGCTCTTCTGAGCTATCAGAAGAGACTGGATATCTCCGTCGTCAACACCTGCCCAGGATGCAACACGGCATCCCATACTATTAAACACAGCATAGAAGACTGCATTCTACACAATCACTTCACCAACAACATAATCTACACTCCTTGAGAGCCCTGTGGGAAAGCCCGATCGTGGCCATGGCCTTCCTTAGGGACTCGGGGCTGTTCAGCCAGGCAGCTTAGGGAACGACAACAACAAATTAAACAACACTGTGCTAATCCATACATTAAACCCTTTCATGCACCAGGGGTTGCCGTTTAGTATTCAGAAACAGAATTCTCTTAGTCTTATAATTACCTTTCCAATATTAGTTTTCTGTCCACAGCTCACTCAAAGACAACTGCAGAGGTTGAAGTAACTAAACTATAGGTTTTAAAACATCCCTGATGGTCACAAAGGCTTGTAAGTATCCCAGAAAGGGTGAAAATTGCATCCTTGTACACGAAAAGGTTAACAAACAATTATAAAACATAGGTAATTTTAAAATTATATTCACACTTACATCACTCTACAAATACAATAGTATTCACAGGTGTTGCATACAGTACTGGGAAACTATTTATTGTGCATCAATAATCAAAATACAGTACAGTACAGTACAGTAATACCCCGCCCAACCAGACTAATCGGGGGAAAATCCGATCCGGGAGTGATAAAAGTCTGGATCTGCCAAAAGTCTGAACTTCATACTTTGGCTTCCGGAATAGTCTGGAAGTCTCAGTAACAGTCCATACAAGATCTTACATTTCTGGACTAAATTTCTGAAAAGTTCAGAAGTCTGAGTACTACAGTCCGAAGATCTCATATCCGGACTATATTACTCAGACTTCCGGAAAAATTCAGAAGTCTGAATACAATAATCCAGACAAGATCTTACATTTGCAGACTATATTACTCAATACTCAGACTTCAGGACTTTTCCGGAAGTCTGAGTAAGAAGTCCGAATTGAAATGCTTGTCCGGAAGTCTTGAGTTTCCAGATGGGTGGGCTCTGGATGGGTGAAGTTCTACTGTAACTAACAAAACACATATAATGCTTAGTGTACTTTCTAATTCTTATTACGGACATTGATTTACAAATCTACAACAATATATGAAAGTACTGCACTCACTGAAATGATTGAAGAGTTGGCTGCCTTTAGAGAAAAATAAGTGAGCTTAGTAACAGGTCACATGGTAATGACCTGGGGAAAGTTTTAGCCACTAATGCAAAGTACTTCAGTTTGAGTCAGCTGCTCCTGTTGTAAGGAGCGTTCTCTAAGGAAATTGATAATCAAAATACATTGACTTTAGCTCGACCATCAGGTTGACAAAAAATCTTATATCCTATCTATTTTCTATAAAGGATGTTCTTCCTATTAATACTACCTCAAATGGTTGCACTTTCTAAAGTGAACTTCCATCACAGAAAGAGAAAAAAGGACTTGTCAACCTGATTATTGAGCTTGATATACAGTACTGGTAGTTTGACTTCTAATCTCAGATGAGAACACAGATTACTCAAACTGAGGTACTCAGGGTTAGTGGCTGAAACTTAGTCAACAATCAACTATATACAGTACTGTATATGGTGAATTAACCCTTTCATTATGGATGACATTTATCATGCTATTCTAGCTACTATATAATAAAAGATTGCATGCAGTTTAGTAAGGTTCTGTGCGAGTCGTATATAAAATTGTGTTAGTTTATACACATATAATTTCTAAAGACCAATACTAAGCACAAAAAAAATTGTCTACTGTTAGCTAAAATAAAAAGCAGAAGATATTACTCGCATACATACATACATACACAACATTTCAAGACCGAGCGCTCCACACATATGTGCAGTTTCAGTCTCTTGTCCTAATGGCGGCGCTCCAGGCAACCCTGTTAAGGGCTGCTTCACTTGTCAAGTTTTGGATTCGAAATCGGCACATATAGTCCGATCCCAGGTCTTCCTCGGTCCACCCATTGGTGCAGTTACCTCCACAATCACAGACCTGCATATTTTCACCCAATTTTGTTCATCCATTCTCTCTACATGTCTACTTGTACTACTACTACCATCCCAGTCTACTTGTACGCATCTCCTTGCTAATACTCTTTATACCTAAGCGTCTCCTCAGCTCATCATTTGTTATTCTATCCTGCAGTTTGGCCCCACACATCTATCTCACCATTCTCATCTCATTACGTTCCATTCTGTTGACATCCTCTACTTTAACAGCCCATGTTTCTGAGGCATACATCATTGCACTTCTAACACATGAGGCATACACCTTTCCCTTCAGGGGGAGAGGCATTCTTTTCATGGTCAGAATTGGCAGCAGTTCTCTGAACTTCCCCCAGCCACATCTAATTCTAGCAACAGTGGCAGCCTCGGCCCCAATACCGGCAGATATGGTATCTCCTAGGTAACAAAACTTGCCCACGAGCTCCAATGACTCATTTTCAAAATTCACAGCCACAGGATCATCATTTAACACAAGCACCCCCTTGCACAAAACGCACTCAAATTTCTCGATTTCTGACTTATCCTTCGGCAGGGGTCCTTTTTATTCTACTACAGCGCTTACTCCCATGGTGCACCCAACATCGACAAACGCTACACCAAAATTATTAATATTCCAGAGATTAACAATCAACTTCAACCATGTACAGTTGGCCACATTAATTTGCATACACTCCATGTTTTAATGTATGGAAGGAAACTTAGTACTGTACCAGTATGATTGAATTAGAAGTGGATTTTTTCATGCAATAGTTAAATAATATGATCAACTAACAGTTTTATAGCAAATTATTCTTAAAAGTCAATCACACTGTTTCTTTCCATATATAAAATTATGGCCATAGCGCGGATGGTAGAGCACTCGTCTACAAACCGAGAGGTATAGTGTTCGAGGCTTGAGCCATCCATCCAGTGTGCGTTATTGGCAGACGACAGTGCTGTGGTGGACAGCGCAGTTTAGCAATCTTTAGCAACTGTCCATTTAAGTCACTGAAACATCAGGGCACCCACCCTAGCTCGCTCTTGAGTAGTAATTTTGTTTTTGTTTTTTTGCCAGACGCCGTAATTCCCGAGAGGGGTGGCCATGAACATTAGGGGTTTGTCCCGAATTGCTAGGTCAAGTTGCCTGGGTTTGACATCTATGGTACCAATAACATTTTGACATTGAGGGCTTGATCCGCTGACCCTTTGATCAGCAGCTGACGCTTTACTGACTATGTCACGGCTCGCGACAGCTTGAGTAGGGAATGCCTGGTGGTATAAAAATGCATAATAAATACAAACTAATGTGGCTAACTGTACCTTATAAAGTTTGTCCTATATAACCACAATAAAGTCACCTCTATTATTCTGTTCTTATCACTACTATTACAAGCAACAGATATTGCATACAGTATTTAACAAAAGTTGGTATCACGCAAGAGCAATTATTATAAAAGTTTTATTCACAACTTCTTTCTGGTAACATTTTGAGATAATTTGCAATGGTAGTGGCAACTATAGTCCATTCTTTATAGGTAGGCCAACAATCTTCACCACTAACCTCTAAAGCTCATAAACAACTAGAGTAATGGAGCTGATATTTCTACCTTTTAGGAAGGGACAGCCTGGGAATCGATGTGGAAATTTACAGCACATTTATTTGCTCTAGCCCTTTGTGAGTTACAAAGGTTAGGGGTCACAATGTCTGACCTACCTGTAATGAATGGACTATAGATTGTAGGTGAATTATCCTATGTGAGATAATTTTTACAGAAGTATGTATCATAAGCTGCCAGACTAGAGTTATGCAAAACAATTTAGGGAAAAAGCGCTTGTGTGATGCCAGCTACAGGTCTCCCTCAACTTACGATTGGGTTACGTGCCTGAAAACCCAATCTTAAATAGAACAATCATATAGCGAACCCTAAAATTAATAGGGTAAATGGGGATGCGTTCTTGGATCAGCCAAAATCCAAACACATACACCTAAAATCTATAGTAATATTGTAAATCGGGGCATCGGCTAGTGAGGGAAACCTGTAGGCCTACATACATTATCTAAGCATTAGTGTATATCATGTGCTGACAGTGCTACTACAGGGTGGGCCATGAGTCAAGATTGATTCTACTATATGTAGAAAAAAATTACATAAAAAGTTGAAATATATGAAATAATCTTGATTGACCATAAAAAACTTTCTATAACAGTAATTCAATTAAAAGGATATCAACATCTATAAACCCTTTGAAAATTATGACGCATTTTGACAGTTCATTCTGGCTATCATAAGATTTTATACAGTTTAGGAAGGATCTGTGGGAATCATAAGGGCAAAGACTATCTCAATTAACCCTCCGACTTCCATATATCCTTCCTAATCTGAATACAGAAATGAAATGAGTAATCGAATCTTGAAAGGGATAAGTTATCGATTGCAAAAAATTACCTTACTAATCATGATCCGATCCGATCATGACTTGTGGCCCCACCTGTACAGTTGGCCACATAAGTTCTGTTCCTCTCTGTGATCTTATGCATGGAAATATAATGCCCATGATTGAATTACGAGTGCAGTTTCTTATGCAGTGGTTAACTCATCTGATTAGTCAACTAATAATTAAAAGAAACCATACGTGCAATTCACTCATACTGTTTAACTTTCATACATAAGATCACGACGAGGAACAGAACTTACGTGGGCAAATGTACAATAAATTGATACATTACAGAATGCGAAACACACTCGGAATTTCGTAGCCAAGATAAAAGTTATTGAAATTGATATGATAATGATATATATTTATCCATGTACCCTGAGGAACAGCCAAGGACGATTAGGTAGGGTTTATCTGGACCCCCTTCTCCCTCACGTTTAGCACTATTAGTTTGGCAATTTTAGGCTAGGTATCCTTTTGGTAACAGTACATTGAACTCGTTGTAGCTTGTCTATATCTTTTTGGTACTAAGGGCACCAGGATTGAACGCAATACTCCAAAAGAGGGCGGACTAAGGAATTGTAGAATTAGGATTACATCTTTGGATTTATGCTCAAATTACCTGCCTATAAAGCCAATTATTTTGTTTGCCTTCTTAACAATTTCAGTACATTGCATTGTTGACTGGGTTTTAGGTTACTCAATATTGTTACTCCCAAATAAGTTTCTCTGTCTACACTGATAAGCTGGGTGCCATTCATTGAATAGTTTACTTTCTCATTTCGGTTTCCGAAATGGAATATATTTACTTTCTCATTTTGGTTTCCGATATGGAGTACTTTACATTTATCCACACTGAAACACATTTGCCAAATTTGAGCCCAACATGACAAAGGAATGTCATCCCCTATCTATCATGTCTGTGTCTGTCTTGGCTCTCTCTCTCTCTCTCTCTCTGTATGGTATGCATATGTACTCACCTAATTGTAGTACAGTATACAGGATTTGAGCCTAAGCTCGTGTTGTCCTGTCTCTCTCTCTACATTTATCCAATTTTGCTTTAAAAGTTTGGATATTTCTTGCTCCCACCACCTCCCCATTCAACTTATTCCAACAATCAATGCTTCTATACGGGAAGCTGAACTTTCTTACATCAGACTTACATACAACTTTCCTCAACTTACATTCATGACCCCTGGTTCTTCCCTCGTCCCTCACCACAAAATCTCCCTTGTCGATCTTCTCATATGTGTATATACTGTATGTGTATGTATTGAGGGGAGGGAGAGATGTGGATGGTTGGATGGATATAGATGGGTATAGATCAATAGATAGTTAGATAGATAATTAATAAAATTCAGATAACCCCCATTTTATCAATTAGGTTGCCTCTGCAGTATAGTACATGTATAGTGTGACCATTGTTAGAGCTAAGCTTAACCCTTTCAGTATGATAATGCCTTTCTTCATGATATTCTGGTTATCATTAGACAATTTTATTCAGCTTAGGAAAGAATTGTGGGACTTAAATGATTATACGCAACAGTGTGAACCAATTTGTTTCATAAAGGTCCTTCCTAAGCTGTTTAATTGACTAGGATTAGCCAGAATAAAATGAAAAATGCATAATGAATGGATTAAGAGTATGTCAAAGTATACAGTCTTATGTTATACAAATGTTATAATATTGCTTGCCTAAATCTCCAGTATGTAATTTCCTAATGGTTGTTTATATAGTTTGTTTGTCTTTTTATTGGTCAGTTTCTGGTTTTGGTTTGCAAGTTTTAAATTTTAATTACTAGCCAAAAACGTCTGAAGTGTTCCTCTGTTCTCTAAAAAGGACACTACTGCTATGGCTCTACTGGATGTTATCATGTTAAAGGACTTGAGGTGGGGGTAGGCGGCACAGAAGAACATGAAGCCGTATATCCATAAATCTTCTACATTTTCAGTAAAGTCTTGGAGTGTGAGGCTTAATTTTGACTTTATTCCAATTTGCCCTAGTACGTCTTCAAGTTTCGTCCAATAGCACTCTAAGATCTCGGCCAAATGATCGCTGTACACGGCAGGCTTCGAGCTCATCAGGAGGAGAGTTAATAGATCGCAGACTGGGTTGCCGATGTGTGTAAACTGCCAATCGATGATACACGCCCTCTGGCCATCCTCCCCAAATAAAATGTTGCCGGTCCACAGATCACCGTGGATCAGTGTTGCCAGACCCGGGTATTTCTGAGCCACACGCAATAGTTCTGGTACGTGCTGCTTGAGGGCTTGTAGCGTCGTCTCTAAAGGGGTCCCAGAATAAAGGGGAATCAGCAAGTCAATACCATTCAGCACCTGTTTGCCTTGAAAAGCATTGTCCCAAGGAAGGTCTAAGAAGTGCTTGCCACGCGTTTCAATTGCAAAAAATGATGCAGCATGAACAGTGGCTATTGCTTCTAAAACCGTCATGACTTTGTCCAGCATTATTCCCTCAGGAGGAACCATAACTTCATAATTTTCAGACCTCATGTTCGGCATCACTATAGTCAAAGCCTCGTCACTAATCCCAGCCCAGTATACCCGAGGAACAATCTCCGGTAACCCACTCTTTTGGCAGATGGTGATAAATTCCTCCTCAGCAGTGTATTTGTATAACTGCATCTCCCTCTCACCAAACTTCCTAATTTTCATGCTCTCCACTTTGCTCTTATCTTTGGGGTATAATTTCACCACCAGCGATCTCTCCCACTTTACTTCTTCGTTCTGCTCTCCTTGTGTAGTGAAGGAAGCATCTACAAACACAATTTCACTGGCAATGCCAACTTTTTCCTCCTGTTCTCTCACTTTCCAAGATATGAGGATGGCGCTTGTTTTCATTTTGTGGCTGAGCACCTTCTCCAGCCAGTGTTGAGTTATACCTTCCTTAGATTTTAAGGGAAGCAGAGACGTGTCTTCCATTTCACTTGATTTATTAGTTATGGAATGTGGAGTTGTGTCTTCCATTACACTTGATTTAGCCGTGAATGAGAAGCCAATACTACCCTGCAAAAGTAAACCTTTTTTAAAAACTACAGTATGAATATTACAATTTTAATAAAATACAAAAAACAAATCTTTGACTATGTCTGTGCTAGAGTGTACCATATTTCCAAAGTTTAGTAAATACAGTATATATGGAATACTTAATTAATAGATATATGTCAATGTATATCTACTACAGTAATCTATGGAAGTCAAAGGGTTGTTATTGTTACTGTTGTGTGACACTCAGCTGACTAATGCCATTGTCCTAAAGGGACCAAAGTTGGAGGGCAGACCATCTTTCCTTTCAAGGGTAATTTTAAGACAGTTCGTTTCTGTTGCGGTCCTGAAAGATAGTTGGCTGATGGGCAGATCAAGTCAAAGGATTAATTGAGGTTGGGTTTACCTCTTTAATTGTCAAAGGTAATTTCTAAGCTGAGTAAAATCATCCAATATTAGTCAGAAAAAGTAATAGAACACCATCATATACTAAAGGGTTAAGGAGAAATATTTTCTCCATTTCCATTTATGAACTAGCCAAAAAATTTGCAAAGTGCCTGTTCTCCTCCATAAAGGTCACCATGCCACGGATACGAGCATCTGTAATCTTGTTATTGTCAACTAGATCAAGGAGTGAGGCTGTAGTGAACATATAGCCATGGATCCACAGATTATCCATATTCTTCTTTAACTGTTCCAAAGTAAAATTGATAGGGATATCATTTTTCCTCAAGGCATCCTCAAAACTGTCCCAGTAATGTTGTAGAAGCATCGGCAGGTGCTGATTATATGTACTGGGGCTGCCACTCACAAAGAGCAGTGTCGTTATGTCACACACAGGATTCCCTACGACTGCAAACTGCCAATCGATGATACTGACGTTAGTGTCGTCTTGGGAGAACATGATATTGCCAGTCCACAAATCCCCGTGGATGAGTGTGTCAAACAGAGGGTACTTGGAGGCCACACTCACAAGGTCCTCCACACGAGCTAGAAGGGCATCAAGGGTGTTGGCAATGGGGGTCCCCGCAAACATCTTTATCTGCATACCAAGCCCAGTCTTGATGTAGTCTATCATGGTGCTTGGGTCTGATGGGATGTCAAAGTTGAGTCTGCCATGCTTATAAATGCTAGCAAGCCCAAAGGCATGCAAAATGGCAATAGATCTTAAAGAGGATTTGATTTGCTTTAGGCTATTTCCCTTTACCGGTGTTGTCATTCTGAAATTATCAGTTGTGAGGTCATGAAGGACGATGGTGAACACATCATCCTCTAGACCGGCCCAATAGACCTCCGGGACAGGGTGCGGTAGACCACTGTTGAGGCAGAAGGTCATAAACTCCTGTGAGGCTGCGATTTTGTAAAACTCCACCTCGCGCTTCCCCAGTTGACAACTTTTCACCAGAGCTACAGCCCGGGGCTCTCGTGGCATTAGTTTCACCACAAGTGATGCATTAGCAGCTTTTATTGATGAGGTTTCTTGTTTTTCTCCTATCATGTCTGTATCTTCAACAATCCCATCATATTCACAAAGCTCATACGATACACTTACAAAAAATATTTCACTCAGAAACCCATCCTTGACCATCGGAGCATTTGCTGACCAACTGGTAGCCTTCACTTGGCAACCTAGCTTAAACTTTAACACTTCCTCCAACCACTCCTTGCTTACACCTTCACGAGATGCAAGCGGAACTAACGCCATAATATCAGCGGTTCTTTTTAAATCTTTTTCTTGAATCTTCAGAGCAATCTTTGATTTCAGTTGTCCTTACCTGGAAAGAAAGGCTTGGCTCATTTTCTTATAATATATATATACACCAATTGGAATAAATAATCGTGTACTATAATTCAGTCTTCAAATTTATTCATGTCTCTCTAGAGCTGTAACATAGAACCTGATAGAACTTTCTTTAAAAAGTCTACTCGTATAAGAGACCACAAGTGAAGTGAGCCTGAGCAATGAAAAGGTTGAAGTAATTTTATAGTGTATATATGATCAATAGAAAGCTGTTGGAATAAATGCTGGTGTGAAACTGTGTTCAATTTATGAGTTGTTGTTGTTGTTGTTGTTGTTGTTCCCCAAGCTGCCTGGCCGAACAGCCCCAAGGCCCCGAGCAAGGCCAAGGCCAATTTATGAGTACTGTACATACATAACATTTTAAGACTGAGTGCTCCACACATACGTGCAGTTTCAGTCTCTTGTCCAAATGGCGGCGCTCCAGGCAACCCTGTAAAGGGCTGCTTCACTTATCAAGTTTTTGGATTTGAGATTGGCACGTATAGTCCGATCCCACGTCTTCCTCGGTCCACCTCTTGGTGCAGCTCCCTCCACAATCACAGACCTGCATTTTTTCACCCAATTTTGTTCATCCATTCTCTCCACATGTCCATACCATCCCAGTCTGCTTGTACGCATCGCTACGCTAATACTCTTTATACCTAAACGTCTCGGCTCAACATTTATTCTATCCTGACATGGAGGGATGTGTACAGATAGAGATAATGGAGGGATGTGTGTAGATAGAGAGAATGGAGGGATGTGTACAGATAGAGAGAGAGATGCGAGCAGGGCGTCAAACGAAAGTCGGGTCCGTTCTTTTTAGTCTTTATTATTGTATAGTCGCGCTAATAAGTGATGTCTCGGCACCAAGTATATTTTGATCAATAATTGGTATCCGCAATATCTAAGTTTCATTTCTTCAAATCGAGTGAAATAGACAAACCTGTTCCTACACTTACCCACCCTATTCAACATCTGACAGACATTAATACAGCACAGAGCAAGCCATATGTAATGACAGCTGGGACATGACTTATTAGCGCGACCATACAGTACAGTATATGCTGAGATAAAATTGTGGCTTACCGTTCAAATTATGTCTTTGGAAGTGATAAAGCGGGCAAAACGACATTATCTCATGCTAATTTTCTTGTATTCCATCTCATATTTGTTGATTTCATTAATTGAGTTTAGAAGTGAAGTTGGTTAGTGAAAAAACATAATTCATTTTCAAGTCTTCAAACAAAATTACTCCGGTTTGAACCGTTTGATGCCCTGGATGTGAGTAAAGACACTCTGTAACACATTGAAACTTTGCCATACCCATTATAAACTTTTACATAAATTACATAATTGACCACATACGAGTTTCAGGCTACAGTACAAGGAAGTTGGAGTTATTTATATCGATATCAGAACAATTACGAGCTAAAATATGGTTGTATTGTATATATATAAATATATAAAACCAAATTAATAAAATTCATCAGAAACCTACATTATTATTGCATTTCTGTTGTATAATGATGTTTACGGATCCAACTTCTTTATAGCCTGAAACTGACAAGTGGTAATTTCTGTGACAAATTCAGATGGATGCTAACCAATAAACATAATTTACAATTAATTTTACTGCAATACAAAAACACATTGTAAACTAACAAAGATGTAGAGCCTAATCAAATTTAATAAATATACCGGTAATAATATTAACCCCTTCTGTACCGGCGACGTCTTTTTACTTTATCTTAGCTACTATTAGACAATTGTATTAAGTTTCAAAAGGGCCTCCAGCAATTAACAGGCTTCGAACTATCTCACTTAACCCTTTTGGCTACAAGAGATCCTTCTTAAACTGCACACAATCATTTGAATAGAGCTGAAATAATACCTCAAACATCCCCGGTAGTGAAAGGGTTAATAATAATAATAATAATAATAATAATAATAATAATAATAATATAATAATAATAATAATGATAAAAATAATAACAAAAATAACAATAATACAGGTAAAAATAATAATAATAATGAATGGCTTGACAAAACTGTACAGGTATCTTTAATATACTGTTCATCCCATTAGAAGGCTTAACCGTATATGGGCAAGAGGGTTGTAAGAATGCTGAAAGCAGTAACAAGAAATAGGGTGGTCAGCATGGAAGTAAAGAAGTCCTTGCATGATAGTATGGTAATCTCGACATTGACGTACGGGAGTGAAGTATGGACATTGTTGGAGAAACACAAACCAAGAGTGAGAGGGGTGGAAATGAGTTACTTGAGAAGTGCATGCGGAGTTACATGGAGGGATAGACAGACGAATGAGGAAGTATGAGAGCGGTGTGGTGTGAATGTAGATGTGCTGGAAAGTGTGAAATGGAATACCTTGAGATGGTTCGGCCATGGGAACGTATGGGAAGCGAGAGAATGACTAAGAGAGTGTGCGAGAGTGAGGCGGAAGGGCAAAGAGGGAGAGATAAACCAAAAGAGAGGTGGAAGGATGGAGTTAAGAAGTATAAGTGTAAAAGTGATGCTAGATGGGAGGAGAGGAATCAACTGACTGGGGACAGAGGTGTATAGGGGTGATTTGTTCGTGACCACCCCTTCGGGGATCACGGCGTCCGGCAATAGATAGATAGATAGAATATCTAAACTTGATTTATCTATTTTGAGTGAGATATACAAATATATTCCTACAGTTACCCACCCTATTAAACATCTAATTGAAACACTTCTCCTTCAACCCTATCTAAACACACTACATAACTGGTGCATTACAAACAGACTCAAGTTGGCCCCAGCTAAATCCACTGCAACCCTCCTCACAAGCTGGACAGCCGAATACAAAAACACCCCGCACCTCACCATAAACAACACCCCCCCTAACACACACACACGCACCCAAAATCCTAGGAGTAACATATGATACTCTAATGACATTCAAACAACATATCACAAACGTAAAAAATTAACTGACACCCAGACTTAATGCCCTCAGGTCACTTGCCCACATAAAATTTGGACACAACAAAGAAACTACCACCACAGTATACAAACAATACATAAGATAAGTAATGGAATATGCAAGCTCTGCCTGGGCTTCTAACCTAGCTGAAATACATCACAAGGACATGAGAGGCACCCAATTCCTGGCTGCAGCCTCCACAAACCAACGACACCCACTACACTACATGGCAGCACACCCACAGACACCAAGGAATATCAAAACAACACTCAGCACATGGTATCACACACAAATACCTGTACTGTCATCTCTCCCTCCCTGCCCAACCTAAACCAGCTTCCAGAAGCACATCCATACTCATATCTCTCGCCCTTCCATCCAATTACTCATAGACAACACGCAGCTGCAGGCACGACCTCCAGAAATCCATCCTTCTGAATCCTCCCTTCCTCGTGAGGACAGAGTCCACCTGGCCAGGATGAGATGTGGGCACCTTCCAGCTCTTCTGAGCTATCAGAAGTAACTGGATACTGTATCTACGTTGTCAACACATGCCCAGGATGCAACACAGCACCCCATACTATTAAACATATCATAGATGACTGCATTCTACACAATCACTTACGCCAACAACATAATCTACACTCCTTGAGAGCTCTGTGGGAAAGCCCGATCATGGCCATGGCCTTCCTTAGGGACTCGGGGCTGTTCGGCCAGGCAGCCTAGGGAACGACAACAACAACAACATCTAACTGACATTAATACAGCACAGAGCGAGCCAAATGTAATGACAGCTGAGACATGACTTATTAGTGCTACAGTATTGGTAGATCTGTGAACCCTTCAGTAATATGACACCTTTCTCCACTTCATCATGGCTAACCCTAAGCAATTTTATTAGGGTTAGGAAGGATCTGTGGCAGCTAATGGGTTAATTGAGATACTTTGTACCCCATTTGAACCCTAGATATTATTCCTAAGATGAATATAATTGTCTAATGTTAGCCAAAATACAATATAGATAGCGTCCATATATATTGAATGGGCTAAATGACATATAGGACATACTGTACTGTACATATAATTATATATATACCGTATAATATATACAGTATATAATTATATATACTGTATATTATAATATATATATATACAGTATACTGTACAGTACTGTATATACTGTATGTACTATAATACATATAGCTGTGATTATACTTAAACAAGATACAGTAATACAATATCTATATAACAGAATATTCAACAATAAAGCAGAACATTGACCAACTTATCAAAGGCACACTATTTTTACATTAGTAGAAAACTCAATACAGTTCTATCCCTCTCTTTCAGACTCTGGGGATATTGGAAATCCAAAGCTTCTGGACTATGGGCGGTATTCTCAGTGGACAAATGTGATACCTCGAAATGACACTATACTATACTATTTTTGCCAACTTTACAAATGTTTTTGTGAAGGTAAAACCGGGCCGGCCTAGGGCTCGAACCCGGGTCCCCACGCTTGCGAGGCGAACACTCTCACCACTAGATCATGAGAAGTACTCCACTTGGGCTTGGGCCTCAAGTGATTCTTAGCATCCAGTTCTGTTCAAGCTTTCTGCCACAACTGCTGGCATTATACACAAAACCTGACCGATCGGAAACACTGTCGTACGAGTGAATCTATAGCCTTGTACAGTAATTCCTAAAGTTTTAGTCAATTCATGAAAATAGAGACTTTATATGAAACAGCTTTAAGTGAAAGTAATAATGTTTGTCAATTTTCTTGCAAATTTGTCTTAGTTTTGTTTGATTTACAACTAAATAATGAAGCGTTACAAATTATAAGTGAATTTTGTTCCCTAATTAAGGAACAATGTAAAAATGAAACAACTTAACCCTCTTGCTATCCTGTGGACTTGGGGGTTGCTGTTTAGCATTCAGAAATAGAGTTCTCTCAATATCATAATTACCTCTCCAAAATTAGTTTTCTGCCCACAGCTAACTCAAAGACAACTGCAGAGGTTGAAATAACTAAACTAAAGGTGTCTAAACACCCCTGAAGGTCACAAAGGTATTTAACACCTACTGTACCAGCGATGTACGTTGGCCGACAGTAAAACAGTCACTCGTCAGTACCAGCGACGGACGACGTTCGTCCATAATATGCGGTCCTTGTAACTGCCCGTATCGATCGGTACCTGGTACCATAACTTGTACGCACTGCTATGAGATCTTAGCAATACTTCTCAGCTTATAACCAAGCTCCCACAGGCTAGGAGGGTCAGTATTCCTCCATCTTTTGAGGTGGAAGGGTGTTCTCTCTCGACTCTGAAGCCATTTTGGCCACATTGCTTGGTACTGGAGGGTACATTTACGGTAATACCCTCTGGTACAGTAGGGGTTAAGTATCACAGAAAGATCGCAAATCGCGTCCTGTGCGTGAAAGGGTCAAAATGAGGCAACTTCAAGTGAGGAGTGCCTGTAATAAATATAATAGATTGGTTGCGCCAGTCTTCCTAATTGTACATGTGGGCAACCCTGTGAGAAGCTTCACTACTGACCAATCACGATAACACCTCTCCTTTAACCATTAAAGCTCGGGTGACTTTTTTTTCTGGTTATTTTTGTGATAATATTTAGCTACCACAAATTGTTTGTAAACTATATGAAATTGTCTATTATTGGCCAAATCAAAATGTAAACAAACGCCGCCCGTACTGCAAAGGTTTATATACTGTACCGTGATCTTATAGGCCTGGTGAGTATGATGATGATAATGATGCAGTTTTTACCACCATACACTCCCTGCTGAATAGCAAGGCTAGGGTGGGTGCCCTGATGAATCAGGGACTTAGTGAATAGTTGCCACAGATTGCTAGACCGCACCGTTCACCAACAGCACTGACATCTGCCAATAACTCACTGGCTGTCCCGAGGCTCGAACCGTCAACCTCACGGTTAGCAGGCGAACGCTCTATAATCGAGCTACGGCCTGTGGCAATGGATCCTAATCACTATAGGGAAGAGTGCAGTAAGCGGTCTGAGAATATGATTCAAGGTATCTGGTATGGGCTTACTTAATTTTTTAAGATAACATATGAAAAATTGTGGTAATTATTTTGAACTGAATACCATTCTTCAACCATTCATCAGTAGTAAAATTTTGAAAGAAAGGTGTTCACACTTCCAGACAGAATAGCCTCCCAATTAGTCTGAAAGAGGATATTTACTGTTTAATGAAATTCTAATGACAGGTACTTGTATTATGCACAGACAGGGCCCTATCACTATACCTGGTGCCAGCAAACTTGACAAAAATAGCTACCTTTATTGTAACGTATAACTCTATAAAAAAATGAGAGTAATCTAGCTGACAATTCTATATTTTGGTAAGAGTCGACCAGGATATAGGTGTTGAAATTTACTGCTTATTTACTTTAGCCTTTCTGAATTACAAATGGATTAGGGATCAAGATTAATTTAAAGTTCACTGGTACCGAGTATGTCTGTATTTAAAACCGATTAAAGTTCTCCAAAACATTTGTTGTCGACTACTGTCCCTGCTGATCAAGGAAAGTCTTGAATGTCCCACGGCTTTCAAGGAAGGTGAAAATGGCCTGAAGCCGTTCCTTGTTGATCTTATTGTGGCCGAGAAGATCAGGCAGCGAGGCGGTGACGTACATGTAGCCGTAGATCCACAACTTCTCTATGCTTTCCTTCAGCTGCTGGTATGTCACTTCTACGGACATTCCATTGCTCTTCAGGGCCGCCTCGTAGCTTTGCCAATAGCAGGTTAGAACTTCTTCGAGGTGGTTTGTGTACACGGATGGCTCGGCACTGATCAGCAAGAGGGATATTAAATCACATGATGGGTAGCCAATAAGACCAAACTGCCAATCTATAATGGAGGCTGAGGAGTCATCTGAGGAGAACATAACATTGCCAGTCCACAGGTCACTGTGAACCAGAGTTTTATTAAAGGGATATTTATAGCTGACATTAACAAGTTCGCTAGCATGCGGGCGGAGAGCAGATATGGTTTCTGACCATGGTGTATTTGCAAACAATTTATCTTGCATGTCCATCCCACCTAGCAAGATATCCATTAGGATGCTTGAGTCAAATGGTATGTCTAGGGGATGCTTGCCACCTTGCTTCTTCAAGGTATACACTCCAACTGCATGTATCACGGCAATGGACTTAACGGTACTCTTGATCTGTTCCAGGCTGTTACCATCAGCCAGCACAGACTCTTTATAACCATCTGGTTTTAAGTTATGGAGTACAATGGTGAGTGCATCCTCGTTCATCCCAGCCCAGTAAACTATTGGGACTGGATTGGCCAGGCCAGCATTCTTGCAGAACACCTTGAACTCCTCAGAAGCAGAATATTTGTAGAACTCCACTTCCCGGCGTCCCAGAGATCCGCCCACCACAAATTTGAGTACCTCCGGGTCCTCTGGCAAGAACTTGACAACCAGTGAGGCACTCTGCTGGTTCCCGTTCTTGATGGCGTACATAACCTCTACAAAACATACTTCACTGAGGAACCCTTCCCGCGAGGCCGGAGACATTATGGTGAACGATAATATCTCCACCTCCCCCTGGTGGTGGTGTGTGAGAACCCCTTCCAGCCATGTCTGAGTGATCTCCTGCTTGGAAGTCAGCGGAGTGGGGGCATCCGTGGCCATTGTTGCTTAAAGAGAACGGATGTATTTTGCTTCGTTTTAGACACAGAGGAATGCTGATCCACCTTGAATTCAATTGTATGGTGATCCACTTACAGATGTATGCTGATTCACTTTAAACACAGATGTATGCTGATTCACTTGGGCACAGATGTATGCTGATTCACTTGGACACAGATGTATGCTAATTCACTTGGATACAGATGTATGCTGATGCAGTTGTATGCTGATCCACTTTGGACACTGATGAATGCTGATCCGCTTTGGAGTCAGGCTGGTGGGTTCAGTCTGAAATATAACCTTCTCTTGGTTTCTGTACTTTTACATTACTGTACAAGGAGTGCAGAGTACATTTGCTAAGTTTTCATGCTATGCCTAATAAAACTAGACATTGTGCATCTGTACAATCTTACACTGTATACTGTAGAGTTAAGAAAGGACAGTGCTGGAGAGAAATTTCAGAAGTGGAGGGAGAAGATGGAGGACAAAGGCAAGAGAGTGAATATGGGTAAAACAAAGATGATGGTATAGAAGAGTGGATAATGGCAAGACTATACTGTATAGTTGGCCACATTATTTTGTATCCACACCATGATTTTATGTATGGAAGGAAACAAGTGTGATTGAGACACATGAGGATGAGTGGTAAGAAGTACTAGAGGGGAATTATCTAACCTAATCACATATTCCTTTGTTTTGAGAGCCTCTGGGGCGTTTTTATTTATTTTATTTTATGGTCTTGCTTCCGTAAGGCATATCGCATTCGCTATGGTGACCATTATGAGGCTTAATGCACTTCTCGGGTTAACTATAGCATAAGAAAATACACTTATAATTCAATCATACTAGTTTTCCTTCCATACATAAAAACATTGAGTGTATAAAAAATAATGTGGCCAACTGTACAATGAAGAAATGTTTCTGACCATGTACTGTAGGCAAGAGAGGTGTGGGTAGTAACTCTCTTCGTTGTGGTAAGTGTGGCTATTGGGTGCATGAAAAGTGTAGCCTACTGGAGTGATAAGGCTGATTAAATTGTGATATACCGTACGATTAACCCATTGAGACCCATCCTAAAAGTAACTTAATGTAACACCAAGTCCCAGGCATTTTTTACATTTTTTAACCCTTTCACGCACGAGGACGCGATTGCGTCTTTTTGAGGTTACTTTAAAATCTTTGTGACCATCTGGGGTGTTTAGAAACCTTTAGTTAATTACTTCAACCTTTGCAGTTGTCTTTGAGCGAGTTGTAGGCAAAAACTAATTTTGGAGAGGTAATTATGAGATTAAGAGAATTCCATTTCTGTATACTAAACAGCAACCCCCAGACCTGAAAGGATTAATAGTAAACAAAATGAGGTGGCCCATTATAGGTAGGCCAAAAATTTTGACCATTAACCTCTGTAACTCAAAAGGAGCAAGAGCAAAATGGGCTGTAAATTTCCATACCTATTCCGTTTGACTCTTTCTAAATGGTAGAAATATTAGTTCGATTACCCTAGTCGTTTATGAGTTATTGAGGTTAGTGGTCAAGATTTTTGGCCAACCTATAATGAATGGACTATAGCTTTGTAAGAACCTCAGGAAATCAAAGAGTTAAAGACTATTTGAGCTATTTATGCTTTTGCCAAATTATTTCACTCAGCTTTGTAAGATACATACATAAATTATTTCACTCAGCTTTGTAAGATACATACATACATAAATTTACAGATTGAGTGCTCAATGAAGTGCGGTTCCGGTCTCATGTCCTAATGGCAGCGCTCCAGACAAACCTATTCAGAGCTGCCTCACTTGTCAGGTTTTATAATTAAAGGTCCTACATATTTCTTGGTCTACCCCCTGGTGCAGCTCCCCCCACGTTCAATAATGGACTTGCATCTTGTCACCCAACTTTGTTCATCCATCCTCTACATATGTCCAAACCATCCATGCCTACTAGTACACACCTCATCACTGATACTTTTGATAACTAACTGTCTCCTTAGCTCTTCACTAGATATCCTATCTTACATTTTTGGCCCCACACATTCATCTCACCTTTTTCATCACGTTAAGTTTCATTCTGTTGATATCATCCGCTTTGATATGCCACGTTTCTGAAGAATATGTCATTGCGCTTCTAACACATGAAGTGTACACCTTTCCCTTCAAGGGTCGAGGGAGTCTGCTCATAGTAAGTAGCGGCACTAGTTCTCTGAACTTTTACCAGCCGCATCTGATTCTGGCGATATTGGCCGCCTTGGCTCAACTTCCGGCGGAGATGGTATCTCCCAAGTAGCAAAACTTGTCCACCATCTCCAGTGCCTCATTGCCAAAGTTAACACTCAGGAAATTAAAGGGTTAAAGACTATCTGAACCATTTATGCTACTGCCAAATGATTTCACTCAGCTATTAAAGAACCTCGGGGAATCAAAGGGCTAATAACTGAAGATTTCATTCAGCTTTGGAACAACTCAGGGAATCAAAGGGTTAAAACTATCTGGTGCGACGTCTTGCGGGTTATTACCGGTATCATATTTTGTTTAATTACTATTGAGGGTTTTGATTATTCTTGTCATTTTCAAGCAATTGATTTTTTTATTTGTTCCCTGAGACTAAAAATAACTCCTCCCAAGGTCAAACTAAAAAATGCCTTCCAAACTTCCTTCATGGTAAATACTGTATATACTGTACAGTACTACAGTATACAGTACTGTATGTACAGTTGTTGTTGTTGTTGTTGTTCCCTAAGCTGCCTGGCCGAACAGCCCCGAGTCCCTGAGGAAGGCCATGGCCACGATCGGGCTTTCCCACAGAGCTCTCATTGAGTGTAGATTGTGTTGTTGGCGTAAGTGGTTGTGTGAAATGCAGTCTTCTATGATGTGTTTAATGGTATGGGGTGCTGTGTTACATCCCGGGCAGGCGTCGACAACGGAGTCATCCAGTCTCTTCTGATAGCTCAGGAGAGCTGGATGGTGTCCGCATCTCAGCCTGGCCAGGTGGACTCTGTCCTCGCGAGGGAGGGAGGATTCGGAAGGATGGATTTCGGGAGGTCGTGCATGCAGCTGTGTGTTGTCTGTGAGTGAGTGGATGGATTGGCGAGAGATATGAGTATGGATGTGCTTCTGGAAGTTGGTTCGGGGTGGGCAGGGCGGGAGAGAGGACAATAATTGTGTGTGATACCGTGTGCTGGGTGTTGTTTTGATATTTCTTGGTGTCTGTGGGTGTGTTGCCATGTATGTACAGTAAAACAAATTGGTGGAAAAACCTGCTGGACGAAGGCTGGTTTCTCCTAAAATGAAGGCTTCCTATCGCTCACCCAGATTTTTTTTATTCCTGAATGGGGTAAAGTGTCTTATAATTGCCAAACTGATAAGGTTAAGCATATTTTAAATTTCCAAACTAATGGGTGTGAAACAGGGCTGGTCAAAAAATACCCGCCTTACACTAGTTAACCTATAAACGGCGAGCTGGGTGTATTGAACACCACTGTTCTGGGCGAGCATATTAGGCTCCATTCATGCTTATAATCGTCATTTTACGATAAATATCGTTATTACTTATTCATATGCGCCTATTTTACCTTCACTATGAAGATAGTAACCTGTAACAACAATAAAACAAGTGGAAATATAATTTTTCTGGTCAAAATCGCGAATAAACATGGAGCAGCCCATTCATGAATTATGGAGCAAATTGAGGCAACCCCTCCCTTCACGAGGCCTCAAGCCAGACTGCCTCACTCATTCACACTCTCCCTTGTGCAACACACTCGCTAGGCACATAAGCACATCCTCCACACAGTTTGCTAATGTTAGCACAAAAATATACCAACAAATTAGGGAATAACAGGGAAAATAGGTGATAATTGAAGGGGGAGGAGAAAGGGGGGAAAGGAGCGGATGTGGAGGAGTGATATGAGGTATAGGGAAAAAAATATATATATATATTTTTAGTGCTACTGGGGTCTTTTAAAATGTTTTTTTTAGGCCTTCCCTCTTAAGAGCTTTGCCGCCGTTGCCCAGTAAAACTTCTTAAGAGCTTTGCCTCCGTTCCCGGGTTAAGGTTAATTAAAGACTATCTCAAATAACCTTCTAACCTAACCAATTCCTTTCTAAGTTACATAAAATCATCTGAATTTAGCTACAGGAACACATAATCAATAGCATAATCAATATCTTATCTATTGCCTGACGCCGTGATCCCCGAAGGGGTGGCCATGAACTAAACGCCCCCATGCATCTCTGTCTCCAGTCAGTCGAAGCCCGTCCTCCCAACCAGCACCGCCTTCATTCATATACTTCTTCACTCCATCCTTCCACCTTTCTCTTGGTTTACCTCTCCCTCTCTGTCCTTCCACCTCGCTCTCGTACACCCTCTTAGTCATTCTCTTGCTTCCCATACGTTCCATATGGCCGAACCATCTCAAGGTGTTCCTTTTCACACTTTCCAGCATATCTACATCCACACCAAACCTCCCTCTTGCTTCCTCATTCGTCTGTCTATCCCGCCATGTAACTCTGCACGCACTTCTCAAATAATTCATTTCTGCCCCTCTCACTCTTGAGTCTCTCCACCAACGTCCATGCTTCGCTTTCGTAAGTCAATGTCGGGATTACCACTGTCATGCAAGGACTTCTTCACTTCCATGCTGACCACCCTATTTTTTGTTACTGCTTTCAGCGTTCATACAACCATCTTCCACTGTAGCACCCTCTCCCGCACTTCTTCATCCATAGGCCTACTCTCATCTTTACTCAGCACACTGCCCAGATACTTAAATGAGCTGACAATCTCCATAGCCTGACCGTTCAACTTCACCTCACACTATGGTTTCACCCCTTTCGAAAGCCATAAGCTTGCTCTTCCCCGCATTTACCTTCAGATTCCGTTTTTCACACACTGTTCCAAACATATTTACCAGACCCTGCAACTCCCATTCATTATCGCTCATCAGAACTGTATCATCAGCAAACAGCAGTACAGGTAGCTTCCACTCGTTTTCCTCCCTTATCAGTGATACACCAACATCCACTGCTCTTCCTTGTAATTCTTTCATGACTCAATCCATATATCCATTATACAACCACGGGGACATCACACACCCTTGTTTCAACCCAACGTTCAGATCATAAATAATGTTAACAAAAATGTCCTTACCTTAGCTACAGATGATGATCGTAGTACTGTAGGTGTGCGTTCTCACAGTGCTCTAGCCCCATCAGCTTCTGAAAACACACTATCATTAGTTTATCTTATGACCTTCATACAGTTGCTGATTACTTATAGAGCTACGATTATGAGATGATAAAAACTAGCGTCCTTTATCAGTAGGCTATACAGTACTCAGATGTTTTGAGAAAGTCTATCTATGATCTAGCCTAGATGATGATCGTAGTATAGGTGTGCGTTCTCACAGTGCTCTAGCCCCATCAGCTTCTGAAAAAACACTATCATTAGTTTATCTTATGACCTTCATACAGTTGCTGATTACTTATAGAGCTACGATTATGAGATGATAAAAACTAGCGTCCTTTATCAGTAGGCTATACAGTACTCAATGTTTTGAGAAAGTCTATCTATGATCTAGCCTATCTGTTTATTGCCAGTTGCGTTCATCCTAGAATAGGTTCAAATGGCATCCTGTGAGTGAAAGGGTTAATGAATACATGTGGTACTCCAAGGCTCAGGGAGACCCTCTGCCAAGCGCTTGTTCAATGTCATTTTGACTATTCTGTGTCATCCTGGTACTCTGCATCATCTAAATCAGCACAGCACAAACTTCAGGTCACTCAAAATAAAATGGTTAGGTTCATGCTGAACCTAGGACCCAGATCACATGTTGGCCAGGAACAACTTCAGTCATTAGGTATGCTCAATGTCTCTGACAGGGCCAAACAAATCAGGCTCACTAATGCCTTCAAAATTTTCTATGACAGAGCTCCAGAGTATCTAAAGAATGATTTTGTTAAAGCAAATGAGAGGAGTGGACATAATAAAAGAAACAGGATGTTTAATTTTAAGGTCCCGAGAATCCAAGGACAGGGTAAGCAAACATTCTTCTTCACTGCCATCAAAGACTGGAACGACCTACCCCAGTCAGTCCGTGAAAAGAGAACACTGTATTCCTTCAGACGTAGCCTGAAGGAACACCTGAACCGGACAGCTGCGAGAAGGGAGCACCAAGCTTATGTCTACTACTAAATACGACATAAGAGATAGACAAACCAAACTGAAATGATTACTGATTACGGATTACTGATATTTACTATAGGATGTAAGGTATCTTAAAATAACACCCTAGAAATACTTTCTCTAAAGTATCTATTTCTTTATCCTCCCCATTTCCCCAGCTAACCTAATCCCACAAGGACCCCAATGGAAATACGCCTAACGGCCTTATTGGGCTATCCTTAGTTGGAATTATGCAAGGCTGGTACAGGTCATATTTGTAACATACTATGTGGTACCAACTCTGTAAATTGCTAACTGAATAAATATTATTATTATTATTATTATTACCCCTCATTTCCAGTAATAGGCCTAGGCCTAATCATTATTATAAAATGCTTAAAAAAATAAAAACAAATAAAATAGCTGTGGTCTGTCTCCTTAATATTGACCCTAAATAACAATGAATAGGGCAAGGATGTAGTATTCAGGAATCAGGCGTACTGCTCGCATGCTCGCGATCATGTGCCCGTCTATTTTGACTGAATGACTGGCATGGGATACAATAATAGGTTGAGGGACCCCCCCCCCATGACTTATTGTCATCATCATATACAGTTCCGGTATATTGCCAGCAGCGGGCACATAACAGAAAAAATAGTCATCGGAATAGACGGGAACATAACTGCAAGCGCACGACTGATGATAACATGAAGACCGTATGCCCGGATACTAGGCTACATCATTCCCATGAATAGCCTAAGCTGAGTAACGAGTAACTTTGGTAAACCTGACTTTTTGGACCGACAGCGATTTCAGTCAGTTTTATTTTGTTTTTTTTCCTTCAGATATAGTGTTGTTTTATACTGAAGAGGAGCGGAAATGAGTATTTACCCATTATCCAACAATCTAAAAACACGCCCCTATTAGGCTAGATTTTTTTTTTTTTTTTTTTTTAATGTTCTAGGCTAGGCTATTAGCCTAACCTAACCACCTTACCTAACCTAACCTAGTATATGAGTGGGGGCTTCCGCCTAGTTAGTAACCTAACTAGCGGGGGTGTGGGACCCCCGCTAGTTAGGTTACCTTTTTTTTTTTTTTTTGTGCCATTAGCCTAACTTAACAACCTAACCTAACCTAATCTAGTATATGGGTGGGGGCTGCCGCCCCCACACCCCCGCTGGTTGGGTACTGGCTGAAAAACTTATTGTTTTACAGTAGCCTAGGCCTATACATGTATTTTAGCGTTTTTTTTTTTTTTCTCCCTTGTAATACATTTCCGCTCTTAATGCCATATATAGCAATGATGTATATGCTTTACCGGACCTATTAGGCCTAAAAAGATCGATGGGCTAACTGTCGGTCCAAAACATCAGTATAACCGTCGATTTAGATCGACGCAGAACCAACCAAAATGGATGACTAATAAGCTAATAGATCTTATAGGAAAAAAGAAAGGAATATATCGAAAAATAAAGAAAGGTGAAAATCATTTACATATATACTATCAGACTCTATCAAGACAGGTCAAAAAGGAAATCAGGAAAGCAAAAAGAAATTATGAAATAAGGATAGCCAGCGACTCAAAAAATAACCCTAAAGCTTTTTACCAACTATATAAATCTAAAGTTAGAGATGTAATAGGCCCCCTAAAAACTTCAATAGGAGAAATAACAGAAAATGATTTAGAAATGTGCAGTACATTAAATAGTCAGTTTCTTTCCGTTTTCACTAATGAAAATTTGGCACAGATTCCAGAAGTCAATATGGTATATAGTGATAGTATAGAAAATATGTTAAGTACAGTTAGTATAAGTAGAAATGATGTGCTTAAGGAAATTGACAGACTGAAACCTCAAAAATCGCCTGGTCCTGACGAGGTATATGCTAGAGTATTAAAAGAATGCAGAGATGAGTTAAGTAGTCCATTAGCATTTATATTTAACAAGTCATTAGAAACAGGTTTAGTTCCAGAAGCTTGGAAGCTTGCAAATGTAGTTCCGATCTTCAAAAAAGGTGATAAATCGATAGCATCCAATTACCGTCCCATTAGTCTCACATCAATCATAGGAAAGTTGCTAGAGTCTATTATTGCTAGGAAAATTAGAAGCCACTTAGTAAAATTTAACTTAATAAATTCTTCTCAGCATGGATTCACTCAGGGACGTTCGTGCCTTACTAATTTGCTTAGCTTTTTCTCAGAGGTATATGAAGCAGTAGATAGTGACAAGTCATATGATATTATATATTTAGATTTCAGTAAAGCTTTCGACAGAGTCCCTCATGAGAGATTGATGAGAAAGGTTGAGGCACATGGAATAGGAGGGTCGTTGTTGGGATGGATTAGGTCATGGCTAATTGGTAGGAAACAGAGAGTCAGCATAAATGGTACCAAGTCAGAGTGGGGAGCAGTCAAAAGTGGTATCCCCCAGGGATCGGTATTAGGTCCCCTGTTGTTTCTTATATACATAAATGACCTAGATTTAGGTATAACTAGTAGGATAAGTAAATTCGCAGACGATACTAAAATGGGGAGATCAATTGATTCAGATAGCGATATAGAGTGCCTCCAAAGGGATCTAGATACCTTACATGAATGGTCAGTAAATTGGCAGATGAAGTTTAACATTGACAAATGCAAGGTATTAAAGATAGGGAAGATGCAAACAAATGTTAAATATAAACTAGCTAATTTAGAATTAGAAAATTCAGACTGCGAGAAAGATCTAGGTGTGTTTGTTAGCAATGATTTGAAGCCTAGAAAACAGTGTATAAGCGTTCGTAATAAGGCAAACAGGATTCTCGGGTTCATCTCTAGGAGTGTGAGTAACAGAACTGCTGATGTTATCTTAAAACTTTACTTGTCATTAGTGAGACCCCATATGGATTATGCTGTCCAATTTTGGTGTCCTTGTTACAGAATGGACATAGATTCATTGGAGAGAGTACAGCGTAGAATGACAAAAATGATCCATAATATTAGAAATTTTCCGTATGAAGAAAGGTTGAAGAAATTAGGTTTACATTCGTTAGAGAGACGCAGAGTTAGAGGGGATATGATAGAGGTGTTCAAGTGGGTTAGTGGGATTAACAAAGGGGACATGACAAATGTACTAAAGCTCAGTGATAGCGAAAGAACTCGTACCAATGGTTTCAAATTAGATAAATTTCGTTTCAGAAAAGATATAGGCAAATATTGGTTTGGTAACAGAGTTGTAGATGGGTGGAATAGGCTACCAAGTGATATAGTGGGATCAAGAACGATAGGGAGCTTTAAGAAAAAATTGGATAAGCATATGGACGAGAAGGGTTGGGTGTGAAGGGGGATCAGCCGGGTTGGGCCAATCAGCGCTCTGCAGACCCCGTAATCCTGCGTTAATCTCTAACCGGTTTGGTAAGATGATCCTCAGGGTATTAGAGTGTTGAGCCTATAATTGGGCTTTGTAATTGGGGTTGTGTGGGACAGGGATCTGCCTTGCTTAGGCCAATCGGCTTTCTGCAGACTCCCATTTTCTTATGTAACCGTAACTTTTGGTAAGAGTTGTGTTATCGGGCGTATCACCTACCTCTGACCGGGTATATCCTAGTGTTTAGAACATAAGAACATAAGAAAATGGGAGTCTGCAGAAAGCCGATTTACTAGGCCTATACCCCTATGAAAGGACATTAGCCTAACCTATACCTATCCTAGTATTATGGGTGGGGGCTGCCGCGGCGCCGCCCCCACACCCCCGCTGTTTGACACCAACTTACGTGTTTACACGGTAACACAACTCAATAGGCTAACTCATTCCCAACTTTTAATATAAAGTAGGCCTAGCCTAATTTTTACTTATTCAATATGCAACACAAGACCTTTTCTGAGATTTCACTGCCAACTTACAAACTGACAGTTTGATAAAAGGAGGCTGAGGCTAGACTAGTTCAACATCTTCAGCACGATGACAGTTTTACCTTATAGGCCTAATTATATTGGCTAAATTATATGATTTTACGCAGTTTAAGAAGGGCTTGTTATTCAGACGATTTATTGAAATTGTATTTAGCCTACCCTTTTGAGTCCAGATAGTATATAAGCTAAAGCTCAAGAAAAGCGTCTAATGTTAGCCTAACCAGAATTAAAAGGTGAACAAGGTATCATGGTGCTGAAGTGATTAATAAAAGGAGCAAGAACTACACCATAAAGAAAAGTTACACCTCCTTCTGTAGCCTACTCTATGTCCTTGATCCTGTTCGATATGCAGAACTTGCTTGCAGTTGCATTATGATGACGCAGCTTTGGAGGAACTATCTACAGGAAGCATCATTCCATATACTTTCCCGTTACACATTGACTGCCATTTTGTCTACCTTGTGGAATGAACAATTGCATGTAGGCTACTTTCAATAATGACAGGCTGCTAATATGTCCTATGTCTAGAACAAGGCTAGAATTTCACCATATGGAAAGATAAAAGCAATAATGGAAGCACCCATGTGGAATTATAAGACTACTGTATTCTGTAATGGTCAACATGACACATACAGTATATAAACATAAAAGTCCAAATTCTCATATAAAAGAGACAGACAGGTTTGGTTAAAAGTTTGGACGGGGTTTCTTGGCTCGTCATATACACTGGATCATCTGTCAAATTTTACGATATTAATGTACTTTTGTATTATATGATGCATGGCGAGATGAGTAACTCGTCAGACACCCAAGAGAGGTTGTACAAGATGTTAGAGAAGTTACAGAACCTGGCCAGAGATATTCCTTCGTAAGTGGCCACAAAATAGGGAAAAATGTTATTTTAATACCACGAATTTTCCGAGTGTTTTTTATACAATTTTGTTTTCATTTGCATCAATATATAGTGTGCAATTAATTAGAAATCTCGGGAAAACCTATTTTCCCCATTAGGCCTATTGATCGATGTTGAGACACGCCCCGATAGTGATTTGGAAAGACATTAGCCTAACCTAACCTAGTATTATGGGTGGGGGCTGCTGCCCCCGGGCCCCACACCCCCGCTGGTTGAGTACTAGCCTAATCCCTTAGTAAAAAAAAAAAAAACATTGGCTGTCGATTATACGAAGGTGAAAGAAAGTCGATGAATTATACGGTGTTTACTCTGCAATCTTCAGCTTTGATTATACATTGATAACGGGAAAGTACCGTATTGACAACCTTGTTACGAAATTTAAAATTTGATACCATACTTTTATATTAAGTTTTTCCGAGGGTTTAACACATTTTCATATGATCTTTAGAGCTATCGATAACTGGAAGTACCGTATTGACTTGTTACGAAAAATAAGGTTTTGCCGAGGGTTAAAACAAATTTTCTTATGATATTTATAGCATATAGATTCAATATTTATCTTCAAATATATCAAAAAAAATTGTGGTATTAAAATAACATTGAACCCAAAAGGGATAAGCTAGCCAAGATTTTTTATTTTTTTTGCAGGATTGACAAGCCTTGGTCAATACTCGATAGGCTATAATTATGTACAGTATAAGCTTTAGGCTTATGGTAGGCCTATTTTGGGTGTAGGCTTAATCTAGCTAAGTTTAAGGTTGAAAATAAGGTAGTAGCTATTGGAAAATAGGCTTACACGCTTGCGTCTAATGTAGCCTAATCGCTTTTTGGTTGAGCCCCCCCCCTCAGGACTTGTCATCATCATAGCCCTAGGCCTATATATTGCCAGCAGGGGCTAAATAACAGCTGGCCATAGGATAATTTAGGAAAAAGTTGTCAAATTAGACGCACGTAGGCTAGGCGGCATAACGGTCGTGACCGCGAGCGTGCGAGCCTTTTCTAAATAATACAAATTGGAAGGATGTACGGTCCAACGGTTGTCATGCTTACATAGGTTGATCGCTCGCGGTTAAGTTCCAGTCTATTTTTTCTGTTATTTGCCCCTTTCTGGCAATATAGCCTAGCCTATATGATGACAATAACTCAATAAGTCATGGGGGGCTCAATTATTGTATCTCGCGGCAGTCAAAATAGACGGGAACATGATCGCGAGCATCCACGTAGTGTTAACAAGGCGGTAACGCCCGGTAGCCTAACTACATTCTTGCTAAATTTGTTTTTAAAAAGGTTACTTAGGCCTACTACCAGTGTACTGTAGCCTATGCTAGGCTATGGTATATCTGTATAAAGGTTCTGTGTTGTCAGTAATCAGTTTCAACATTGTGGTATCACTGGATAGGTTATTTATCACACTATCCATTCCACATTGTTTCAAACTTCAAAGATTGAGGGCATTGCTATGATACCCTCCCTGACTGACTAGGGGAGGGGTGGGGGGTCCATAAGGATGATAAAGGCAGTCGTAAAATTGCTCTCTGATTTTCGAAACAATCGGGAGTGGATAGTATGATGAATAATCTATCCAGCGATACCATGATTATATACCATCTTCTCTCCTCTTCTCATCTCACTCTCTTTCTCTTCATGATTTTACAAGTTTATATAATGTGTTGGCTACTGATACTAACTGGCATCCTTCTAAATGCCCCCCCTCCTAAGATAACCAGAGAATTTGAGAAAACACTACTTGGACTCAGCACTGGTATGCCAAAAGTCTGGACATCTTCCGTCACTACAATCATCTATCTATCTATTGCCAGATGCCATGATCTGTGAAGGGGTGGCCATGAATGAATCGCCTCCATGTACCTCTGTTAGCCAGCACCCCTCCTCCCACCCATATACAGTACCTCCCAACTCCATCCTTCCACCTCACTCTCGAATCTCGTCTGTCGTTCTGCTTTTTCCTCTCTGCCCTTTCACCTCACTCTTGTACATTCTCTAAGTTATTCTTTCGCTCCCCATATGACTGGATACAAACATACACAAAATACATCTAACACAAAACCCTCCATGGCCTTTGCTGTCAACATCCCTTGAGGCTGGTTACAGGGAGTCAAAGTGTCAAACCATATCAATATTGCTTAAGACTGGAATGAATATGAGAAGGAACACAGGAAAGCTTACAAATAATAGCATTGTTTTTACTATTTTATCATTTCAAAAGACATAATAAAATATGTAAAACATTAAATTACCTTTGTATACAGTTTTATGGCCTGGTTTTGAATAGGTTCGCATTTGACACCTTGGGCTGGCATTCATGTTCAGCAGGCTGGCAAACGAGAGACTTTATATCCAGTGCCAAAACTAAGTCCCTTGCTAGCCTATTAGTAATTTTCATTAAAAAAAAAATCTGTTATATATCATACCATACAGTGTGATCTTGAATTCAGAAACCTGACAAGTAGGGCAGCTCTGAACAGGGATGCCTGGAACACTGCCATTAGGATGTTAGACTGGAACTGCACTTCATGGGGAGCACTCTATCTTTAAATTTATGTATGCATTTATACTATATACTAACTGCTTTCTCATTTTATGTTATGACACTATGTACTGTACTAACTTTTCTGTTATGACACTACTGCATATACTGACTGCTCGTCTATGTTATAACTATACAGTATACCGGTACCGTACTGACTGTTTTTCTTTGTTATGACACTACTGTATATACTGACTGCTTATATTTATCTACAGTATTCTATTATCTACATACGGTACTTATATTAGCAGATGCCTTGATCCTTGAGGGGTGGCCTCAAATGAATCGCCTCCATACTCTATCATGATCCGTAAGCTGATGCCCCTCCTCCCACCAACACCACTTTCACTCATATATCTCTCGACTCCATCCTTCTATCTCATTTTCGGCATGCCTCTCCCTCTCTACCCTTCCACCTCACTCTTATACACTCTTTTATACCAACATCTCTTTGGCAGGAAATACCAGCAGCGCCTGCCATACGATCTTCTCTCCTCCCTGGCCCACATTCTCCTAGACTCCACCATCTTTGAGATAGTTCGGGAGTTGGCGGACCTGCAGCACATGACAGAGAAGAGCCTCCACCACCAGCACTCTCAGATGCTCAATAAACATAAAAGTGAGACCATGTTAACTTCCTGGTTCTGGATTTCTATTATATGATACAGTACAACATTATTACAAGTTCCAGTAATAATTTACCGGGTGGATGAGACTCATCAGACTTGGTTGGCAAACCATAATGCTTACTTAAAATTGAAGTAGATTGATGAATGGCCTAGCCTTACACCACTGTAGAAAAAGTGCTTAACCCTTTCACACATTTATGACGCAGAGGTTGCCAGATTAGCAATAAGAAATAGAGTTATCTCACTCTTATAATTACCTCTCCAAAATTAGTTTTTTGCCCACAGCTAACTCAAAGACAACTGCAGAGGTTGAAGTAGCTAAACTAAAGGTTTCTAAATACCCCTGATGGTAACAAAGGCTTTAAAGTATCCCCAATAGGCTCAAAATTGTGTCATATGTCGGAGAGGGTTAAAAGATACAAAGAGGGCCTCGGAGTCGGACTGACCCTAAGTTGAATGGTCAATCCTGTAAGTCCTTAAATCAACTGGCAAAGGTTGTCCTTCTCACTGGGGACAGGTCCGCTTAGGGGCGTTTTGTGTATGATCACCCTCATAAAGGGAAGTAAAGCACCCGGCAATAGATAGTTAGATAGTACTGTATATGTTTTAGTGTGGGGACTGAGTATGAAAAGTCCCTTGTTTGCAAGGCTGATTACAATTACCTGTACCGGTACCAATAATAAGTTTAGTTTGGTGACTGGGTATGAAAAGTCTCGCTTGCCAACATAATTACAAGTACTGTACAGTCGCGCTAATAAGTGATGTCCCAGCACCAAGTATGTTTTGATCAATAATTGGTATCGGCAATATCTAAACTTCATTTCTTCATATCGAGTGAAATATACCAACATGTTCCTACATTTACCCACCCTATTTAACATCTGACAGATATTAATACAGCACAGAGCAAGCCAAACGTAATGACAGCTGGGACATGACTTATTAGCGCGACCGTACCAGTAATAATTTTTAGTTTTGAGACTGGGTATGTAAAGTTCTTTATTTACTAGGCTGATTACAAGTCTCAGTAATAATTTTAGTATGGGGACTGAGTATGAAAAGTCTCTCGTTTGTTAGCTTGATTACAATTACTTGTACCAATAATAAATTTAGTTTGGGGACCGGGTAAAAAAAAGTTTCATTTGCCAGCCTGATTACTAAAGTCTTCATTTTAGGTTGGGCAGAAATCGTAACCTCTAACCTCTGTAACTCAAAAAGTACTAAAGTAATTGAGCTAATTTTTCTACCAAATAGGAAGACTTGGCCAGGGAATAGGTGTGGAAATTGACAGCTCATTTGCTTTAGCCCTTTTTTGAGTTACAGAGGTTAGAGGTTAGGATTTCTGCCCAACCTAGAATGAACGGACTATAGTACTAGTTTGGGAACTGGGTAAGAAAACAGTGGTGAAGAAGTAGCATAGACTGCAACAGTAGTGGGTAAAGATAGTGTAGCAGAGTAAGGACACAAGTTTATTCAACAAGGGTCCGTACTCTACTACTGTATCTTTACCCACTAAGAAAGGTCTCTTATTTGCCACCTGATTACAAGTACCAGTAATAAGGTGAGTTTGGAGGACTAACTATCATACTGTACGTTACTAAATCTTTATAGTTAACCAGTAACCTATCTTTGGAAGTGATAATACTGTATGGTCAGAACAATGCAACTTCACATTACTTTTCCTGTATTACTTCCTGTGACATGGTCTATAGCGTGTCTGACTGCTGATCGGAAGGTTGGCAGTTCGATCCCACGCTGTGCCATTGTGCAGCTGGGTCTAGCAATTTGTGGCAAATATCCAATTAAGCCCCTGTACCAAGGGCACACCCTAGCCCTGTTAATCAAAGGAGTGCACAGTGTTAAAAACTGCATCATCTGCAAACAAAATTGTCTTGGTTACACACTCTGACCCATAATCTCATGTTATATATCCGGCAGTGGAGCACGAGAGCCTAACTAAGAAGCAGAGGGAGGAGGTGCTGGCGGCTGAGCGTCAGGGAAAGGCTCACGTCCTGGCGCTGCTCCCGGCGCTACACAAGACACAGCGCTCAGAGCAGGAGGCTCGGCACGCTCAGGAGGTCACCAATACACACCTACTCATTCAGCAGGTCCTCGATCAGAAGGTATGGTATTGTTTGAAATCTCAACTAATTTTGTTGGCAAGTATATATTATTTGGGCGCACCGCCCGCCTTGTTTACACTACTCGCAAGCTTGTGATCATGTTCCCATCTATTTTGACGGCCATGGGATACAATAACCCCCCCTCACTCCCCCCTGACTTATTGTTATCATTACATATATATTGCCAGCAGGGGGAAAATTTAAAAAAAAATCAAAATAGACGAGAACGTAACCGCAAGCTCAGTGTAAACATAACGACCGTTCGCCCGGATACTATATCCTTCCCTTTTTTTTTCTATGTGAATGATGGAGAACAAAAAGCAGAACTGCTGTGACGAGTGCCTCCCCCAGAGTTGGAAGAGTGACAGGGCCAGAATCAAGGAACGTTTAAGCCAAAATGCCTGAACACACAAAGTTTGAAGCAATTTAAGTCCTAGGATGAGGGAAAGATAGGTTCAGGGAGAGAGTTCCAGAGCTCAGCTGTTGAATAGAAGCAAGACTGGGAATATCGGTTCACTCTTGAATGGGAGAGTTGCACAGAGTAGGGGTGGGATTGTGTTGCAAGACGAGTGCTACGTGCTCTACATAGAGGGGGTGGTATACACAGAGCTCTGAGGAACACTGATTATTTTAATAGCGGTAGAATAGTGAGAGAGGTGCAACATTTCGGCAAAGAGAGAGAGACTGTAGATAATCGGTGAGTGGACGTAAGTTAATGAGACAAAAGGCTTTCTTTTCTATTTTGTCTAAAAGTGCTGTGTTAGAGGAGCCACCCAACATGCGTTAACAATACGCCTGTGGCTGTGAACTTTGGAAATGCGTCATTGGAGCTGGTGGACAAGTTTTGTTACCTAGGAGATACCATCTCTGCCGGTGGTGGGGCCGAGGCTGCCACTGTCGCTAGAATTAGATGTGGCTGGGGGAAATTCAGAGAACTGCTGCCAATTCTGACCATGAAAAGAATGCCTCTCCCCCTGAAGGGAAAGGTGTATGCCTCATGTGTTAGAAGTGCAATGACATATGCCTCAAAAACATGGGCCGTTGAAGTAGAGGATGTCAACAGAATGGAACGTAATTAGATGAGAATGGTGAGATAGATGTGTGGGGCCAGGCTGCAGGATAGCATAACAAATGATGAGCTGAGGAGACGTTTAGGTATAAAGAGTATTAGCGAGGTGATGCGTACAAGTAGACTGGGATGGTATGGACATGTGGAGAGAATGGATGAACAAAATTGGGTGAAAAAATGTAGGTCTGTGATTGTGGAGGGAGCTGCACCAAGGGGTGGACCGAGGAAGACCTGGGAACGTACTATACGTGCCGATCTCAAATCCAAAAACTTGACAAGTGAAGCAGCCCTTAACAGGGTTGCCTGGAATGCCGCCATTAGGACAAGAGACTGAAACTGCACGTATGTGTGGAGCACTCGGTCTTTCAATTTTATCTATGTACAGTAAAAGTCCTGTAATCCGAATAGCAGAGGACCGGGCCTCGTTCCGATTACCGGATTTTTCGGATTATTGGAATTTACCCCTATGAACCTGTGTATTAATGGCCTGACGAAAACTTGAACACAATATAGGCTATGCATATGCACAATATAATGCTATACATCCAATATGACACATAATGGTAAACATTTAAAGTGATTTCATGAACATATGATATGTGTGTGTACCATTATGTTTTATTTGGGTGGGTTTTGGGTAGCCTAATGCCTCAAAAAGGGAACTCCGGGACTTTTGAAATTCGGACTATCGGGTGAATTCGGATTTGGCCTCATTTAAAAAAATTCGGACTATTGGGAGATTCCAATTATCGGTCGTTGGATTATCGGACTTTTACTGTATGTAATACATGGATGCACTATGCCCCTGTACAGAGCAAGAAGCTGTGCAGGGGTAAAGAACCCCCGGAGTTGGTTGAGCACACCTTGCTTCTGGGAAGCTGTGTTTAGCAAGAGCGGTAAGATATAATTTGTAAATTTTTCAGTAAAAAAAAATTCCGGCCAAAGGTCGGTTCCTCTTAGAATTACTGGCTCACTACCGCTCGCCAGGAAAAAAGAAACAAGACCTAAATGGCACGAAAGGTTTTAAAATTGACAACAAAATGGGGCGAAAGTTGTTGAAATCGCCAAATTAATGGGCCGAAGGTCTTAAGATCTCAAAACTAATGGGGCTAAATATGAGGGAGAGGCGAGTCCAGAAAAACCAACCATCCCCCCTTAACCACTGCATAATAAACTACTGGTAATTCCCAGGTGACCGGAGCAGCAAACGGGAGTAAGTATCGATATACTGTAGTATGTACACTCGGTCAAAGAAGTATCTGCACCCCTACGCTGATCATCTGGTGTGTGCAGCTCGGTAGGGTTAGCACTTCTGCCTGCAACTACAGTATATCCATGTGTCAGAGAGGATCATCATTAACACATGGATATAGTTGCAGGCAGAGGTGCCAACCCTACCGAGCTGTACACACCAGATGATCAGCGTAGGGGTGCAGATACTTCTTTGACCGAGTGTACAGTGGGTCAGTTGCCCACATCAGATTTGTCCTCGTCGTGATCTTTTGTATGAAAGTAAAATTAGTATGAATGAATTGTGAGTGTGGTTTCTTTTCAGTATCAGTTGACTAACCAGATGAGCTAACCACTGCATAACAATTTAACAAACTAACAGTACTGGTGATTCCCAGGTGACGGAGCAGCAGACGACCATGCAGCAGCTGGGAGTGCCGGGGTTCCACGAGACGCAAACGCCCATAGAGCTAAAGGTTCAAATGTACATAATGAACTTCATCGTCAAGATCGGAGGATTTAAGATACCGCCATGATGACAATAAGTTGGTTTTCTTTCAGCTGGTGGAAAATTGAATCTCTTAGCATCTGATTCATCGATATTTATTAAAAAAAAATTGAAACCACTCTGCCTTTATATTATATTAATACCAAGATTTCATAATAATAAACATATTTTGTAAATAATCTTTGTAATAACCGAGTAATTAAGATGGGGATGTTTTTATTATACCGTCGGTTGGAAAAAATAGACTATTGTGCTTTACTTAACTTGCATAAACTTCATATTTTCATCATCCAATTTTGCCTTATCCCATTCCATGTACAGTTGAAATAATAAAATTAAATTACACAATGGTAAGTGATAAAGGAAAGATAGATTGAGGGAGAAAGTTCCAGAGTTCACTTGTTGAGTAGAAGAAAGTGAGAAAATCTGCTAATTCTTGGGTTGTAGAGCTGGACAGAATAGGAGTGGGACTGTGTTGAAAGATGGGTGCCTTGCACTCGCCGCAAGGGAGGGGGGGGGGATATGCACTGAGAGAGCTCTGAAGAACACTAATTGTTGTAATAGCTATAGAAGAGTGAAAGAGATGCAACATTGTGGCGTGTAGAAAGAGATTGTAAGGAACTAGTAAGAGGAAGCGAGTTGATGAGGCAAAATACATTTGATTCTACTCTTTCGAGAAGTGCAGTATGGGTGGAAGCCATCTACAGGTATTTCTATCTAAACATTCACATCTGTCATGACAAATATAATACCGGCATATTATTATTATATCTTATTGTTTTCTTCTTCCTTACTATGTCTTGGGTCTCATCTGTACAGGTCTCCCTCGATTTACGATTGGGTTACGTTCCTGAAAACCCGATCTTATATAGAAAAATCATATAGCAAACCTTAAAATTAATGGGGGTAAATGGGGATATATTCTCGAACCAGCCAAAATGCAAACACAAATCCCTAAAAACCTATACTGTAGTAATATCGTAAATCGGGGCATCGGATAGTGAGGGAGACCTGTATTGTTATTGTTTTGTTTACTGTGTTTGGTAGGGATTTTATATATTTCGTTGAATTCCTTAACTATTTACCTTTCATGTCTCACCTCTGTTTCAACTCACTATTTCTCTATGTTCTATGTAAGTGTGTTGAATATATATTTTGTGAAGGAATGAGCTTTTGATAATAAAATGTAAATAATGTAATCTTTATATTATTATCTATCTATCTATCTATATACTCAGGCCCAATCCTCACTTTTCCCTTTTTTTTGGGGGGGGGAGAGGGGGACTCAAGACAGAGTAAGAATAGGGACAACATAAAACACACTAAACTGAAAACCAAATAAAGTATCTTACCACCTCTACAATCATGTCAAATGTTTTATGTGGTGGTGTAGTATGTTTTTTATTGTATAATATTGTTTTGCTAAATCTTCAATGTTTATTAACCCCTCAGACCCGGAAGGGCTCTTAAACACCCATAAAAAACACACCCGAGCTACCCGGAAGGGCTCTTAGACACCCATGAGCTCAAAGCCTGTAAGCTTGGTGTGCGAGGCGTCAGTCCGACGCATGTAAACAACAGCCGGCTGGACCGACGCCCCGCATCTCCGGCCACAAGAAGGAGTGCGTCGCTTGTTCGTGTGTGCCTGTATGTTATTGTTAAGTATCGAAAAGTAGTGTAAAGTGGCTGTTTTTGCCATAAAGTTATCTCCAATGAAATCATCATCACAACTGAACCAGTTGACTTAGAGAGCTCTACTTAATGCCATTAGGTACGAAACACATCTACGCTTGGGGATGTGCGGGAATGCGGAAGCAGTCAGAATAACAAAGATACGGTAGCCTAGGCGTAGACGTTTTTCGGCCAAAACCCCCGGGTTTCGGTATGGAATACATAGCCGGGGCTGGAGGGTTAAGTTTCCACATAGTGATTTTGATAAGTTTGTTTCTCTATATAGTCTGCGGCTTCTGGTTTTTGGTACGTTTGTTTTGTAAGTTTTATGTTTTAATTTAAATTTCATAAAGGATTGCCTCACAACTTAGAACAAAGAAAAATTATGTGTGATGTTGCATTTTCCAAGACAAATTTGGAAAGTTAGTTTTTATTGAGGTTTGAGGTAAATGTAGGTTTGCGACAGGGTTGTGTAATGTCACCGTGGCTGTTTAACTCCTGTACCGGCAATGTCTTTTGAATGATTTTCTAGCTATATTTAGACGATAATTTGCAGCTTAGGAAGTACAGTATATGCAGTAGTTAACCCTTAAGGGGAGATGTCGACTTGAGGGATTTTTTTCTTGACCCCTTTCTCCCTCATGTTTAGCCCCATTGCTTTTGATATTATAAAACGTTTGCCCCATTAGTTTAGCGATTTTAAGAACTTTCACCCCATATTAAGACCTTTCGTGCAATTCAGGTGTCGATTTTATCCTGGCGAGCGATAGCGAGCCTGTAATTTAAGAGGAATCGGCCTTCGGCCGGGACATTTTTCTACCGAAAAATGTACAAATTTATCTTGAAAGGGACTCAAGGGGGTGTAATTTTAAGCTTGATGGAGGTCTAGGGAACAAACTAAATACCTCCCCTTAATTCACGGCTGACGACTTAGAGAACCTAGGCCCAAAGGCGGCTGACAACTTGAGTAGCAAGGAATGTTGCGCACATTATCGGCAATATGAGAGAGTCACACAGGGTGGGAGGAGCGCGGGCGGGCTCTGACCGTTCAGCGTGGACCCAGTCCCGCCACTGATTTCACCACAACGTGTGTACATATCCCTCGTCTCGCTATATAGGGTAAAATATCGGGAAATTACCGTATTTTAGGGTTTTTGTACTCGCGTTGCAACATCGTTGCAAGCGAACCCGTTGTCGTACAAGGATGATTCAGGTGTCATTGGAAAGCTCTATTATCGCCCTTTCACGGATACATAATTGTATTACGCTCTGGCTCTTGTTTATGCATGAAAAAGAGCATGGAATGATGCTCGTTTAGGGTAAATCTGCCCGCCCAGCAGCACGGTCATGTCAACAAACGGCCCCGTCCTTTGGGGGTTAAAAGGGTTGGTTGTGATCATTTGAAGCCCTATAATTGCTCGAGATCCTTCCTAAAATGAATAAAATCGATTAGCAGTAGCCAGAATCATATAAGAAAGACGTCGCCGGTACAGAAGGGGTTAATATATTTATGGATGGTGTTGGGACTGTTACAACAATCAGTATTAAAAAGAATAGAAAATTAGAGCAGAATGAATACATGAAATTTACCTTGTCATTAGATGTTAATTTCATAGTCTAATATATCTTAATTAGATAATATAGGCCCAGTGATTATACTACATAAGAATCTTAGCTGTTAGGTATAGGAGAGAAGCTTATTGAAGGCTGGATGGCGGTGATAATAGATGATTTATTCGATCAAAGGCGGACGGACTTGATTTCCGTGTGTTGAGTTGTGAGACAATGACCGCAGGGTTATTCATATCCGGGAACTTACCTCAGTTAATAATGATTAATTTCCCAGTCATAGCATGGCATTCATATACGTTGACCAGATGTATTATAACTAACAAAAATAGAGTACTGTATATCATTTAAACACATACCGGTACTTCTATTATACATACAGTATATATATATATATATATATATATCAATAAATAAAGGTCAATGTTTGTCTGTCTGTTTGTCAGTTACCCGACCTTTGTTACTAAACTCCTCCCACAGTTTTGGTGCCAGGTGGGAGTGTGGGGCACCGTTGGAAAGCCCAGACTTTGGAGATGGTTTTAGGTGAGTTTAGTGGAAATCAGAGACACTTTTGTTTAATAAAATTTTCGGCAGAACTTATGTAGTATACGGGAGCGAAAAATAATGCTAAAAAAATGCTAAAAAAATGTCCGTTTGGGGCAGAAGGAGGCCTCCGATCGAAAAGGTGTATGGAACGAAAGTTGTTCGCAGCTCCCCAAAATGGGGGTACGGATGAGGTCAGATCCAAAATCGGAGGTCATTTAGCGGCCGAAATCGAGGTTGCCGTTTAATGAGGCACAGGGAGGTCGAGGCCGGTGATTATGGTAGTAGTAGTATTGTGATGATTGTGGTAGTAGTGATTGATGATGGTGATTATGGTAGTAGAATTTAAACCCGGGCAACGCCGGGTACCCCTCCTAGTATATATATATGATGGAGAATGCTTGTGAATAGATGAGTGAACACGTGGTCATTTGGGGGAAGGGGTCGTGTGCAAGTTGGACTAGATAATAATCGATCAGGTGCCTGGCCCGGGAAGACGGTTTATAGGAAGGGTGCGCCTGGAAGTGTGGTGGGCGGGCTTGTGATTTTGACTCTGCTGCATGTCTGCCTGCTGAGATCGGAACCTCTCCGGGTGGTCGGGGGCCGGGGAATTGCTGGAGGGACCTTGGTGACCCTGGTCTCTGGGTCTTCTCCTGGATGACCTAGATGTGTGTGAATTTGTATTTTGTGTTTGTGTATTCATTGTTTTCTGCTGTGTTGTCCCTATTCTGGCTCTGTCTTGAGTCGGCCACCCCCCAAAAAAAAGAAGAAAAAAAAAGGAAAAGAGGGGAAAACAAATAGGAAAAGTGGGGATTGGGCCTGAGTATATATAATAGAATAGATGTGCCAGAGTATATAGATAGATACAGATAGAAGTTATTTGCACTCTCAGAATTGTAGGAAAAACAAATGCACAGTGTGATCAATTCAGGTTTCTAAGTGAGAGACAAGTGCGAAGTTTGTGACGAGAACAAGCAAGACGAGAAGTATGGGAAGTGCAACATGGTAGTAAGGAAATGCGGACAACGGCATCAAATGTGATTTGTGTAAAGATTTGGTGCCACGCTGGATGTAACCAGGTAAGCCAAGCAAGGCTTTACAGGCAGACAAGACACCGTGGTTCTGTAATGATTGTCGAATGAAAGCAGTAAGGAGTCAAGAGGTGATTCGTTTAAGAAAAGAAACTGTACCGTACACATGAAGAAAGAATTTGACGAGTTGAAGGAGCATAATAAATGGTTAGTACAAAAACTACAGGATATGAAAACTAAGTGGGTGGAGAGAGAAATTATGATTGTTGAACAAGCAGCAGAGGCAGAATAATCTCACCACGTCCAATATACCGTACCAGAATCTGACAAGGAGGAAGATCAGGACAGAGAAAGAGATGATGAAGAATCTTAGTCCAGGCAATTGGTGGAAAAATAGGGGTATACCCACCACAAATTGCAAATGTTTTGACCCATACATTTTTTGAAAGCTTACACTCCAAGGAATAACATATTTTTTGTGGAACACCCTTTTTGGGGAGTAAAACCAAAATGGCCGCCGCGAGTCCCAAAAATCTTTGTGTTTCCATATCTTTCCACCTAATTCATGCATTTTAGTTCTGTAAAAGGCTTTATTATATATTTCTGGCACAAGGAATTCAAAAACAGATATAAAAAAGTCATAGAAAAAGTATTAAGGTGACATTTAAAGAAATATTTCTTCAATAGAATGGATAAACTTGTATATTCTGTATACACTTTTTATATTTCTGTGTAGCTTGAACCTCTTTACTATTAACTTTTATTATAAATGAAAATTAATTTTATACTGAAGAGTTCTACTATATAAGTGTTTTGCAAGGAGTGTACAGTGCAAGTTTTATATTATGTAGAATTAATGTAGCACATTTTTCCTTGCAGAGTCTGGAACAAGTAAGAAGAGATACGTAAGAGCAAGTAAGAAGCAGTGAAGAGAAAATAGGTGATGGTGTTGGTGATGGGTTGAAAAACATATATATACTTTTCCGCATTGATGAAAACTGTACAATATGACTGAGTGTGTTTTTTGCTTGAAACCCGTACTGGAACTTGACAAGAGTGTGCCTTTGACACAGAAAGGTGTTGATGGGATTTTGAAAGCATGTGAACAGAGAGGAGATAATATAAATGTTGTTGTTGGTCAGTCTGTACATACAAAGTGCAGAGCAGATTACATTAATCCAAAAGCAGTGTTGCTACAAAAGCGAAAGCATCAGGAAAATAAAAATAAAAATGAAAACAGTCATCACTCACTTCGTTCAGACTCTAGTTTTTCGTACAAAGACAATTGCATTTTATGTGGATGCTCTATGATGGCAAAAGACAAGACCACAAACTTATACCAGTCAGAACTATGGACTTCCGTCACAAGTTGCTTCAGGCATGTGAATCCTTCCCTGGAACCTGGACAGATGCTGTCAGGGGGAGAGTCCTGTACACACATGACTTGCCAGCTGCAGATGCAGTCTATCACACTGCCTGTAACATAAACTTTCGCACTGGCCGCAGCATTCCGAAATTATTTGATGATGTTAGCCAAGCTTATGGTCCATGGAAGCGAAAGAAACTAGTTAGAAGTGGAAGACCCAAAGATTTACAGAGACACGAGGCATTCCTTATGACAATGGAATACTTTCAGAACAATGATGACGAGACAGTTTCAATTCAAGATTTGGTGGAGAAAATGAAAGAATTGCTCATGGATACTGATGTAGAACCATATGGATACACTCATATGAAAAATAAGATACAGCAACACTTCAATGAGAAGGTAGTAATAGCAACAACACAAGGGAAAGAGAATATAGTTACACTGCACACAACTGCCTCACAGATAATTGACAAATTTCACCAGGAATCCCAAAAAGATAGAGATGAAGAAAAGAAACACATCATAGAAACAGCTGCAAAATTGATCAAGCAAGACATAAAAGAAGTCAAACAGGTTAAAGACACATACCCAGACTTGGATGATTTGTCAACAGAGACATGCCTACAATTCATACCTCAATCCCTTCTTACATTTTTGCATAGTTTGCTATGTGGCATGAAGGCTGACAATAAGATAGCCTCCATTGGTCAAGCTTTAATGCAAGCAGTACGACCAAATGCCATCACTGCCCCCTTACAGTTGGGTTTAGGGGTGCAGATGCATCATCTGTTCCAGTCGAAAATGCTAGTTGATTCACTAAGCAAACATTGATTTTGTAGCTCATACAGTGAGGTAAAGATATTTGAGAGAAGTGCAGCAGTAGCACAAAAGACTGACATTGCCGGAGATATGAGCGAGGGCACATTTCTTCAATATTCAGCAGATAACATTGATCACAATCTTAATAGCATTGATGGTTATGGAACATTCCATGGCATGGGTATAATTTCCATGATGACACCCGCAGCAAAGCACTCGTTAGCCATTCCAAGAGTCAAGGTGACGTCAGATGATATTGCCAACGTTGGCAGAATTTCTATCAAGCACTTTCACCAGGACAAAGACAGCTTACACCAATTAAAGTATGAAAACTTAAATGATCCTGGTATAGAAGAACCACTTCACATGGCACATCTGTTGTGGGAATCATCTTTGATTCTGAAGTTACCACGTCCTCAGTGGTCGGGCTTCATGCAACTCATCAACCAAGGAGAACATGCAGGTGAAACTTCAGTCATGTTCCTCCCCATGATTGCAATGGACCCCAATGATTTCTCGTGCATCTATTCTACCTTGAGCTTCATCTCCTCTCATGCAACCAAGTACAAAGTTTGTCCAGTTGTCACATTTGATCAGCCTTTGTGGCTAAAGGCATTCACCATGGTTGAGAGTCGGCCAGAGCTTCAACCATCCGTGATTAGACTGGGAGGATTCCACACTATGATGAGCTATCTGGGCAGCATTGGACATTTGATGAGTGGTACTGGGCTACAGGAACTCCTTGAAGTAGTGTATGCACCCAACTCAGTGGTCCACATGATGTCTGGGAAAGCAGTTAGCCGGGCAGTGAGGGGACATCTTCTGGTGGATGCAGCCCTTAATGCACTGTTAACTTCATCAGCATTAGATGTCAACTTGTCTCATGTTCTTTCATGTGTTATATTTATGTTGTTGTTGTTGTTGTTCCCTAAGCTGCCTGGCCGAACAGCCCCGAGTCCCTGAGGAAGGCCATGGCCACGATCGGGCTTTCCCACAGAGCTCTCATTGAGTGTAGGTTGTGTTGTTGGCGTAAGTGGTTGTGTGAAATGCAGTCTTCTATGATGTGTTTAATGGTATGGGGTGCTGTGTTACATCCCGGGCAGGCGTCGACAACGGAGTCATCCAGTCTCTTCTGATAGCTCAGGAGAGCTGGATGGTGTCCGCATCTCAGCCTGGCCAGGTGGATATATTTATGTAATTAACAAGAGCATTATATATGGAAATATTTCACTATATGACACATTTTCATCTTATTTGTTAACCTTGTAGTGTTTTTTCATATTTCTTGTGACAGAAATGTATGAAATAGCTTTTTACAGAACTAAAATGCATGAATTAGGTGGAAAGATATGGAAACACAAAGATTTTTGGGACTCGCGGCGGCCATTTTGGTTTTACTCCCCAAAAAGGGTGTTCCACATTTTTTTTTTTTGGTAAACTTTTAATATGTTATTCCTTGGAATGTAAGCTTTCAAAAAATGTATGGGTCAAAACATTTGCAATTTGTGGTGGGTCAAACCTTGTTTTGCCTGGTAGTTAGACTAGGGGAAAACACAAGTCAGGAATAGGTCAACAATGGTTAAGTTGGGAGATATATATGGAAGTACAGTATGTATGTATATACTCAGGCACATACTCCATAGCTGGGGGTGGCTGACTCGAGACAAAGCCCAAACCGGAAACAACAAATGAGAAATGATCCTAATCACAGATCCTTCTTAAACTGCATACACTCATCTAATTATACCCAGAATATAATTAATTACACGCCGCCGGTACAGAAGGGGCTAAGCATAGAAAGGGATCAAGAAGACTCCCCTGTGTTATGCATGTTAATGGATTTGTTATTTATTACTTGGTTTTGTTCCTCCAACTCCTACTGCCTTAACTCCTTCAGCACCATGACGCCTTTTTGCCACTGATTCTAGCTTAAATTAGAGGATTTTATGCAGTTTAAGAAGGTACCTGTGTTACTCTACAGCATAAGAGGGTTTAATGAGATTGTATTTACCCATTTGAGTCGTACTGTATATGTAGATTAAAAAGTAAAGAAAATTGTGTAATGGTAACCACCTTTTTTATATAACCAAGGTGGAACAGTGTCAGAACCACCTCCACACCCACCTGTTTTATGTAACCATGGTGGGGGGGGGGGGGTCTTGTGTGTGTGTGTGTTATTTGATGTATTTATTTATTTTTATAAAGTTGATGGACGTCTAGGAGAGAAAACAAAACTCCCTCTAAAAGTGTCACAGCTTAAAGTGATCTCGACCTTAATTGACACCAACTCATTATTTGTGTGGGTTTTAAGACACCTGACACCCTAACCTCTATTGTGGAAGCATGCAAGAACACACACATATAAACACACATACACATACACACACACACACACCATTGATACATACGGTGGGTTTTAAGACACCTGACACCCTAACCTCTATTGTGGAAGCATGCAAGAACACACACATATAAACACACATACACACACACCATTGATACATACAATGACGCACATACACACAACATAATTCGTGTTATATGACACACACACACACACACACACACCATTGACACGTATAGTGACACATACACACATAGACACACACACACACCATTGATACATACTGTATATTGACACACCCCATTGATACGTATAGTGACACATACACACACATCATTGATACATATAATGACACACACACCATTGATACGTATAGTGACACATACACACACACACCATTGATACATATAATGACACACACACACACACTGTGACACACACCATTGATACGTATAGTGACACATACACACACACAGACACACACACACCATTGATATATATAACGACACACACACAAGGGTCACGGGTGTCATATTTCTATTTGTTTACATATGACAATGGCCACAAAGTAAGACAAACGATGCAATATTTAGATCAGTATGTCATGGTGAATTGACGTATCTACAGTATATAGTCCATTCCTAGGTCAGAAATCGTGCACTCTAACCTCTGTAACTAAAAAAGGGCTAGAACAAATGGGCTGTACTATAATCCATTCATTAGCCTATACGTAGGCCAGGAATCGTGAACTCTAACCTCTGTAGGCCTAACTCAAAAAGGGCTAGAGCAAATGAGCTGTACATATCCACACTTATTCCCTGGCTGAGCCTTCCCAAATGGTAGACTTATTAGCTCTATTACTCTAATAGTTTTTCAGTTATAGAGATTAGTGGTAAAGATTTTTGGCCGACCTATAATGCATCGACCTATTTATACCCGTAGTGTATTATTATTATTATTATTATTATTATTATTATTATTATTATTAGTCCATTTATTATAGGTATTATGCGTATGGACCAGGAAGTGAAAGAGAGTTAGACGAGGTAGAGGGTTTCTGGGAGGATTTGAGAGATTGTCTACAAGGGTTTGATGAAAATGAAAATGTTATAGTTTTAGGGGACCTAAATGCTAGGGTAGGAAATGAGCCTGTTGAGGGAGTCATCGGTAGTTTTGGTGTGGATCGTGTAAACGAGAGTGGAGAAAGACTGAAAAATGTATGTGAAGAGTGCAGATTGAGTGTAGGTAATACGTTCTTCAAAAAAAGGTGTGTATGTGAAGAGTGCAGATTGAGTGTAGGTAATAAGTTCTTCAAAAAAAGGTGTGTATGTGAAGAGTGCAGATTGAGTGTAGGTAATACGTTCTTCAAAAAAAGGTGTATACACAAGTACACCTGGCATAGACTTGTGAGGGGAGAGATTGTAGAGAGGGCATTGATGGATTATGTGCTGGTGACAAGGGAAAGATTGTGTAGACTGCTGGATGTGAATGTGATTAGAGGTGAGGCGGAGGGTATGTCAGATCATTACCTGGTGGAGGGAAAGCTAAGAGTTAAGAGTTACAGGAGAATAAGAGACAAGCGTGAAGTAAGAGAGGTAATAAAAGTTAGTGAGTTAGAGAAGAGTGAAAAAGAGAGGGAGTACAAGGAAAGACTAAATGAAAAGTGGATGGAAGTGAGAGAGATGGAAGAGAGAGAAGTAGAGGTTGAATGGCAACAGTTTAAGGAAGGAGTGAAAGCAAGTGCAGAGGTAGTATGCGGCAAAAGGAAAGTAGGAGGCAGAGGTATCAGGAAGGGAAGCGAGTGGTGGAATGATACGGTGAGAAAGGCAGTTGAGGAGAAGAGACAGTGTTTTGAGAGGGTTTTACAGGATGGTAGTGTTGAGGTATGGGAGAGGTGCAAGGAGAAAAGGAGAGAGGCAAAACGGAAAATTAGAGAAGCGAAAAAAGATGCAAACGAAAGGTGGGGTCAAAGGCTGAGTGAGAATTTTTCAGAACGAAAGATGTTCTGGAAGGAGGTAAATAAAGTAAGGAAAGGAGGACAAAAGAGGGAAGTCAGTGAAAGATGAAAATGGAGAATTACTAGTGGAACCAGTTGAAGTGAGGAAAAGATATGCCGAGTATTTTGAATCTTTGTTAAATACAAGAGATGGAAGAGAAGCAGTGATTGAAGCAGAGGTGGATGGAGATAGGTTACCCAGGCCACCCAGGTGGCAGGGAATGAATGAAAGGATTGAAGAAAATGAGGTGAAAGAAGCAGTGAAACAAATGAGAGCGGGAAAAGCAGAAGGTTTGGATGGTATTGCTGTGGAGTGTATAAAGAAGGGTGGAGATGTGATAATAGATTGGTTGGTGAGACTTTTCAATGTGTGCTTTGCTGTGTCAATGGTACCAATAGACTGGAAGAGTGCATGTATTGTGCCGTTGTACAAGGGGAAGGGAGATCGGCAGGAGTGTTCAAGTTATAGAGGAATTAGTTTATTGTCAGTGGTTGGAAAGCTGTATGGCAGGGTGTTGATAGAGGGGATAATAAAGTGTACGGAAGTTGCAATAGGAGAAGAACAGTGCGGTTTTAGGAGGGGAAGAGGGTGCGTGGATCAGATGTTTGCAGTAAGACAGTTATGCGAGAAGTATTTAGAGAAGCATAAGGAGATATTTTGGGCTTTTATGGACTTTGAAAAAGCGTATGATTGTGTGGACCGTGAAGCAATGTGGAAGGTGTTAAGGATTTATGAAATATGAGGACATTTGTTAGAAGCAGTTAAGAGTTTTTTTATGAAGGGAGCAGAGCATGTGTGAGAGTAGGAAATGGTGAGTTGAGTGAATGGTTTGAGGTAAAGGTAGGTTTGCGACAGGGTTGTGTAATGTCACCATGGCTGTTTAATATGTTTATGGATGGTGTGGTGAGGGAGGTGAAAAGGAGAACTATGGGAAGAGGATTGGGTTTATTAGGAAAGAATGGTAGAGATTGGGAGTTGAATCAGTTGCTGTTCGCTGATGACACAGCATTGGTGGCGGATTCTGATGAGAAACTGCAGCGGGTAGTCAAAGAGTTTGGTGTGGTTTGTGGAAGGAGGAAACTGAAGGTGAACGTCAATAAAAGTAAAGTAATGGTGTGTAATAGGGGAGAGCATAGGGTGAATCTAGATGTGAGGCTGGATGGGGAAATATTGGAACAAGTAGAGTGTTTTAAATATCTAGGAGGAACGATAAGCAGGAGTGGAGGTATGGAAGTGGAGGTAAAACAGAGTGTGTGAAGGAAGGAAGGTTTTCGGAGCAATGGGAAGTATGTGGAAGACGAGAAATCTCAGAGTGAAAGTAAAAAGTGCACTGTATCAAGGAATTGTTGTGCTAACAGTGATGTATGGGGCTGATACATGGGCTCTGAAGAAAAAGGAGAAAAGAGGGCTGGATGTGATGGAGATGAGCTGCTTGAGGAGTATGTGTGGAGTTACTCGTAGAGACAGATTGAGGAATGAAGAGATACGTTGGAGAGTGGGGCAGCAGGAACATTTGTCAGCCAGAGTGGACAGAAGGGTGCTGAGCTGGTATGGTCATGTTGAACGAATGGGAGATGAAAGGCTTACAAAGAGAATATGTGAGTCAGGTACAAGGGGAGATAGAAGGGCAGGAAGACCCCCATTGAGATGGAGAGACTGTGTAAGAAAAGCTTTGGATGATAGAGGAATGACTATAGATCAGGCAGGGGAAGTGGTGGTGGACAGGAGTGAATGGAGAATGCTTGTGAATAGTTGAGTGAACACGTGGTCATTTGGAGTAAGGGGTCGGGCGCAAGTTGGACTAGATAATAGTCCATCAGGCGCCTGGCCCGGGGAGACGATTAATATGAAGGGTGCGCCTGGAAGTGTGGTGGGAGGGCTTGTGGCTTTGGCTCCGCTGCATGTCTGCCTGCCAAGATCGGAACCTCTCCGGGTGGTCGGGGGCCGGGGGAGTGCTGGAGCGACCTTGGTGACCCTGGTCTCTGGGTCTTCTCCTGGGTGTCCTGGATGTGTGTGAGTTTGTGCTTTTTATCTGTGTTTATTTGTTGTTTTATGTTGTTTTTGTGTTTTCCCTGTTCTTGCTCTGTCTTGAGTCGGCTACCCCCAAAATGGGGATTGGGCCTGAGCATATAGATAGATAAAATAGATAGATAGATAGATAGGCCAGGAACTGTAAACCCTAACCTCTGTAACTCAAGAAGGGCTGGAGCAACTGGGCTGTAGCCTACATATCCACACATATTCCCTGGCTGACTCTTCCCAAATAGTAGAGGTATTAGCTGGATTACTCTAGTTGTTTTTCAGTTATAGAGGCTAGTGGTAAAGATGTTTGGCCTAGTTATAATTAATTGACCTATCTACATGTTCTCCGTTACTCTGCCGATACGGTCACAGCACAAACCACCGCAATTTAAAACGGCCACAAGCCAAAACGGCCACAAGCCAAAACGACCACAAGTTAAAACGGTCACAACAAAAAAGGCCCCAATCCAAAACGGCCACCATTTCAAAATGGTCACAATCCAAAATGGCCACAATCTAAAACGATCACAGTCCAAAATGGCCACAATCCAAAATGGCCACAATCCAAAACAGCCACAATCAAAAATAGTCACAATCTAAAACGGTCACAATCCAAAGCAGCCACAATAAAATAGTCACAATCCAAAATGGCCACAATCCAAAGTAGTCACAATCCAAAATGGCCACAATCTAAAACAGTCACAATCCATAACAGCCACAATCCAAAATGGCCACAATCCAAAATGGTCACAATCCAAAACGGCCATATTTCAAAATAGCCACGATCCAAAATTAGTCACAATCCAACATAGCCACAATCCAAAATGGCCCCAATCCAAAACGGCCATACTCCAAAATAGCTACAACTGAAACATCCACAATTAATAATCCAAATATAGAGGTTATTGGTCAAGAATTTTGGCCTATTTATTTGGAACAGGGTATAATAGTAGTAGTAGTAGTAATAATAGTAGTAGTAGTTGTAGTAGTATAGTAATAGTTGTTGCTGTTGCTGTTGCTGTTGTTTCAGTAGTAGTAGTACTTGTTGGTGTTGCTGTTGTTGCAGTAGTATTAGTAGTTGTTGCTGTTGTTGCAGTAGTAGTAGTAATAGTAGTAGTAGTAGTTGTTGTTGTTGTTCCCTAAGCTGCCTGGCCGAACAGCCCTGAGTTGTTGGTGTTGCTGTTGTTGCAGTAGTATTAGTAGTTGTTGCTGTTGTTGCAGTAGTAGTAGTAGTTGTTGGTGTTCCTGTTGTTGCAGTAGTAGTAGTAGTAGTTGTTGTTGCAGTAGTAGTAGTAGTAGTAGTTGTTGTTGCAGTAGTAATAGTAATAGTAGTAGTTGTAGTAGTAGTTGTTGTTGTTCCCCAAGCTGCCTGGCCGAACAGCCCCAAGGCCCCGAGTAAGGCCAAGGCCATAAACGAGCGCACCCACAGAACCCTCATACCACAATAAAAGCCTGGGTGACCGAAGCCACTCCATGGCGGGGAGCTGAGGAGGGTGCGGAAACGCCCGGGAAACCAAAGCCCCACCCAGGGCCCTGTGCCCCTCAGCAATTATGAAGAGAAAGTTGAGGGGCAAAGGAATAATGTGACGCTTTAGTTTTCAATCTTGGTACAGTAGATTGGGAGGTCAATCCACGGAAGAGACGCCGTCACTTGAGATCTAGAAAATATATAAGTAAAAGGAACAGTCAGAGTAAGCTAAGGGTATGGCAGAGATCGCTCAGGTCTCACTCTGATAGACCAGCCCATCACCATGTTGTAGTAGTAGTAATAGTTGATGGTGTTGCTGTTGTTGCAGTAGTAGTAGCAGTAATAGTAGTAGGCCTAGTTGTAGCAGTAGTAATAGTTGTTGGTGTTGGTGTTGTTACAGTAGTAGTAGTTGTTGTAGTAATAATAGTTGTTGGTGTTGCAGTAGTAGTAATAGTTGTTGTTGCAGTAGTAGTAGTTGTTGTAGTAGTAATAGTTGTTGGTGTTGCAGTAGTAGTAATAGTTGTTGTTGCAGTAGTAGTAGTAGTAGTTGTTGCAGTAGTAGTAGTTGTTGTAGTAGTAATAGTTGTTGGTGTTGCAGTAGTAGTAATAGTTGTTGTTGCAGTAGTAGTAGTAGTAGTTGTTGTTGCAGTAGTAGTAGTAGTTGTTGTTGTAGTAGTATAGTAGTATCTGCCTTGTTAGTATAGGTTATAGTTGTTTTATCTTTAGTCGTAGTAGTATACAGTAGAATACAGAGGAAGTATAGGTGACGCACGACTATTATTGACCTTGACCCTATACCCGGACATTCCTCTGACACCCGCCTCCCCCCACAACGACCCATTGTATACACACCCTATTCCACTAACTTCATCCTTCCCTCTTCCATAGTATTTTATTATAGTTGATTTTGTTTCTTGTGTGTGTGTTTTTTTAGCCCTATTAGTTTTGCGATTTCATCACGTTCGCCCCATTAGTTTTGCGACTTAAAGTTCCTTAAGGGGAGATTTCCACTTGAGGGATATTTTTCTTGCCTTTCTCCCAAATGTTTAGCCCCATTGGTTTTCTAATTTTAAGACGTTTGCCCCATTATTTTGACGATTTTAAGAACTTTCAACCCATTTCTGTCAATTTTAAAACCTGTCGTGCCATTTAGGTGTCGATTTTATCCTGGCGAGCGATAGCGAGCCTGTAATTTAAGAGGAACCGGCTTTCAGCCGGGACATTTTTATACCGAAAAATTTACAAATTTATCTTGAAAGGGGCTCAAGGGGGTGCAATCTTAAGCTTGATGGATATCTAGAGACCAAACTAAAAAACCCACTGCTTCGTCAATTTAAGACCTTTCGTGCCATTCAGATGTATTTTTTTCCTGGCGAGCGATAGCGAGCTTGTAATTTAGGAGGAATCGGCCTTTGGCCGAACAAAATGTTCAATCGAAAAATGTACAAGTTTATCGCAAAAGGGGGGTCTTGTGGGTATATTTTTAAGGTTGATAGAGGTCCATAGGGAGCAAAGTAAAAACAAAACTAAACTAAACAAAATAAAAACAAAATAAAACAATCAAATAAATATATAAAATAATATATATTATAATAAACCACCCCTATAATGGTGGACCTACATGTACACTCGGATGCCGTAGTCTCTAGTTCACTCATTAACATTTGTGAACCTCGCCTAATTTATATTTATGAAAGTATATCTCTAGGAACGAATTAATGACCATCATTTTCTATGCATCAACTACAAAACTATAATTAATGCTATTTATTGAAAAGCAAGTTCCATCCTAAAATCAATCCAGATAGTTTTGGGGCCATTTTATTAAACCGTGGTATTAGAGCTTTCCATACGACCTTTCCCGACCCAGATTGACCCTTATGGCTTATCTGTGTAACGGTCAATATGGGTCGGGAAAGGTCGTAGGGAAAGCTCTTACCATGGTTTAATAAAATGGCCCTATTAATTGCATAAAGAAAAACATAGGGGGTCCACGAATTCCTATGAGTGGGCTAGACACTATATTATGGTATCCGAGTGTACTATTGTCTGGATATAATTTGTTTCCCTTGTCCAGACGAGTTTTATAGTTTGACATCTCTATCACGGTATAGGCCTACAGTTTGGGCAACAATCAGTGTTTCAGAACTCTAATGGAAATTCAATTGAAGATACAGATTCCCTCCACCCTTTAAAATGTTCCCATTGGATCTTAGTATGAATGTAGACAGTATGATGCTTTAGTCACAAAGTGCACAATTTGGACAAAAAGATTCCTTGTCCTCTGCACTATTAATTTTCGAAGTGTTGAGAGGGGAGAAGGGGTGTTGGAGAGAGAGGAAGCTGTTGGAGTGGCTTTGTTGTGTGTGTTATTAGGCTGTATACGTCGTTGAGGTTTGTGTTGAGAGGGGAGAAGGGGTGTTGGAGAGATAGGAAGCTGTTGGAGTGACTTTGTTGTGTGTGTTTTTAGTCTGTATACTGTTCCTTTCATGTTTGTTTATATATAGACAATGGCGGCAAGGTGAGACAATTCATATAATATTGAGATCAGTGTGTCAGTGTGAAATGACCTGTCTACTTGTTCTTTGTTACCCCGATAATAGACACAATGCAAATGAGGATATAGGGTTTACTACTACTACTACTACTACTGCTACTACTACTACTACTACTACAACTATTACTACTACTATTGTTTTTTAAAGTTTGGTTTGGTTTGGTTTAGTTTAGTTTAGTTGGGTTTGGTTAGGTTGGGTTTGGTAAGGTTGGGTTTGATTAGTTTGGAGTTTGGTTAAGTTAGGTTGGGTTTGGGTAGCTTTGGTATACAGTATGGCTAGGTTTGGCTTGGCTAGGTTAGGTTAGGTTTGGTTTGATTATATTTGGTTTGGTTAGCTTTGGTTTGGTTAGGTTGGATTTGATTAGGTTTGGTTTGGCTTGGTTAGGGTAGGTTTAGGTAAGTTAGCTAAGTTAAACTAAATTATGAGTAATTTGGGATGTGGACGTTCTAGATGCTTTCATGCTTTCATGTTTGTTTATATGTTGACAATGGTGGCAAGGTGAAACAATCCATGCATAAGATATCTTGTGTCAGGTTGTTCCCCATCACCCTGTGCAACCAGTACGGCCACACTCCAAAGCCGCCACACTAAAAAACGGCCGCAATATAAAACAGCCACAATCCAAAGCGATCACCACAATCAAAACAACCATAACCTAAATGGCCACATCTAAAACAGCTACAATCCAAAGCAACTATGATCCAAAACAGCCAAATGCAAAATGGCCACAATCCAAAACGACCACAATCCAAACCGGCCACAATCCAAAACAGCCACAATCCAAAACGGCCACAAAGCCAATCTTCTACAATCTTGCCTACAGTGGTATGTAGGCGCCCTTTCTAGCAGCCAAGATCAGTTTGTTGATAATTTAGTAGCCAATCTAAAAGGTCTAGATAGGATTTTATTTTTAGCCCCATTGACTGCCGGCTCGATATAAACCGATTATAATAATAATAATAATAATAATAATAATATGATAATAATAATAATAATATAATAATAATATTAATATTTATTATTATTATTATTATTACACAATTTTTTTTTGGTTCGCTCTCGCTTTCTCTCCCTCTCTCTCACACACACACCACCCTCCCTTTCATTATCTCTCTCTCTCTTTCTCACACACACACACACACACACCTCCACACTCTCTCTCTCTCACACACACACACCTCATGAATTATATCAGACCCCACCCTTCCTTTCTCTCGCTCACACAACACCTTATACACACACCACCCCCTCTCTCTGCCTAACACACACACCACCCTCTCTCTCTCTTCTACACACACACACACACACACACACAAACACACCTCATAAATATCGGACCCCATCCTCTCTCTCTCTCTCTCTCACACACACACATCCACTTACACCACCCTCTCTCTCTCTTCCATACAAACCCACATGAATATTGGACCCGTCTCTCTCTCTCTCTCTCTCTCACACACACACATTCCACTTACACCCACCTCTCGCTATGTCCAACAAACACACCACCACACCTCATAATTCATCACACCTCTCTGTCCTTCCATACACCCACCACACCCCTCATTATATCGAGACCCCACCCCCCCCTCTCTCTCTCTCACACCACCACCTCCACTTCCACCACCCTCTCTCTCTCTCTTCCCATACAAACACACACACACACCTCTTCATATCGGACCCTCCGCCCCTCCTTCTCTCTCCTCTCTCCACACACACACATCCACTTACCACCACCTCTCTTCTCTCCTCTTCCATACAAACACCTCATTAATAATCGGAGCCCCCCCCCTCTTCTCTCTCTCACACACACACACATCCACCTTACACCACCCTCCTCTCTCCCTCTCATCTTCCATACAACAACACACACACACAAACCTCATGAATATGGACCCCGAACCCCCCCCCCTTTCTCTCTCTCTCACACCACACACACACTTACAATTACAACCACCCTCTCCTCTCTCTATTCTCCATACAAACCACACACCACAAACCTCATGAATTATCGGATCCCCCCCCCTCCTCGCTCTCTCTCTCCAACACACACACCACAGCAACATCCACTTTAACACCATCCCTTCTCTGTTCTACAAACCACACACACCTCATAATATCGGACCCCCCCCTCCCTCTTCTCTCTCTCCTCTCTCACACACACACACACATCCATCTTACACCACCCTCTCTCGATCCTCTTCCATACAACACACACACACCACACCTCTATGAATATCGACCCCCCCCCTCTCTACGCTCTCAACCCACACCACACACCTCATGAATTCGGAACCCCCCCCCCTCTCCTCGCTCACACACACACCAACCACCTCATGAATAGCGGATCCACCCCTCTCTCTCTCTCTCACACACACACCCACCATACCGCACCCTCTCTGCCTCTCTCTCTTCCATACAAAACACACACCACCTCATGATATCCGGACCCCCCCCTCTCAACACACCAAACTCCCAACTTACACCACCCTCTCATCTCTCTCTTCAGATACAAACACACACACCCTCATGCAAGATCGGACCCCCCCCCTCTCTCTCTCCTCACACACCACACACCTCATGATATCGACCCCCCCCCTCTCTCTCTCACCACAAAACCACACCCTTCATGAATATCGGATCCCACCCCTCCTTCTCTCTCTCATCACACACACCCACCACGTTTACACCACCCTCTCTCTTCGCTCATACAAACCACCCACACACCTCATGAATATCGGAACCCCCCCCTCTCACACACACACACATCCACTTACACCACCCTCTCTCTCTCTTCCATACAAACACACACACACCTCATGAATATTGGACGCCCCCCCTCTCTCTCTCTCTCACACACCCTGTAGGTCCTTAGGTGAGTCGTTTTCAGGCAGTGTTTGTCCGCGCGCCGTCCCGGCTGATGCGCCACCACTAGTACTTCCCCACACACACACCACAATCCACTTAACACCACCCCCTCTCGTCTCTTCCATAAAAAACAAAAACACCCCACACACATCAGCTGCAATATCTGACCCCCCCCTCTCTCTCTCCTCACACACACCACACAACTCATGAATATTCGGACCCCCCCGACCCCCCCCTCATCGCTCGCTCTCTCATCACACAATGGAACAACACATCCACTTACACCCCTTGCCTCTCTCCTCTTCTTCCATACAAACACACACGACACAGCCTCATGAATATATCGGACCCCCCCCCCCCCCCCCCTCTCACACCCCCCCCCGCTCACACTTCATAACTATCAGACACCACCCCCTAACCTTTGCTCTCTCATAGCACAACACCCTGACACACACATCACTCTCTCTCTCTCTCTCTCTCTCTCTCTCTTCTGTCACACACAACACACACAACCCCACTTACCCACTCTATCTTCCCCCCACTTTGCCACACACACACACACACCACCCCTGAGACACACATCACTCTCCTCTCTCTCTCTGTTACCACACATCCACACACACACCACGCTCATCGCACTTTAGCCACACACACCACCACCCTGAGACACATCTCTCTCTTCTCTCTCTGTTACACAACATCCACACACCCCACTCTCTCCTCACCTTTGCCACCCAACCCACCCACCCACACACCAACAAACACACACACACACTCACACTTCATGAATATAGATTATAGAACCACCTTTCTCTGTCCTTGGGTCCTTCTCCTTCTTCTCATGGTGTTTGACATAGTTACCAGACCCCCCCCCCCCGTTGTTGTGTCAAGGTTATATATATACTGTATACTCCTCTCTCTCTCTCTCTCTCAATCTTAAGGGGGTTCACCGGCTTTTTTTTATATTTCTTTCCTTTTCTCTCTTTCTCTGGCTTGTATCCATTCGGCCCTATTCAGCCAACTGTTTTAAGACGTGTATCCCCATCCAGGTGTCGATTTCTTCCTGGCGGATCGGGGGGGGCGATAGCGAGCCAACTTGTCATGGAAGAGAATCTGGCTTCGTCCGGAGACATTTTTCTGTCGAAAAATAGCTGCTGTCAAAACAAAAGACAATACACTGGCTCGCTACCGCTCCCCAGGGCAATATTGACACCTGGATGGGGGTAAACGTCTTAAAACAGTAGGCTGAAGAAATCGATACCTGGGTGGGGATAAATGTCTTAAACAGTGGCTGAATGGGGCCGATGGATACAACCAGGAAAGAGAGAAATATAAACCAAAGCCGGTGACCCCCCTTAAGATAAGGACCAGCGAATATCAAAACCCTATGTTAGTTACATGAAATAGAATCCAAACCATATTAGTTAGATAAAGCTAATTAGGACCCGCGAATACCCCCTAACCTTAATTAGAGACTTCGTAAATCTAGCCTTTGTCTCCCCCCCCCCCCTCACTATCTCCCCATCTCTGCCATTGTCTCTCTCTCTCTCTCTCCCCCCCCCCCCCCCCCTCCATTGACTCACCGCCCCTTATTTGTTTTAATATGTTGATATGTTGTATAATATGTGGGTCATGTTTTCACCGGCCCAAGGCCTGTGTTTTGCGAGAGAGAGAGAGAGAGAGAGAGAGAGAGAGAGAGAGAGAGAGAGAGAGGGAGAGAGAGAGAGAGAGAGGATAGAGAAAGAAAGAAAGATAAAGAAAGAAAGAAAGAGAGAGAGAGAGAGAGAGAGAGAGAGAGAGAGGGGGGGGGGGGGGGATCCTCTTTTCTTGGCACGTCAAGGGGGGTCTAGGGTGTTTTTGTTAAGCTTGATGGCTACTATAACGTAAATAAATATATAAATTGACCCAAAAATATCTACTACCCCCTTAAATTACTGGTGCCCTGACCCAAGGCCTTGCCTGACCGCCCCTTCCCAGAACACTTTCCCTCTCTGTCCCTGTGTAAGTCCGAGTCAATACTAGGAAAGATGTGTGTGTGTGTGAGTAGGGCAGTGTTTCCTTAAGGGGAGAGGTACTCGCTTTTTCTGGACCCCCTTCTCCCCAATGTTTAGCCCCACTAGTTTTGATATTTTAAGACGTTGGTTCCATTAGTTTGGGGATTTTATGACCTTTCACCCCATTTCTTTGTTAATATTAGGAACCTTCGTGCC
>CM064491.1:10582737-10749551 GCA_032716605.1 Paralithodes platypus | reverse complement strand
TTTAGGGGTAGGTAGCGATAGCGAGCCTGTAATATTAGGAGGAATCGGCCTTTGGCCGGGACATTTTTCCATCGAAAAATGTACAAATCTATCTTGAAGGGGGGTCTAGGGGGTGTTTATTTAAGATTGATGGAGATCTAGCGAGGAAACTCAAATAGATATGAATACATGAATGAATAGATATGAATACATGAATGAATAGATATGAATACATGAATGAATAGACCAAACAAACAGCCACTGTCCCCTTAATGGGGGACTCTTAGTTAACGGGTTATTACACAAGTTAACCTTTACCTTATAATCTCTCTGTCTCGCTCTCTCTCTCTTTCACTCTCGCGCGCTCTCTCTCTCTCTCTTTTCTACTACTACTACTACTACTACTACTACTACTACTACTAATAATAATAATAATAATAATAATAGGTTAATAAAAGTAACAACAACAACAACAACAACAACAACAACAACATTACCCTTATTCCATAATATAACAAAACAGAACATCCTTCCATAAAAGATAGCTGGTTAATTAGAGAAAATATTTATAAACCTGTGTTAAATATACATTATGCAATCCATAAAATAATGACAACATTATTACCTTGAAACGAGGAAAACAAATACAAAATAAAAAACACTGAACAAAGGTTGAATAATAGAGGTTCAATTCATGTGGGTCAAGGAACATTTATTATTATATTTTTGGGGATTGTTTTTAAATGTATTCATTTAATTACTTATACATATATATTACTCATTTAATTACTTATACATATATATTACTCATTTATGGGGACCCACCTCGTTTATTTTCTCTCTTTCTCTGGGTTGTATCCATTCGGCCCCATTCAGTCTACTGTTCTACCGCTCGTCAGCAAATTTTTAAAAATATTTTGACAGCAGGCTAAATTTGTAAATTTTTCGACAGAATAATGTGTCCGGCAAAGCCGGATTTCTCCATACAATGCTGGCTCGCTATCTTTCGCCAGGAATAACTCGACACCTGGATGGGGATAAACGTCTTAAAACAGTAGGCTAAATGGGGCCGAATGGATACAGTAATAATAATAATAATAATACAAGCCAGAGAAAGAGAAAAGGAGAGAAAGCAAGCAGGTCACCCCCTTTTAAAAAAACTCCTCCATAATAACACTGAACAAAGGTTGTATAATAGAGGTTCAATTGATGTGGGGCAAAGAGTGTTTTTATTTTTATTTTTTTAGGATTTGTTTTTTCTGTGTTTTGTTATTCATTTAAGGGGGGGGGGGCGTATTTATTTGCTCATTTACATGTTTTATATATTTTGTTTAGTTCCTCCCTAGACCTCCATCAAGCTTTTAAAATTACAGCCCCAAGACCCCCTTTTAAAAATGTGTATATTTTTCGGTAGAAGAATGTCCCGGCCCGAGGCAGATACCTCCTAAATTAGAGGCTCGCTATCGCTCGCCAGGAAAAAATCGACACCTAAATGGCACAACAGGTCTGATAACTGTCAAACTAATGGGGGCGAACGTCTACAAATCTCGAAACAAACGGGCTAAACCTGAGGCAAAAGGGGGTCCAGAAAAAAAGACGTCTTAAGTAAAAATTTCCCCTTAACCCTTTCCGAACGGGAGATGTCTCTTACATAATATTGTAGTCGTATTTAGACGGTTTTATACAGCTTAGGAAGGACATATGTGGTCGTCAAAAAGGTGAATTGAGATGGTGTGTGGCCTATTAATTCTTAGAGGTCCTTCCTAAGCTGAATTACATCGTCTAATAGTAGGCCTATCTATCTATCTATCTATCTATATACTCTGGCACATATCCCATATTATTTTATGTTTATTCATTTACCTATTGTTATTTTGTGACGTTCCTGTTCGGGCTCTGTCTCGAGTCGGCCACCCCATAAAAAAAAAAAAAAAAAAAAAAAAAAAAAAAATAGGGAAGGTGCCAGAGTATATACATAGATAGATACTATTAGACGATGTAATTCAGTTTAGGAAGGACCTCTAGGAATTAATAGGCCACACACCATCTCTCTATCCATTTTATTGTTATTATGCCGTATATTTTGGCCATGATATGAGAACATCCCCTATTATGAAAAAAAAAAAAAAAAAAAAAAAATGCAAGATCCCCTTGGAGATAAATATGTACATAATACTACATATGCTAATAGGTCACATACTACGGAAGTGGTATATGCTATGTTCCCCATGCCTCTCACATACATAGACCTATTTCCGGTGGGTCAATGGCAAGGTCAACACTAGCACACAGTCTATAGTAGGTAAAGGTCAAGGTCAACATTTAGTTTTCTTCATTTTACTATTATATATGATTTTATTTTAGCATTCCCTGTACTTTACTATAGGCACGACAGAAAACGGTTTATAGTAAGCAAAGGTCAAGGTCAAATTATATATATATATATATATATATATATAGATATATATATATATATATATATATATATATATATATATATATATATATATATATTATATATATATACTTGTTTTGTGTATGTGTGTGTGTGTGTGAGTAATAATACTAATCGGTGTATTTCAAGCCGGCAGCCAATGGGGCTGAAAATACACAGACTTAACCTAGATCTTATCCTAAGGGATCAACAGACTGATCCTGGCTGCTATCGAGGGCGCCTACATAACCCCGAGGGAGTAGGACGTGGGCAGGAGACTTTGTGGGTCCCCCGAGGTGGTCCGTCCAGACCTTGCCTTCACGGCCAGGGAAAGTTTCATAGAGAACTTCCCCTGCCGGCGCGTGGGATCCAACCCCCGTCACCAGAGCTAGCGCTCCCAATACAGTGTACTAAGCGCGCTCGGCCACCGTGACCGTGTGTGTGTGTGAGTGTGTGTGTGGGGGGGGGGGGTCTATTTATTTATATATTAATTTATTATTTAGTTTCCTCGCTAGACCTCCATCAAGCTTAAACAAACACCTCAAGATCCCCCTTCAAGATAGAGTTGTGCATTTTTCAGTAGAAAAATGCCCTGGTCGAAGGCAAAGTCCAACAAATTTGCATGCTCGCTCTCGCTCGCCAAGAAAATATCGATACCTACAGGAAATAAAACTAAAGGATTTTAAATTGACAAAGCAATAAGAGATTTCCACTTGAGGGATTTTTTTCTTGACTCCTTTCTCCCTTATGTTTAGCCCCATTACTTTTCTAATTTGAAGACGTTTTCCCCATTATTTTGACGATTTTAAGAACCTTCGACCCATTTCTGTCAATTTTATCCTGGCGAGCGATAGCGAGCCTGTAATTTAAGAGGAACCGGCTTTCAGCCGGGACATTTTTTTACCGAAAAATGTACAAATTTATCTTGAAAGGGGCTCAAGGAGATGTAATCTTAAGCTTGATGGATATCCAGAGACCAAACTAAAAACCTCCCCTTAACCCCTTCAGTACCAGGGGCGTCTTTCTTATCATATTCTGGCTACTATTAGACGATTTATTTCAGCGTAGGAAGGACCTCTAGCAATAATAAGGCTTCACTTACTATATCTCCACCAACCCTTTCAACCTTTTCAACCCTCCACCAACCCTTTCAACCCTCCACCAACCCTTTCAACCCTCTACCAACCATTTCAACCTTTTCAACCCTCCACCAACCCTTTCAACCCTCCACCAACCCTTTCAACCCTCCACCAACCCTTTCAACCCTCCACCAACCCTCCACCAACCCTTTACCAACCCTTTCAACCCTCCACCAACCCTTTCAACCCTCCACCAACCCTTTACCAACCCTTTCAACCCTCCACCAACCCTTTCAACCCTCCACCAACCCTTTCAACCCTTTACCAACCCTTTTAACCACCGCAGATCCTTCCTAAGCTGCGTATAATATCATCACCATATAATGCTAGCATATAATAGAGCCCACGTCGCTGGTACGTACTCAAAGGGTTAAAATATCAACCTGAGGGAGAAAGGGGCCCAGAATACCCCCCTCCCGTAAATGCCTCGTCATTATTGGGTCTTCCTTTCCCTGGCCTATACCCAATGACCTTTACTCTTAGTTTTAGAGACACTTTCAAGATAAATGTGTACATTTATCGGTAAGAAATGTCACGGTCGAAGGCCGGTTCCTTTTAAATATAGGCCTACAGGCTCGCTAACGCTCGCCAGGAAAAACTCGACACCTACATTTTACGAAAGGTCTTAATATTGACAAATAAATGGGGCGAAAGTTCTCAAAAACGCCAAGCTAACGGAACGAATGTCTAAAAATCTCAAAACTAACATGCTAAACATGAGGGAGAAAAGGTGCCAGCATCCCCCCCCCCCCCCTTAAACTGGTACTTCTGCTATACATCGAGGTCTACAGCTCCAACTTCCTTATAGGCCGAAACTCGCAAGTGGTCAATTAAATATACTGATATAATATAATATATAGATAAATATACGATTGTAAAAAATACCTAGTTTATTCTAACAATTTGCTTGAAGGAAGGAATCTCTCTCTCTCTCTCTCTCTCTCTATTTGTGTGTGCTTATATATATAGTGCATTCACACACACACGCACGCACACACTAAGAGAGAGAGAGAGAGAGAGAGAGAGAGAGAGTACAGTACAAAGGAAATCAAGCAACAACAGATCTAGTGACCCTTCTAGGTTGCTTGTCCTCCAAAACACTGAGGATCAAGTGTCCAAACAGTGGTTTAGAGTGGGTAAGGGAACATTGGAAAGGGAATTACTGCCCTGGAACTAATGTCCGTGGCAGGATTAGGAAGTTAGTAGGGGACAGATGGGTTAGTAACTGAGGGGGGGATAAAATAAAGTTATTCATTTACAAACGCAGTCAGTCGCGGGTTTGAAGCGAGATATTTGTCTAGGCGGAGTTTAAATGAATCAACGGTGATGCAGTCTATAACGTTTCGGGGAAGCCCATTCCACAAGTTGACAACTCGATTGAAGAAGAAATTCTTAGATTCGTGTGAGTTAAAAGATTTACCAATAATTTTGCAACCGTTTCCCCGTGTAATTAGATTGGTCGATAGTGAAGTACTTACTACAGTTCATATTGTCGATGCCTTTGATGATTTTGAACACTTGAATTAAGTCACCTCTTAATCTGCGCTGGGTTAAAGGAAATAGATTTAATTCTCTAAGACGCTCTTCGTATGGTTTGTTCTTTAGGCTAGGTATCATTTTGGTAACTCTACGTTGAACTCGTTCTAGCTTGTTTATATCTTTTTGGTAATAAGGGCACCAGGATTGAACGCAGTATTCCAGAAGAGGGCGGACTAAGGAATTGTAAAGGGTTAGGATAACTTCTTTGGATTTATGCTCAAATGACCTGCCTATAAAGCCAATTATTTTGTTTGCCTTCTTAACAACTTCTGAACATTGTTGACTCGGTTTTAGGTTACTCGATATTGTTACTCCCAGATCGGTTTCTCTGTTTACATTCTTAAGCTGAGTGCCATTCATCGAATAGTTTGCTTTCTCATTTAGGTATCCGATATGTAGTACTTTACATTTATCCGCATTGAAACTCATTTGCCAAATTTGGGCCCAACATGACAATTTATCTAGATTGTGTTGCATATCGTCAACTTGTTCTTTTGAGAGTACGCTATTTGCAATTTTTGTATCGTCAGCAAATTTGAGATTGTACAGGTGAGGCCCTCATCTATGTCGTTGATGTAAATTAGAAAGAGAATTGGTCCTAGTACCGATCCCTGGGGTACCCCGCTACTTACATTGGTCCATTTAGATGCCTTACCGTTTATGACTACTCTTTGCTTTCTGTCGCTGAGCCAATTTTCTATCCATTTCAACACACCGTCTTGTATTCCATGCGCTTTTAGTTTTAGCAGTAAACGTTTGTGGGGAACTTTGTCAAAGGCCTTTTGAAAATCAAGGTATATAATATCTACAGCTTTACTCTCATCGTAGAGGTTGAGGATATCGTGGAAGAAGTCTAAGAGGTTTGTTAAACAGGAACGTTTTTTACGAAAGCCGTGTTGAGTATCTTTAAGTATGTTATTTTCCTCTAAGTGATTTACGAGTCTGTCTCGTATGACCGTTTCTAGCATTTTACATACAACTGAGGTTAAGCTAATTGGACGATAGTTACTGGGTAGGGATTTGCTGCCTTTTTTGAATATCGGTGTTACGTTGGCTAGCTTCCACTGATCAGGCATAGTTCCAGACTGCAAGGATTTATTGAATAGTAATGTCAGTGGTTTGGAGAGCTCATCCTTAGCTTCCTTCAGAACTCTAGGCGAGATTGTATCAGGTCCAGGCGTTTTATTTACCTTGAGTTTATCTAAACAATTCAATACTTCTCTCTCTGTAACGGTGATATTGCTTAGAACATCTGAATTATCAATCTGAATCGGCGATGGTGTAGGGATATCACTGAGGTCTTCTGTTGTAAAAACTGATGCAAAGAAGGTATTGAGGGCATTACTCATTTGTACTTCGTCTTTGGTGTATTCTCCATTTTCATCGACTAAGAGAGAGAGAGAGAGAGAGAGAGAGAGCCTACACAGACAGCTGGGGTGGTACAGCAGGGAAAGTGGTTTGCCTGCTGTCTACACGCACGCGCACACACACACACACACTATTTACATAAACTCACACACACGTATACTCTACCTTGATACATACATATAGATCCCAGCACGTACATATACACATACACTACATAAACTGATACATACATACATACTATAACTTCTTGCATACTCATACAGACACTATGTAAACTGCTCATACATACTATACATACATACATACGCTACACACACACATACTCTACATACACACATACTCTACATACACACATACTCTACATACACACACTATACATACTATACATACATACATACTATACATACACACATACATACACTATACATACTATACATACATACTACATACACACATACTCTACATTTACCTGTGACCAAGTGGGGCGATACTCTTACTTCACACTCCGGACATGACTTGTATACGAACTTGCAAGAGAGTTCGCTTTATCAATTTGTTCGAACACCGACCCGTGGTAATAACGTTCTTGACATTGTACTTGCAACAAAAGAAGAATTAATAGAGAATTTGAATGTTGGTGATGAATTCAGTAACAGCGACCATCGTACGATAACTTTCACTTTAAACTTTACTAGTAACGAACCAAATAGTAGCATCGAAAAAGTCCCTAATTTCAAGAAAGCAAACTTTCATAAACTTAGAGCTATGTTTAAAGAAACTGACTGGAGCTTTTTAATTAACAATAACGACATAAATACATCTTGGAAGTCATTAGAAACCACTTACCTAAAAGCAGTGCAAGACTGCATACCATCGAAAATACGGCGTCCAGGCCATAATAATAAGCCCAAATGGTGGAATAAAGATATTTCAAACTGCCTGCTTGCTAAAAAATTTGCTAATGATAGATTAAAATCCTCACAAAATTACGAAGAACGGGTGAAATTTGTAGAGCTACGACGCAAAGCCAAAAAGTTAATTAAGCAAAGTAAAAAGACCCTAGAGTTACATATTGCGAATCAAAGTAAAACAAACCCGAAATAATTCTATAGTTATATCAGAAAGAAAAAAGTAGTTACTTCAACTGTTGGACCGTTAGTCGATGAAAATGGAGAATACACCAAAGACGAAGTACAAATGAGTAATGCCCTCAACACCTTCTTTGCATCAGTTTTTACAACAGAAGACCTCAGTGATATCCCTACACCATCGCCGATTCAGATTGATAATTCAGATGTTCTAAGCAATATCACCGTTACAGAGAGAGAAGTATTGAATTGTTTAGATAAACTCAAGGTAAATAAAACGCCTGGACCTGATACAATCTCGCCTAGAGTTCTAAAGGAAGCTAAGGATGAGCTCTCCAAACCACTGACATTACTATTCAATAAATCCTTGCAGTCTGGAACTATGCCTGATCAGTGGAAGATAGCCAACGTAACACCGATATTCAAAAAAGGCAGCAAATCCCTACCCAGTAACTATCGTCCAATTAGCTTAACCTCAGTTGTATGTAAAATGCTAGAAACGGTCATAAGAGACAGACTCGTAAATCACTTAGAGGAAAATAACATACTTAAAGATACTCAACACGGCTTTCGTAAAAAACGTTCCTGTTTAACAAACCTCTTAGACTTCTTCCACGATATCCTCAACCTCTACGATGAGAGTAAAGCTGTAGATATTATATACCTTGATTTTCAAAAGGCCTTTGACAAAGTTCCCCACAAACGTTTACTGCTAAAACTAAAAGCGCATGGAATACAAGACGGTGTGTTGAAATGGATAGAAAATTGGCTCAGCGACAGAAAGCAAGGAGTAGTCATAAACTGTAAGGCATCTAAATGGACCAATGTAAGTAGCGGGGTACCCCAGGGATCGGTACTAGGACCAATTCTCTTTTTAATTTACATCAACGACATAGATGAGGGTCTCATCTGTACAATCTGAACATTTGCTGACGATACAAAAATTGCAAATAGCGTACTCTCAAAAGAACAAGTTGACGATATGCAACACAATCTAGATAATGTCACGTTGGGCCCAAATTTGGCAAATTAGTTGCAATGCGGATAAATGTAAAGTACTACATATCGGATACCAAAATGAGAAAGCAAACTATTCGATGAATGGCACTCAGCTTAAGAATGTAAACAGGGAAATCGATCTGGGAGTAACAATATCGAGTAACCTAAAACCGAGACAACAATGTTCAGAAGTTGTTAAGAAGGCAAACAAAATAATTGGCTTTATAGGCAGATCATTTGAGCATAAATCCAAAGACGTAATCCTAACCCTTTACAATTCCTTAGTCCGCCCTCTTCTGGAATACTGCGTTCAATGCTGGTGCCCTTATTACCAAAAAGACATAAACAAGCTAGAACGAGTTCAACGTAGAGTTACCAAAATGATACCTAGCCTAAAGAACAAACCATACGAAGAGCGTCTTAGAGAATTAAATCTATTTCCTTTAACCCAGCGCAGATTAAGAGGTGACTTAATTCAAGTGTTCAAAATCATCAAAGGCATCGACAATATGAACTGTAGTAAGTACTTCACTATCGACCAATCTAATTACACGCAGGGAAACGGTTTCAAAATTATTGGTAAATCTTTTAACTCGCACGAATCTAAGAATTTCTTCTTCAATCGAGTTGTCAACTTGTGGAATGGGCTTCCCCGAGACGTTATAGACTGCAGCACCGTTGATTCATTTAAATTCCGCCTAGACAAATATCTCGCATCAAACCCGCGACTGACTGCGTTTGTAAATGAATAACTTTATTTTATCCTCCCCTCAGTTACTAACCCATATGTCCCCTACTAACTTCCTAGTCCTGCCACGTTAGTGGCAGGGCAGTAGTTCCCTTTCCAATGTTCCCTTACTCACTCTAAACCACTGTTTGGACACTTGATCCTCAGTGTTTTGGAGGACAAGCAGCCTAGAAGGGTCACTAGATCTGTTGTTGCTTGATTTCCTTTGTACTCCTTTGTACCTTTGTACATACATACATACTATACATACTCTACATACACACATACTCTACATACATACACTATACATACTATACATACATACTCTACATACATACATACTCTACATACACACTAACTCTACATACACACACTATACATACTATACATACATACATACATTACATACACACATACTCTACATACACACACTATACATACTATACATACACACATACTCTACATACACACATACTCTACATACACACATACTCTACATACACACATACTCTACATACATACACTATACATACTATACTCTACATACATACACACGTACTCTACATACATACATACGCCACACACACACATACTCTACACACACACATACTCTACATACATACATACTATACATACACACATACTCTACATACACACACTATACATACACACATACTCTACATACATACATACGCCACATACACACATACTCTACACACACACATACTCTACATACATACATACTATACATACACACATACTCTACATACACACACTATACATACACACATACTCTACATACATACATACGCTACACACACACATACTCTACACACACACATACTCTACATACATACATACTATACATACATACATACACACATACTCTACATACATACATACGCTACACACACACATACTCTACACACACACATACTCTACACACACACATACTCTACATACATACATACTCTACATACATACATACTCTACATACATACATACACACATACTCTACATACATACATACGCTACACACACACATACTATACATACACACATACTCTACATAAACACATACTCTACATACACACATACTCTACATACACACATACTCTACATACATACATACTCTACATACACACATACTATACATACATACATACTATACATACATACATACATACACACATACTCTACATACATACATACGCTACACACACATACTCTACATACACACATACTATACATACACACATACTCTACATACACACATACTCTACATACACACATACTCTACATACACACATACTATACATACACACATACTCTACATACACACATACTATACATACATACATACTCTACATACACACATACTCTACATACACACATACTATACATACACACATACTATACATACATACATACTCTACATACACACATACTATACATACACACATACTCTACATACACACATACTATACATACATACATACTCTACATACACACATACTATACATACACACATACTCTACATACACACATACTCTACATACACACATACTCTACATACACACATACTCTACATACACACATACTCTACATACACACATACTATACATACACACATACTCTACATACACACATACTATACATACATACATACGCTACACACATACTCTACATACACACATACACACATACTATACATACATACCCACATACTCTACATACATACATACGCTACACACACACATACTCTACATACACACATACTCTACACACACATTCTATACATACACACATACTCTACATACACACATACTATACATACACACATACTCTACATACACACATACTATACATACATGCATACGCTACACACATACTCTACATACACACATACTCTACATACACACATACTATACATACATACATACTATACATACATACATACACACATACTCTACATACATACATACGCTACACACACACATACTCTACACACACATACTCTACATACACATACTCTACATACACACATACTCTACATACACACATACTCTACATACACACATACTCTACACACACATACTCTACACACACACATACTCTACATACACACATACTCTACATACACACATACTCTACATACACACATACTCTACATACACACATACTCTACATACACACATACTATACATACATACATATGCTACACACATACTCTACATACACACATAGTATACATACACACATACTCTACATACACACATACTCTACATACACACATACTATACATACACACATACTATACATACATACATACATACTCTACATACACACATACACACATACTATACATACATACATACGCTACACACACATACTCTACATACACACATACTCTACATACACACATACTATACATACACACATACTCTACATACACACATACTATACATACATACATACACACAAACTCTACATACACACATACTATACATACATACATACACACATACTCTACATACATACATACATACGCTACACACACACATACTCTACATACATACCTACTCTACATACATACATACTTACACACATACTCTACATACATACATACGCTACACACACACATACTCTACATACACACATACTCTACATACACACATACTCTACATACACACATACTCTACATACACACATACTATACATACATACATACGCTACACACATACTCTACATACACACATAGTATACATACACACATACTATACATACACACATACTCTACATACATACACACATACTCTACATACATACATACGCTACACATACACATACTCTACATACATACATACTCTACATACACACATACTCTACATACACACATACTCTACATACATACATACTATACATACATACACACATACTCTACATACATACATACTCTACATACATACATACTATACATACATACACACATACTCTACATACATACATACACACATACTCTACATACATACATACTCTACATACATACATACACACATACTCTACATACATACATACGCTACACACACATACTCTACATACACACATACTCTACATACACACATACTCTACATACACACATACTCTACATACACACATACTATACATACATACATACGCTACACACATACTCTACATACACACATAGTATACATACACACATACTATACATACACACATACTCTACATACATACATACATACACACATACTCTACATACATACATACGCTACACATACACATACTCTACATACATACATACTCTACATACACACATACTCTACATACATACATACACACATACTCTACATACATACATACACACATACTCTACATACATACATACACACATACTCTACATACATACATACCCACATACTCTACATACATGCATACTCTACATACATACATACACACATACTCTACATACATACATACGCTACACACACACATACTCTACATACACACATACTCTACATACACACATACTCTACATACACACATACTATACATACATACATACGATACACACATACTCTACATACACACATAGTATACATACACACATACTATACATACACACATACTCTACATACATACATACATACACACATACTCTACATACATACATACGCTACACATACTCTACATACATACATACTCTACATACACACATACTCTACATACACACATACTCTACACACATACTATACATACATACATACACACATACTTTACATACATACATACATACATACATACATACTATACATACATACATACACACATACTCTACATACATACATACACACATACTCTACATACATACATACTCTACATACATACATACACACATACTCTACATACATACATACACACATACTCTAGACACATTGACATACACACAAACTCTACGTACATACATATTCTACATAAACTGACATACATACATACAAACCCTACATACATACATACTTTACGTACATTGACATACACACATATACGCATTCTTCATAAATTGTATACATAATTTTAGGCACACATATAATTTGACATACATATCAGTAATGTATTATACATTATTATACAAGTAGGTTAAGGGGAGGTATTTAGTTTGTTCCCTAGACTTCCATCAAGCTTAAAATTACACCCCCTAGAGTCCCTTTCAAGATAAATTTGTAAATTTTTCGGTAGAAAAATGTCCCGGCCAAAGGCCGGTTCCCCTTAAATTACAGGCTCGCTATCGCTCGCCAGGAAAAAATCGACACCTAAATGTCACGAATGGTCTTAAAATTGACAGAAATGGGGCGAGGGTTCCTAAAATCGCCAAACTAATGGGGCGAACGTCTTAAAATCTCAAAAACAATGGGGCTAAACATGAGGGAGAAAGGGGTCCAGAAAAAAAATCCTCCAGGTGGAAATCTGCCCTTAACACACGCACACACACACAGACAGACACACACACACACACAGACACATACATATACAGTATATATATCCACACTTCCATATATGTAACTAAAGTAAACAGGTTCACTTCATTGCACGTGGTAATTGACAAGATTGCTTTCATCCTCAATAGTGTCTTATGTTAGTCAATAAGGGAAGGTCACCGGCTTTTTTTGTTATCTTTCTCTCTCCTTTCCTGGCTTGTATCCATTCGGCCCCATTCAGCCAACTGTTTTAAGACGTTTATCCCCATCCAGGTGGAGAAATCCAGCTTCGCCGGAAACATTTTTCTATCGAAAAATGTACAAATCTAGCTTGCTGTCAACACAAAAAATATATATGCTGGCTCGCTACCGCTCGCCAGGAAAATATTGACACCTGGATGGGGCAAACGTCTTAAAACAGTAGGCTGAATGGGGCCGAATAGATACAAGCCAAAGAGAGAGAGGGAGAGAAAGAAACACCAAAAAGCGAGGTGGGGTCCCCTAAACATGACCATATTCGGCATAATATAGTTACAAGGTATATAATATTGGTATAACACATATAGGCAAGTAGGTTATGAGGTCACAGGCACACTACGTTGTTGATAAATGCTAATGTGTGTTTGTTTGGAGGATATTAAGGGGAGGTATTTAGTTAGTTCCCTAGACCTCCATCAAGCTTAAAATTACACCCTCTAGGCCCCCTTTCAAGATAAATGTGTACATTTTTCGGTAGAAAAATGTCCTGGCCAAAGGCCGCTTCCTCTTATATTACAGGCTCGCTATCGCTCGCCAGGAAAAAATCGACACCTAAATTGCATGAAAGGTCTTAAGATTGACAGAAATGGGGCGAAAGTTCTTAATTATGGGGCGAACGTCTTAAAATATCAAAAGCAATGGGGCTAAATATGAGGGAGAAAGGGGTCCAGAAAAAAATCCCTCAAGTGGAAATCCCCCCTTAAGCCTTTGAGTACCAGCGACGTGTGTTATCATTTATTATAGCTATATTTAGGCGATATTATGCAGCTTAGGAAGGATCTGTGGTAGTTGAGAGGGTTGGTTGAGATACTTTGAAGCCTTATTATGACTAGAGGTCCTTCCTAAGCTGAATATAATCGTCTCATAGTCGCCAGCAAAAAGTTAGAAGGACGTCCCTGGTACTGAATGGGTTAAATTAGCGTCTAAAATACATTATCCCCTTTACTTCTTCTTATTGGGTGGTGACACTTATCAGCCATGTCCTGTGGCCAATGTGTTTGTCAGAGGATGCACCTCAACCGGAAAGTGTATCGGTCCTGTTCACACTGGCCTTATGACCGTGTGTTTTGCAAAGTCTGGTGCAAAGTCTTGCAAGGTCAGGGCAAGGTCAACAGAGTCATGGCAAGAACGCGTCAAGGCTTGGACACCTCCGTCTTTTTAGAACATGTCCAAAGAAGTCGGAGCGGTCGGCCAAGGGTCACCGCCGTCACTATGCTGCCGTACGGCGTGGGTGGGTCGCAATACAGACAGCGGGAGGTCCACGTGGACGGAGGGAGGGGGGTCTTGGGGGTGTCTTGCCGGAGGCGTGCAAATGCGGGGGATGGGGACACCCACGGGACACCCAAGGCTCAGCCTCGGACGTGTGTCGGGAGTAGGTTGGGGGAATAATGGATCAAACACGCTTTAAGAACATTGCAGGGACATTGCACAGCCATCCCGTGGTCATTCGTGGCGGACCAAAGCACCCGGCAGGGGCAAGGTCGAGGCAATGTCGGGTGCACGGGCGCCAAACACCATGGTCGCTGCAAGATCTCCCACATTTGGTCCTGACATAAAAATCCGTAAAGTCGGCCAATGACGGCTAAGGTCGTGTTGACAACGTCGTGTGTGTGTGTGAACGGGGCTTTAAATTATTCTCTCCCTTCGCAGCGCCTGATACTTAACCAATATTATGGGAATGAGTGTTGCTTACCGAGTACCGGTATAGTATAGCATAGACCCCCTTCAAGACAATAACAAATATCCCCCCCCACCCCCCCTTTTCCCACAACCAAAGGACGGTTTCTCTTAATTTGCACAGTGCGTGTTAATGTGTTTTTGTTATACATAATTATACTAGCCTGTAAAACATATACATCACCATTTATTATGTTTCTATTAAAGTGAACAATATACGATTACATGCAGCTTAGGTTAATGTTTTTGTTAACATTTTAATAGCCAGATATTATTGTTATCTTTTGCATTTGAATATAAAGGTATACATGTAGTGTGCATGCGACCTTGTAATATATACATATATATATATACTGTATATATATATATATATAACGCCTTAACAAATTAAAAAAAGGAACAAGAAACATCGAAAGTAAAAGCAAATCGGCGAAACCGATGGAAAAGCGTAAAATTCCATTCAGCTGTTTCTTTGTTTATTCTTTTTGTTTTGTTTTAACCAGCAGCCTCTGTGTGGCATGAACCTGTTTCTTTCATATACCGGTACTGAAATACAGGCTCACTTCAGGGGAGGTCTTATTTCTTTTTCTGAACTCCCTTTTCCCTTATGTTTAGCCCAATTAGGTGTCAATATTTTCCTGGCGAGCGGTAGCGAGCCAGCATATATATATATTTTTGTTTTGACAGCAAGCTAAATTTATAATTTTTTGATAGAAAAATTTCTCCGGCGAAGCCGGATTTCTCCATACAATGCTGGCTCGCTATCGCTCGCCAGGAACAAATGGGGATAAACTTCTTAAAACAGTTGACTGAATGGGGCCGAATGGATACAAGCCAGGGAAAGAGAAAAGGAGAATAGGAGGAAAAAAAGCCGGTGACGCCCCCTTAACTCAAAAACAACTATTTGGCAATATACTCTAGTGATGTGGAAAACTTGGCAGGGTCACCTACATTATAAGCTTGCTAAATTTCAAGCTAGCATTTCCACAACAACGACCTAGACATACCCCAAACCAGTCTACCACCTTAAGGGGAGACAGACCGTTTTTCTGGACCCCCTTCTCCCTAATGTTTAGCCCCACTAGTTTTGAGGTTTTGTAAAGTTGGTTTCATTAGTTTGGGGGTTTTATGACCTTTCACCCCATTTCTTTGTCAATATTAGGACCTATCGTGCCATTTAGGTGTCGATTTTTCCTGGCAAGCTGTAGCGAGCCTGTAATTGTAAGAGGAACCGGCCGTCAGCCGGGACATTTTTCTACCGAAAAATGTACACATGTCTTGAAAGGGGCTCAAGGGGGTGTAATCTTAAGCTGGATGGATATCTAGAGACCAAACTAAAAACCTCCCCTTAATGATGTAATACATTTGCATCGAACTGACAATTCGCTATTTCTGTAGGTCACACCTATAATTATATAAGCTAGCTAAATCACAATATAGATATGTGTGAATTTGTATTTTGTGTTTGTGTGTTCATTGTTTTCTGTTGGGTTGTCGCTATTCGGGCTCTGTCTTGAGTCGGCCACCCTCAGGAAAAAAAAAAAAAAAGGAAAAGTGGGAATTGGGCCTGAGTATATATAACAGCATAGACAAATAGATAGAACAACTCTCAACCCAGTATTTCAACAATGACGTAAATTACCAAACCTGTTTCCTACCCCAAGATGAAAAATAAGACCTACTTGTTCCTTTCATTACAAGCCGGTGTCACACGTGCGCTTTTTCTGGCAATGTTTGATGAGCAATTTGTTTTCTTGTAATATTATGGGTCTCTTTCACATTGGAATCGGAAACTAAACTGAAAGTGCTGTAGATTATGCTAAGTCTAGTCGCTGTAAGTAGGCGAAAAATCATACCTTGTATCCTCTGTAACTCAAAAAGGGCTAGAGAAAATTGGCTGTACATTTCCACATCTATTCCTTGACTGACTCTTCCCAAATACTAGACATATTAGCTCGATTAATCTAGTGGTTTTTAAGTTAAGAGGTTAGAGGTCATGATTGCTCGCCTACTTACAGCGTGGTGGTGACCTAGGTTCGTCCAAAATCTGTTAACCCTTTGAGTACCAGCAACGTTTCTTATTATATAGTCTAGCTATATTTTTACGATGTTATGCAGCTTAGGAAGGATCTGTGGTAGTTAAAAAGTTTGGGTTATATAGTTTGAAACCTGATTATGGCTAGAGGTCTTTCTTAAGCTGAATAATAGCGTCTAATAGTTGCCAGAATATGATGCAAATTACGTCATCGGTACTGTAGAGGTTAACAAGTTTCTCAGATACCTAGCCAACGAACAGGCAGACAGATTGGCGCCGATGAACCCGTGGTGGGAAAAAAAAAAAAAAAAAAAAAAAAAAATATAGAAACAGCCAAGGCTGTTACCACATAAGGCTGGCCACATAACTGCTTTTTCCACGTTGTTCTAAGAAGTGGCCACCCCAACCAAATGTTAAGGGAGCCCACCTCGCTTTTTTTTTCTTTTTCTCTCCCTCTCTCTTTGGCTTGTATCCATTCGGCCCCATTCAGCCTACTGTTTTAAGACGTTTACTCCCGTCCAGGTTATATTATAGGCTATATATTTTTTTTGACAGCAAGCTAAATTTGTAAATTTTTCGATAGAAAAATTTCTCCGGCGAAGCCGGAATTCTCCACACAATGCTGGCTTGCTATCGCTCGCCAGGAAGAAATCTACACCTAATGGGGATAAACGTCTTAAAACAGGTGGCTGAATGGGGCTGAATGGATACCAACCAGGGAAAGAGAGAAAAGGAGATAAAGATAAAAAAAGCCGGTGACCCCCCTTAAGACTATTATAGACATATCTGCAGCCGACCGAGTCACACCCTCACACTCACTCATTCACAAACTACAAATAATTTATTATGGCTATCGGGAGACGATTTTAATATATATATATATATATATATATATATATATATATATATATATATATATATATATATATATATATATATATATATTAATTATTTATTTCTATTATGCATATATCTTGAAATGGGGTACTAGGGGGTGTTATTTTAAGCTCGATGGAGGTCTAGCGAGGAAACCAAAAGATAAAGGAATATATACATAAATAGACCCAACAAACCGAGTAGTACCCCCTTAAACCATAATATTATGTTTACAAATACAACAATAAAGACTAGAATAAAAATAAAAATATCATCTTTCGTTTGAGACCCTGCCAACTACATTATTAAAAAAAGAAAAAAAAATCTAAAAAAAAAGAAAAAAAATAGAAAAAGAAAAACAATATGAAAAAAATGGGCCTATTGTTGAGCCCAGTACAATAAAAGACGACCTTGTAACTACTGAAGGTGCAAGGCGAGGTATTATTTAAGGGGAGACGGTCGTTTTTCTGGACTCCCTTCTCCCGAGTGTTTAGTCCCATTAGTTTTTAGATTTTAAGACGTTGGTTCCATTAGTTTGGCGATTTTAAGACCTTTTGTCCCATTTCATTAAATATTTTAAGACCTATCGTGCCATTTAGGCGTCGTCTTTTTCCTGGCGAGCGATAGCGAGCCTATAATTTTAAGAGGAATCGGCCTTCGGCCGACACATTTTTCTACCGAAATATGTACAAATTTACCTTGAAGGGGGGTCTAGGGGATGTTTTTCTAAGTTTGAGGGATGTCTAGCGAGGAAACTAAGAATTTAAGAATGAATGAATTTATAGGCCACAAAAACCAGTCAGTGTCCCCTTAATACTTTGACAACAATACAACTGACTAGGTTAACGTATTTTGACAGTTTATTCTGGCTACCATTAGACGAATTTATACATATTTAGAATTATAGGTAGTTTGGCCTTTTGTCTCCTTCATGCACTTAAGCCGGTGTCACACGAGCTCCTTTGCCGTCAATTTTTACGGGCAATTGTAGTCTGGCAGCTTCAAAATACAAGTTCTAGCAGAAATCAGCCACCCCAGCATAATCAAAATCCAGTCTAGTTTCCGATGCCAATGTGAAAAACCCTCAAAACATTACGAGAAAAAACTTGTTCATCGAAAATTGCCGGAAAGAATAATACGTATTTTATGTTGATCCAAAAAAGAATAATACGTATTTTATGTTGATCCAAAAAAGAATAATACGTATTTTATGTTGATCCAAAAAAGAATAATACGTATTTTATGTTGATCCAAAAAAGAATAATACGTATTTTATGTTGATCCAAAAAAGAATAATACGTATTTTATGTTGATCCAAAAAAAGAATAATACGTATTTTATGTTGATCCAAAAAAGAATAATACGTATTTTATGTTGATCCAAAAAAGAATAATACGTATTTTATGTAGATCCAAAAAAAGAATAATACGTATTTTATGTTGATCCAGAAAAGAATAATACGTATTTTATGTTGATCCAAAAAAGAATAATACGTATTTTATGTTGATCCAGAAAAGAATAATACGTATTTTATGTTGATCCAAAAAAGAATAATACGTATTTTATGTTGATCCAAAAAAGAATAATACGTATTTTATGTTGATCCAAAAAAGGATAATACGTATTTTATGTTGATCCAAAAAAGAATAATACGTATTTTATGTTGATTCAAAAAAGAATAATACGTATTTTATGTTGATCCAAAAAAGAATAATACGTATTTTATGTTGATCCAAAAAAGAATAATACGTAATTTATGTTGATCCAAAAAAGAATAATACATAAGAACATAAGAAAATGGGAGTCTGCAGAAAGCCGATTGGCCTAAGCAAGGCAGATCCCTGTCCCACACAACCCCAGTTCAATTACAAAGCCCAATTATAGGCTCAACACTCTAATACCCTGAGGATCATCTTACCAAAACGGTTAGAGATTAACGCAGGATTATGGGGGTATGCAGAGTGCTGATTGGCCCAACCCGGCTGATCCCCCTTCACACCCAACCCTTCTCGTCCATATGCTTATCCAATTTTATATTAAAGCTCCCTACCGTTTTAGACCCCACTATAGCACTTGGTAGTCCATTCCACCCATCTACAACTCTGTTACCAAACCAATATTTGCCTATATCTTTTCTGAAACGAAATTTATCTAATTTGAAACCATTGGTACGAGTTCTTTCGCTATCACTGAGCTTTAGTACATTTGTCATGTCCCCTTTGTTAATCCCACTAACCCACTTGAACACCTCTATCATATCCCCTTAACTCTGCGTCTCTCTAACGAATGTAAACCTAATTTCTTCAACCTTTCTTCATACGAAAGATTTCTAATATTATGGATCATTTTTGTCATTCTACGCTGTACTCTCTCCAATGAATCTATGTCCATTCTGTAATAAGGACACCAAAATTGGACAGCATAATCCATATGGGGTCTCACTAATGACAAGTACAGTTTTAAGATAACATCAGCAGTTCTGTTACTCACACTCCTAGAGATGAACCCGAGAATCCTGTTTGCCTTATTACGAACGCTTATACACTGTTTTCTAGGCTTCAAATCATTGCTAACAAACACACCTAGATCTTTCTCACAGTCTGAATTTTCTAATTCTAAATTAGCTAGTTTATATTTAACATTTGTATGCATCTTCCCTATCTTTAATACCTTGCATTTGTCAATGTTAAACTTCATCTGCCAATTTACTAACCATTCATGTAAGGTATCTAGATCCCTTTGGAGGCACTCTATATCGCTATCTGAATCAATTGATCTCCCAATTTTAGTATCGTCTGCGAATTTACTTATCCTACTAGTTATACCTAAATCTAGGTCATTTATGTATATAAGAAACAACAGGGGACCTAATACCGATCCCTGGGGGACTCGTATTTTATGTTGATCCAAAACAAGAACCAACAGATAAAGACTAGGTCAATTATCCCTCTGACTTCCACACATCCTTCCTAATCTGAATAAATTCGTCTAATAATAGCCACGCAACAGAAAACATGCGTAATTGAATCTTGAAAGGGTTAAGGGGACATGGGCCGGTTTTCTGGACCACTTTCTCCCTCATGTTTAGCCACATTATTTTTCAGATGTTAAGATGTTTGCCCCATTAGTTAGTCGATTTTAAGACGTTTCACCCCATTTCTTCGTCAATATTTAGACCCTTCGTGCTATTTAGGTGTAGATTTTTTCCATGGCGAACGATAGTGAGCCTGTAATGTTGGAAGAACAGGCCTTCGGCCGGGACATTTTTCTACCGAAAAAAATTACAAATTAATCTAGAAGGGGGATCTAATGGATTTGTTTTTGTTTATTTGATGGAGGTCTAGGGAGGAAACTAGAACAATAATGAATACATGCAACAATCCTCCCAAAAGTGAACCATCTCCCCTTAAGGGTGTTCTTGGAAAATACAGCTGGGGAAATTATTGAAAAAAAAAAAACACACAGTAGGAATGGTGACCCTGGTCTCTGGGTCTTCTCCTGGATGACCTAGATGTGTGTGAATTTGTATTTTGTGTTTGTGTGTTCATTGTTTTATGTTGTGTTGTCCCTATTCTGGCTCTGTCTTGAGTCCCCCCCCCCCCGAAAAAAATAAAAATAAAATTAAATAAATACAAAATAGGACAAGTGTGGATTGGGCCTGAGTATATAGATAGATAGATAGATAGATAGGAATGGAAAGTCTGCATGTTGGGTAAGGTCACGCTGGAGATGGATAGTTTCTTGAAGGTAAACAAAAAAGTCAATAGCCCAACTGCAACTATAAAATATAAACATAAATCATTAAGTAAATACTTAAATATGATCAATAAACTGTAAATAAACTATGAACTCATAATTAAGTATATATAAATAGAGATCAGCCACTCAAAATAAAAATATACGAAGCACATACTTGATTTATTTCTCTCTGGAAACTATGATACACACTCATCGCCGCTGGTGTGTGCGTGTGTGTGTGTGTGTGTGTATGCTGGCACTGCTGGGTGTCGAGGTCAAACCGGGAAGGGGAGGATGAAGAGGAGGAGGGTGGGAGGAGGGCACCAGGTTGGAGTGAAGAGGTAGGTGTAGCGTTGAGTGGACAGGGTCGAGTCCCTCAGTCATACATAGCTAGCGCTCTGTGTCGGTCATCAGCCAGAGACACTCCTCACTCCTCTACGGCTAACATTGCACTGATACGTCTCTGCTCCTGCTGCCCTATCGGATCGTCCTCACTCACGGGAACACAAAAAAAAAACATGGACGTCTCGACGGCATCATCATCATTGCGCTTCCAGATCTTCTCTTTACTCTCACTCTTTTTGGCTGCAGGTAATGTGCACAAATGTTCCCTTGCGGGTTTTACACAAGCAGAGACTAATGGTGGGGTACAATAGTGAACCACGAGTGTATACAAACAAAATAGGCTGCATATTTATTGTATGGTAATGACAAATCGCCCCTCCCACTTTTGCAACAAGCCCCGCCTCCTAAACGAAGATCCCAGCTTGCTCTGGTTGAAATTCGCGCTTTGTATATCCCACATGGATCAAGATTGATGGCTAGAACACGCCCTACTCCATCTTGATAAACGGAATAAAGAGACAGGGTCCCTAATTCGTCCATGCTACCATCAAAAAGCGAGAGTTGAGCGCCCCGGATCCCTCAATCTATCAAATGAGAGAGAGAGTGGACATCTGTATCTGCGATCGACATTTTGGTGCCGCAATTGTTAAATAGCGAGATTTTAATATATGTTTGATCATACAGAATATATATCCAGAAGCCAAACTATATATCCTGTACCTGTATTCCCAAATGATTAATATGGGTATAGAGATATATTTAAGGGAAGGTTTTTAGTTTGTTCCCTAGACCTCCATTAAGCTTAAAATTACACCCTATAGAGACCCCTTTCAAGATAAATGTGTACATTTTTCGGTAGAAAAATTTCCCGGTCAAAGGCCGATTCCTCTTACATTACAGACTCGCTATCGCTCGCCAGGAAAAAATCGACACGTAAATGGCACGAAAGGTCTTAATTTTGACAAAGAATTGGGGCGAAAAGTCTTAAAATCGCCAAACTAATGGGGCGAACATATTAAAATAAAAAAAAACAATGGGGCTAAACAAGAGGGAGAAAGAGGGCCCAGAAAAAAAAAACCCAAGTGGGAATTCTGCCCTGTAAAAGAGAGTAAAACATCTCCGGGGGGTTACCAAGATGGCGGGAGGTTGGCCGATCGCTGTCACTATAGGGTACCAAGATGGCGGGGGTTGGCCGATCTTGACTACCCTAGGATCTCTCCGAGCAGGGTTACCAAAACAAGTCAGCTAGATACTAAATACCCGGTAAATGCCAACAATCTCTACAATACTGCCACAATCTTTTGAATATTGCTTTTAAGGGGAGATTTCCACTTGAGGGATTTTTTTTTTCGGGACCCCTTTCTCCCTCATGTTTAACCCCTTTGCTTTTGAGTTTTTAAGACGTTTTGCCCCATTAGTTTGGTGATTTTAAGAACTTTCGCCCTTTTTCTGTCAATTTTAAGAAATTTCGTGCCATTTAGGTGTCGATTTTTTCCTGGCGAGCGATAGCGAGCCTGTAATTTGAGAGCAATCGGCCTTCGGCCGGGACATTTTTCTACCGAAAAATTTACAAATTCATCTTGAAAAGGGGTCTAGGGGGTGTAATTTTAAGCTTATTGGAGGTCTAGGGAACACACTAAATATATCCCCTTAATATGGCTCAATCTCCAGAATATCGCTAGAATGCATGCCCCTAGATGTAAACTAGTGCCTCTAGATCGAAGTAAATACCTCTAGATCTAGCGGGAAAGTAGCTAAATTGGCAACACTGAGGAAGGGAGCTAAATTGGCAACACTGAGGGAGGGAGCTTCCAGATATGTGAAAGTCCTGGACGGTATAAACTTGTCAGAGCTTTTTTTTTTTTTTTTTTTTTGCACACGCGGAAAAAAAAATGCATTGATGGCAGGATAAATTATACAGATATCCATATTAGGGGGGCTCTTTTAAAATATATGCATAATAAAAAAAAAACCCAAAATCAATCCATACGACTCTGGCTGATGATGATTTTACCCATTATTCAAAAATCCATATTAGGGGGTCTTTTAAAATACATGAAAAATTACCCCCCCCCCCAGAAAAAAAAAAAAAAAAAATCACACGACTCTTGATGATTTTACCCTTGATCCTTTGCAAACGAGAATAGTAATACGCTTATCTCTATTACACAATCAACTGGAGTCTTTTAAAATAAACGCTTAAGGGGAGGTTTTTAGTTAGTTCGCTAGACTTCCATCAAGCTTAACATTACAGCCCCTAGACCCCCTTTCAAGATAAATTTGTAAATTTTTCGGTAGAAAAATTTCCCGGCCGAAGGCCGGTTCCTCTTAAATTGCAGGCTCGCTATCGCTCGCCAGGAAAAAATGGACAGCTAAATGGAACGAAAAGTCTTAAAATTTACAGAAATGGGGCGAAAGTTCTTAAAATCGCTAAACTAATGAGGCGAACGTCTTAAAATATCAAAATCAATGGGGCTAACCATGATGGAGAAAGGGGTCAAGACAAAAATCCCTCAACTGGAAATCTCCCCTTAATAACACACACACTCTCTCTCTCTCTTACAAACACACACACACACACACATTCTCTCTCACACACACACACACACACACACACTCTCTCTTACAGACACACACACACTCTCTCTCTCACACAACTACACACACACACACTCTCTCTCTCTCTCTCTCTCTCACACACACACACACACACACACACACACACACACACACACACACACACACTCCAGACGACTCATGCTGATAAGTAGTTTACCGAGGATCCTTTGCGAGCGAAACAAAAATAACCCTCTTATCTCTGGGGGTCTTTAAAGGGGAGATATTTAACTTATTTCTTCCTGAACTCCCTTTCTCTCATGTTTAGCCCCATTAGTTTTGAGATTTTAAGACGTTCGCCACATTAGTTTGGCGATCTTTAGACCTATTGTCCAATGTATGTGCATTTTAAGACTTCGTGCCATTAAGGGGGTCGATTTTTTTCCTGGCGAGCGATAGCGAGCCTGTAATTTAGAAAGAACCAGGAAATTGTTCTACCTTCACATGTACACATTCCTATCGCAGGAGGGGGAGGGGGGGGGGGGGGTTGGAGGTATTATTTTAAGCTTGATGGAGGTCTAGGGAGCAAACTAAATACCTCCTCTTAAAACACATGCATAATAACAAACACACGAACAAACAAAACAAAAGACATTCCATACGACTCTTGCCGATAGCGATTTTACCGTTAAGGGGAGATTTCCACTTGAGAGATTTTTTTCTTGACTCCTTTCTCCCTCATGTTTAGCCTCATTGCTTTTGAGATGTTAAGACGTTCGCCCCATTAGTTTGGCGATTTTAAGAACCCTCGCCCCATTTCTGTCAATTTTAAGACTATTCGTGCCATTTAGGTGTCGATTTTTTCCTGGCGAGCGATAGCGAGCCTGTAATTTAAGGGGAACCGGCCTTCGGCCGGTACATTATTCTACCGAAAAATGTACAAATTTATCTTGAAAGGGGGTCTAGGGGGAGTAATTTTTTTTGAGTTTGATGGAAGTCAAGGTAATCAACTAAAAGCCTCCCCTTAAACCTTTGGCGGCAGCGACCGTAATAACCCACTTATCTCCATAAGCAATCGGTGGGTTGGATTTTACTGCTGAACATCTGTGTTGACGGGTGGAATGTGTACGCTCAGCTTTCCAGTGCCAGAGACAGCTTATTGTATTCGGTGGCTGGATTTTATTGTATTTTGTGGTTGTATTTTATTGTATTTTATTGTATTCGGTGGCTGGATTTTATTGTATTTTGTGGTTGTATTTTATTGTATTCGGTGGCTGGTTTTTATTGTATTTTGTGGTTGTATTTTATTGTATTTTATTGTATTCGGTGGCTGGTTTTTATTTTGTGGTTGTATTTTTTGTATTCGGTGGCTGGTTTTTATTGTATTTTGTGGTTGTATTTTATTGTATTTTATTGTATTCGGTGGCTGGTTTTTATTGTATTTTGTGGTTGTATTTTATTGTATTTTATTGTAGTCGGTGGCTGGATTTTATTGTATTTTGTGGTTGTATTTTATTGTAGTCGGTGGCTGGATTTTATTGTATTTTGTGGTTGTATTTTATTGTATTCGGTGGCTGGATTTTATTGCTGAACGTCTGTGTTGACGGGTGGAATGTGTACGCTCAGCTTTCCCGTGAGAGAGTCAGCTTATTCTTAACCCCTTCAGCACCATGACGTTCTGTTTACCTTTGATTCTGGTTGAAGCTAGACGAGTGTATGCGGTTTAAGGGGGGGGGGGGGGGGGGGTGGCCGTTTGTTTGGTCTATTAATTCATTAATTCATATATTTGTTTGGTCTATTAATTCATTAATTCATATATTTGTTTTTAGTTTCCTCCCTAGACCTCCATCAAGCTTAGAAAAACACTCCCTAGACCCCCCCCCCCCCTTCAAGGTAAATTTGTACATTTTTCGGTATACAAATGTCCCGGCTGAAGGCCGGTTCCTCTTAAATTACAGGCTCGCTAACGCTCGCCAGGATAAAATCAACACCTAAATGGCACGAAAGGTCTTAAAATTGACAGAAATGGGTTGAAAGTTCTTAAAATCGTCAAAATAATGGGGCAAACGTCTTAAAATTATAAGAACAATGAGGCTAAACATGAGGGAGAAAGGGGTCCAGAAAAAAGTCCCTCAAGTGGATATCTCCCCTTAACCCCTACTGTAATGGCGACGTCTTTTGTATTTCATTTCAGCTACATTTAGACGATTTGAAGTAGCTTAGGAAGGATTAATTGAGATATAGTTTGTAGCTTTTTTATGGGTAGACGTCTTTTTATGGGTAGACGTCTTTTTATGGGTAGACGTCTTTTTATGGGTAGACGTCTTTTTATGGGTAGACGTCTTTTCTAAGCTGAACAAATTCGTCTAATAGTAGCCAAAATAAAGTGAGAAGGACGTCGCCGGTACGGAAGGGGTTAAGGTGAGGTTTTTAGTTTGTTCCCTAGACCTCCATCGAGCTTAAAAAACCCACCCCTTATACCCCTCTACGAGATAAATGTGTACATTTTTCGGTAGGAAATTGTCCCGGCTGAATTAAACTATAGGCTCGCTATCGCTCTCCAGGAATTAATCGACACCTAAATCGAGGCCAAACTAATGGAGAAAAAAAAACGTCTCAAAATTTCAAAACTAATGGGGTTAAACATGAGGGAGAAGGGAGTCCAAAAAAAGCCACCATCCCCTCTTTACGCAAATCCCGAAATTATATTCCGTGTAAAATTGGTTCAAAGATATTCCTCTGCCCAACACTGGTCTGGCATCTTAGGAAGTCAACATTTAATATATTTCGGTCACCCATATATTCATCTACCATTAGTCTAGTTTCCGATACCAGCGCAAAATCCTCCAGAAATGTTGCCAGACAAATTTTGATCGTCGAATGTTGACTAAAATATCTCGTGTGATACCGGCTTTACCCCCCCCCCCCCCTCCCTTCTCTCTCTATGTTAACCCCTTCTGTACCGGTGACTGTTATAATTTATTCTAGCAATATTTAGACGATTTTATGCAGCTTAGAAAGGATCTGTGGTACTTAAAAGGGTTGATTGAGATAGTTCGAAGCCTTATAATTGCTAAAGATTCTTCCTAAAGTGAATAAAATCGATTAGTAGAAGCCAGAATAAAATCAAAAGACGTCGTCGGTATAGAAGGGGTTAAGCACCTACTCTATGATATGATATATATATATATATATATATATATATATATATATATATATATATATATATGTGTGTTGTACGGAACAATATGTATATAAACAAACTAGGTTTTGAAAAACAAAATGTTCGTACATTATTATGTAGGTCGTTAACCCTTTGAGTACTACCAGCGACGTGTGTTATATTTTATTCTAACCATATTTAGACGATTTTATGTAGCTTAGGAAGGATCTGTGGTAGTTAAAAGGGTTGGTCGAGGGATTCTGCTGTCCTTTTAATGCTAGACTGCTTTCCTAAACTAAACTAAATCGTCTATCAGTAGCCAGAATACCCCAATAAGGACGTCACCGGTACTGAACGGGTTAAAACTTTCAAGAAAGTGCGTCTAAATGTTCCGATGACGAGTCCCCCAAAAGAAAGCAAAAGTGGAGTGGTACCCCGGTTTCCAACATACCAATTAGGAGGTTATATGAAGGGAGGGAGAGTTATGTAGAACAAACTCCATGCTAGCGTGAAGCCAGAAACGGATTGGTAGGTACTGGTGGATTAAGGTGAGGCTGATGGACTGTTGAGGTTAAGGGAAGATGGGTCGTTTATCTGGTCCCCTTTCTCCCTCGTGTTAAGCCCCATTTGTTTTGAAATTATAAGACGTTCGGCCCATTAGTTTGGCGATTTTAACACCTTTTGCCCCATTTCGTTGTAAATTTTAAGACCTTTCGTGCCATTTAGGTGTTGATTATTTCCTGGCGAGCGATAGCGAGCCAACGACGAGGAACAGAACTTATGTGTGCAACTGTACCTTATAATCCAAGGAAATGTAAGGTCGACCGGAAATTCTGACAGGAGGTTGGCTTCACTCCCTTGTCCTGACACTCCCTCCTATAGTATATTTCCTCCAAGCCTGAAATTAAGAGGGTAGTGCTTGGTTTTTGGTCTATATATTTATTTATTAATATATTTTTGAGGTTCCTCGCTAGACCACGATCAAGCTTAGAAAACACCCCCTTTCAAGATAAATGTGTACATTTTTCGGTAGAAACATATCGCAGCCGAAGGCCGGTTCCTTCTTAAAGTAAGACTCGCTGTCGCTCGCCAGGAAAATATCGACACCTAAAGGGCACGAAAGGTTTCAATATTGACAACAAAATGAGGCGAAAGGTCTAAAAATCGCCAAACTAACGGAACGAACATCTTAAAACCTCAAAACTAATATGTTAAACATGAGGGAGAAGGGGGTCCAGACAAAGCTAGTACTACCCCTTTAAGAGAAACTTTTACAGGCAACAAAAAACCCGCAAAGAACGTTTCACTATACGTATTTCGTTACATCTTCCAGGCTGTCACTTCCATAACAGCCACTTGAAGCATCAGGTCAGGTGAAGGTACTGAAGGATAAGCCTTTACAACGGCACCTCGTATCTACTTTTCGAAGAGTGTTGATATGATTGAGTGTGTTAACATTTGCTCAAAAAGGGCTAGATCAAATGGGTCATAACTTGCCACACCTATTCCCTATTCCAAAATGGTAGAGATATTAGCTGAATTCTTCTAGTCATTTGTGAGTTGTTGTTGTTGTTGTTGATGCCCAGGCTGTCTGGCCGAGTAGCCCCAAGGTCCCGAGCAAGGCCAAGGCCGTAACCGAGCATCCCCACAGAATCCTCCCAGGTTTACCACTAAACAATACCCAGGTGACCGAAGCCACTCCCAGGCAAGGAGCTGAGGAGAGTGCGGAAACGCCCGGGACACCGAAGCCCCTCCCAGGGCCCTGTGCCCCTTAACAATTAGGAAGAGAAAGTTGAGGGGCAAGGGAAAAAAGATGAGATCTGTCTCTGAGAGGGCAGCGGAGTAGGGGATCATCAGCCCACGGGATCACACCCCCGGGCCAATGCCCCACCGTCCGCAGCCCCCCGTGCAGTGCTACCTAATCAATGTAATCAGGCAATCTCGCTAGCACCTAGAAGAAAAAGTAGTACAGTAAAAGAGACAGACAGAAACGGCTAAGGTAGGGTAGAGGATGCCAAACCTCACTCTGGATAGGTTAGTGTTGAAAAAAGGTAGGGTAGAGGATGCCAAACCTCACTCTGGATAGGTTAGTGTTGAAAAAAGGTAGGGTATAGGATGCCAAACCTCACTCTGGATAGGTTAGTGTTGAAAAAAGGTAGGGTAGAGGATGCCAAACCTCACTCTGGATTGGTTAGTGTTGAAAAAAGGTAGGGTAGAGGATGCCAAACCTCACTCTGGATAAGTTAGTGTTGAAAAAAGGTAGGGTAGAGGATGCCAAACCTCACTCTGGATAGGTTAGTGTTGAAAAAAGGTAGGGTAGAGGATGCCAAACCTCACTCTGGATAGGTTAGTGTTCAATATTTCTGGTGTAATTCTATTGAGCGTGTTGTGTGTTATGAGACAGACGAGGTGCTACACGTCTGTACCTAACCGATGTCCGCGCTAGTCATTGTTTACACGGACACCTCCTCCACCACCGACTTTCACTCTCGTATTGGGATCATCCACTACTCGGGTAACGGATCTGCAGCAACGGGACACACACGCAGCGGCTTTGTTTATAACGCCGTGCACCCCCTTGATTAACCCCTTCTGTACCGGAGACGTATTTTCCATTTTATTTTGACTATATTTGAGTTTGGGAAGTTTAAGAAGGATAAGTGGTACTAAAAAGGGTTAAGTGAGATAGTTCGAAGCTTGTTAATTGCTAGAGGCCCTTGTTAAACTGAATCGAATCGTCTAATAGTAGCCAGAATAAAATTGAAAAGAGGTCCCAGTACAGAAGGGGTTAACAGTACTAGCCATAGGGTGGGATCAATTAAGGTTTATTGGGAGGCATCAAACTGCCGACTCTTCAATCAGCAGCCAGACGCGCTACTGACCGTGCCATAACTAGAATAATTAACCCCTTCTGTACCAACGACGTATGTAAAATAATATTCTAGCTATGTTTATAGGATTTTGTGCAGTTTAAGAAGGATCTGTGGTAGGAAGATAGGTTAAGTGAGATAGTTCGAAGCCTGATAATTGCTGAAGATCCTTTTTAAACTGAATAAAATCGTCTAATAGTAGCCAACATAAAGTTAAAACGGACGGCACCGGTACAGAAGGGGTTAAATAAGGTTAAGGGGGGTCATCTCCTTCTTTTATCTTTCTCTCCTTTTCTTTCTTTCTCTGGCATGTATCCATGCGGCCCCATTCAGCCAACTGTTTTAAGACGTTTATCCCCATCCAGGTGTCGATTTCTTCCTGGCGAGCGATAGCGAGCCAGCATTGTATGGAGAGATCCGGCTTCGCCGGAGAAATTTTTCTATCGAAAAATGTACAAATTTAGCTTGTTGTCAAAACAAAATATATATATGCTGGCTCGCTACCGCTCGCCAGGAAAATATTGACACCTGGATGGGGGTAAATGTCTTAAAACAGTAGGCTGAATGGGGCCGAATGAATACAAGGCAAAGAGAGAGGGAGAGAAAGAGAAAACAAAAAGCGAGGTGGGCTCCCTTAACCCAAAAAAGTTTTTACTAAAGTCTACTACGACCAACCCAGCTCTCTCCCCCCCCCCCCCCCCCCCCCCCCCCCTTCACCCCTCAACACAGTATACAGGATACAGGATGATGGACATTTTACTTTCTCCATCAGTCCAGCTCACACCCGGTTATCGCAGCGGGCTATTAGTAGACGATCTGATTCAGATTGCGAAGGGTGTATCCCTCATGCTTAGCCCATTTAGTTTTCAGACTTTTTAAGACGTTCAGCCAATTAGTTTGGCGATTTTAAGACCTTTCACCCCATTTCTTTGTCAATATTAGGACCCTTCGTGCCATTTAGGTGTCGATTTTATCCTGGCGAGCGATAGCGAGCCTGAAATTTTAAGAGGAACCGGCCTTCGGCCGTAACATTTTTCTACCGACAAATTTACAAATTTATCTTTAGGGGGTGTTTTTCTAAGCTTGATGGAGGTCTAGGGAGGAAACTAAACAAATATATGAATAAATGAATTAATAGACCAAACAAACAGCCTCTGTCCCCTTAAGACCACTGGTTTTGCAGGAATGTAACCCACTCATAAATCGAGGGAGACCAATACAACCCCCCCCACCCCTCACCCCAACACAGTATAATAATCCTTGGGTCTTTATATTAATTCTCCTTCCTCTCTCAGTCCAGCTCACCATGTTATCGCGTTATCTGGATATTTATAGACGATTTCATGCAGATTGCGAAGGGTGTATGGAAGTCAGAGGGTTAACTGACATAGTGTTAAGTCCAACAGATCCTTCCTAAACTGTATCCAATCGTTCAAAGACAGCCGGCATGAACAATCAAAATGGGACATGGGTTAACTGTCAAAATGAGTCACAATAGAGTTACTAAATACAACCCAGCTCCCCCCCCCCCCCCTCACCCCTCACCCCCCAACACAGTATATATAATTATGTTATTGGCTGGATATTCTACTTTACTTTCTCCCTCAGTCCAGCTCCTCACCCGGTTATCGCGTTATTTGGCGTTGGTTTCATTAGTTTGGCAATTTTGACCTTTCACTCCATTTCTGTGTCAATATTAGAACCCTTCGTGCCATTTAGGTGTCGATTTTTTCCTGGCGAGCGATAGCGAGCCTGTAATTTTAGGAGGAATCGGCCTTCGGCCGAGAAATTTTTCTACCGAAAAAATGTACAAATATACCTTGAAGGGGGGTCTAGGGGGTGTTATTCTAAGCTTGATGGAGGTCTAGGGAGGAAACTAAAAACAAAAAAATATATGAATACATGAATTAATAGACCAAACAAACAGCCACTGTCCCCTTAAGATCACTGGTTTTGCAGGAATGTAACCCACTCATAAATCGAGGGAGACCAATACATCCCAGCCCCCCCCCCCCGTCCCCCTCACCCCCAACACAGTATATATCTTTGGGTGTTTATATGAATCATACTTTCTCTCTCAGTCCAGCTCCTCACCCTGTTGGAATGAGTAATGAAGCTAAACTAGGTTCACCTCTAGGGCAGATGGACCGTTTTCCTGGTCCTCCTTCTTCCCCATGTTTAGCCCCATTAGTTTTCAGATTGTAAGACGTTCGGGGAATTAGTTTGGCGATATTAAGACTTTTCGCCCCATTTCTTAGTCAATTTTGACTTTTCGTGTAATTTAGGTGTCGATTTTTTCTTGGCCGAAACCGAGCCTGTAATTTAAGAGGAATCGGCCTTCGGACGGGACTATATATTACCCCCATCCCCTTGCTTAAGGGGGATGGTAACGATACCCCATGCTTGTGAACAAAACAAACTTGCGCCGAGCCTGGGCGCGATCCAGGGACCTTCTGGGTGGAAGTCCAAGACGATATACCCTGTTCCAAATAGTTAAGACAGAAAAGGGGCTAGAGAAAATGGGCTGTAAATTTACACACCCATTCCCTGGCTGACTTTTCCCAAGTAATATAAATATTTGCTCGATTGCTCTAGTCGTTTGAGTGTTATAGAGGTGAATGTTCAAGAGTTTTGGTCTACTTATTTGGAAGAGGGTATAGTCACTACACAAGCGAGCCCCTTCTTAAACTGCGCGACATCGTCTAAGGGTACCGGTAACCAAAACATACTGGTAACATGGACATCACACACAAGGGGTTAAACAAGAACATATATATATATATACAGTATAATGATCAAACAATACAACAATCAACTTTCACCGCGGCAGTATACAATATATATATATATATATATATATATATATATATATATATATATATATATATATATATATACTCTTCTACTTATTTTATTCTTCTTTTTTACGCGGGGAAACGGTTGCAAAATTATTGGTAAATCTTTTAACTCACACGAATCTAAGAATTTCTTCTTCAATCGAGTTGTCAACTTGTGGAATGGGCTTCCCCGAGACGTTATAGACTGCAGCACCGTTGATTCATTTAAACTTCGCCTAGACAAATATCTCGCATCAAACCCGCGACTGACTGCGTTTGTAAATGAATAACTTTATTTTATCCTCCCCCTCAGTTACTAACCCCTCTGTCCCCTACTAACTTCCTAGTCCTGCCACGGACATTAGTTCCAGGGCAGTAGTTCCCTTTCCAATGTTCCCTTACCCACTCTAAACCACTGTTTGGACACTTGATCCTCAGTGTTTTGGAGGACAAGCAGCCTAGAAGGGTCACTAGACCTGTTGTTGCTTGATTTCCTTTGTACTCCTTTGTACTCCTTTGTACTTTGCTCTTTCTTTCCTCCTTTTCTTCTCTCTAATTATTTAAAGACTTCTCATCTCCAACCTGTCTATCCCCCTCAACTTTAACTACGCACACATATATATATATATATATATATATATATATATATATATATATATATATATATATATATATATATATAGATATATATATATATATATAACGTATATAGATATGTATATATATATATATATTATATATATATATATATATATATATATAATATATATATATATATATATATAAAAAAAAATCTCCCAGTTTCCTTTCCAATTGACCTATACACCATAATCCCGAATGCCTTGACCGTTGCGTCATGTGAAGGGGGAGGTAGCCTAGTCGCTTTTTCTGGACCTCCTTCTCCCTCCTGTTTAGCATATTCGTTTTTGAGATTTTAAGACGTTCGTTCCATTAGTTTGTCGAATTTAGGACTTTTCGCCCTATTTCTTTGTCAATATTAAGGCCTTTCGTGCCATTTATTTGTCGTTTTTTTCCTGTCGAGCGATAGCGAGCCTGTAATTTTGTAAGGAACCGGTCTACCGAAAAATGTACAAATTTATCTTCAAAGGGGGTCTAGGGGGTTTAATTTTAAGCTCAATGGAGGTCTAGCGAGGAAACTAAAAAAAATATATAAATTAATAAATACACAGACCAACAAACCAAGCACTACCCCCTTAAATACACACATGTGAAAGTAAGGATCTGGCGGGATTCTGAAACCCGGCATATATCTGGCAACGCAAATATCAATTATATACCTTTCAGTTTACATACCGTTAAAGGGGAGGGGGGTAATTTTTTTTTTTTTTTTTTTTTTTATCTTTCTCTCCTTTTCTCTCTTTCCCTGGCTTGTATCCATTCGGCCCCATTCAGCCAACTGTTTTAAGACGTTTATCCACATCCAGGTGTCGATTTCTTCCTGGCGAGCGATAGCAAGCCAGCATTGTATGGAGAAATCCGGCTTCGCCGGAGAAATTTTTCTATCGAAAAATGTACAAACTTAGCTTGCTGTCAAAACAAAAACATATATATGCTGGCTCGCTACCGCTCGCCAGGAAAATATTGACACCTGGATGGGGGTAAACGTTTTAAAACAATAGGCTGGATGGGGCCGAATGGATACAAGCCAAAGAGAGAGGGAGAGAAAGAGAAAACAAAAGCGAGGTGGGCTCCCTTAAAGGAGGTAATTGCGGACACCTGGGACACTTGAGGGTAGTCCATACAACCCTTATTAGTCAATGTATAGGGATCATAGCCATTCAAACATTCACAACACCATTAAGGAGACATATCCATTTGAGGGATTTTTTTTCTTGACTCCTTTCTCCCTCATGTTTAGCCCCTTTGTTTTCTAATTTTAAGACGTTTGCCCTATTATTTTGAGGATTTTAAGAACTTTCAACCCATTTCTGTCAATTTTAAGACCTTTCGTGACATTTAGGTGTCGATTTTATCCTGGCGAGCGATAGCGAGCCTGTAATTTAAGAGGAACCGGCTTTCAGCCGGGACATTTTTCTACCGAAAAATGTACAAATTTATCTTGAAAGGGGCTCAAGGGGGTGTAATCTTAAGCTTGAAGGATATCTAGGGACAAAACTAAAAACCTCCCCTTAACCCCTTTTTTTACCGAGATGTGTTTTTAGTTTTATTCTAGCTAGGCTATATTTTGACGATTTTATGCACCTTAGGAAGGATCTGTGATAACTAAAAGGGTTAAGTAAGCTAGTTTGAAGCCGTACAATTATTGCTAGAGGTCCTTTTGTAAGCTTAAGGGGAGATTTCCACTTGAGGGACTTTTTTCTTGACCCCTTTCTCCCTCATGTTTAGCCCCATTGCTTTTGAGATTTTAAGACGTTCGCCCCATTAGTTTGGCGATTTTAAGAACTTCCACCCCATTTATGTCACTTTTAAGACCTTTCATCCCATTTAGGTGTCGATTTTTTCCTGGCGAGCGATAGCGAGCCTGTAATTTAAGAGGAACCGGCCTTCGGCCGGGACATTTTTCTACCGAAAAATGTACAAATTTATCTTGAAAGGGGGTCATGGGGTGTAATTTCCAGCTTGATGGAAGTCTAGGAAACACACTAAAAACCTCCCCTTAATAAAAGGCAGAAATCCTGAATAATTATAATTGAGGTTTTAATGAGCTGTCTACAAATGCCTCAGGTGCCCAGAATGACCTCCTTTCACGGTAAATTCTGTCACACATTAACTTTCACTACCATGGTTAAACACATCGTAATTTGAGTTTCGCATTTTCAAAGTTTATTTACATGTATTTATATAGATTTACATAGAGACACTGGCCACACAGACCTTACGATCCCAGCGAGGGGGTCAGGACTTGATTCCATAGCCTGTTTTTGTCTAGCTGAATCCCTTAGCTGATGTCTCGATACGTAATGGAAATATATGAAACTACTATGGCTGTGTGTCGTATTAAGGGGAGATCTCCACTTGAGGGATTTTTTTCTTGACCCCTTTCTCCCTCATGTTTAGCCCCATTGCTTTTGATACTATAAAACGTTTGCCCCATTAGTTTAGCAATTTTAAGAACTTTCACCCCATATTAAGACCTTTCTTGCCATTCAGGTGTCGATTTTATCCTGGCGAGCGATAGCGAGCCTGTAATTTAAGAGGAACCGGCCTTCGGCCGGGAAATTTTTCTACCGAAAAATGTAAAAATTTATCTTGAAAGGGACTCAAGGGGGTGTAATTTTAAGCTTGATGGAGGTCTAGGGAACAACCTAAATACCTCCCCTTAATGCTAAGTTTTCATAATTAACATCATATTTCACTACAAAATCTACCTGATCTAGCTGAGTAACCAAGATAGAAACATGGCAATTTACCCTCAGCTGGACAAAAATAGACTATAGCAAACCCGATAGTAAGGGAAAGTGGAAGGAAAGGATAACAAAGAAGAAGGCTCTGCCAAAGTGTATAAGATTGTAAAAACGTTGTCCACTTCAATACAGGTTAAGGGAGCCCACCTCGCTTTTTGTTTGTTCTCTTTTTCTCCCGCTCTCTTTGGCTTGTATCCATTCGGCCCGACTCAGCCTACTGTTTTATAGACGTTTACCCTCATCCAGGTGTCAATATTTTCCTGGCGAGCGGTAGCGAGCCAGCATATACATATTTTTGTTTTGACAGCAAGCTAAATTTTTACATTTTTCGATAGAAAAATTTCTCCGGCGAAGCCGGATTTCTCCATACAATGCTGGCTCGCTATCGCTCGCCAGGAAGAAATCGACACCTGGAGGGGGCTAAACGTCTTAAAACAGTTGGCTGAATGGGGCCGAATGGATACAAGCCAGGGAAAGAGAAAAAAAAATGAGAGAAAGAGAAAGCAAAGCCGGTGACCCCCTTAATTCTAATAGCGGTGTGTTTATCTCATTGTGACAGCCTCTATGCTTTACAGTATAGTAAGGTCGCGCTAATAAGTCATGTCCCACCTGGCAGTACGTTTGGCTTGCTCTGTGTTGTATTAATGTCTGTCAGATGTTGAATAGGGTGTGTAAAGATAGGAACATGGTTGTATATCTCACTCTGAACGATGATTTAAACCTTAGATAGCACTGATACCAATTATTATGGATCAAAATATACTTGGTGCCGAGACATCACTTATTAGCGCGACTGTACACTCTCTTTCACATCATTACTTGTACATGAAGGGTTAGCAATTGATCACTTGTGAGAGATGTAGATATCGATATTTAGCAGAAATTACTAAACTTACAAGAGCTTTTGATGGATGGAAATCTTGTTTTAATTTGACTATGTCTTTATGTTAACACTACAAACTTATTTTAGGTGGTAATTCTGCTAAAATATATAATATGTCTAAAGCTACAACTTCCTTATAGCCCAAAAACCGGCAAGGGGTCAATTATTCCCTTCCCAACACCGTACGTTTAAGAATGCGGCCATAGTGCGAATTCCCCACAAGAAACATTTATAATCCATACTGCGAAGTTTCCTATACGAAAGCATGTTAATTTTAAGTATCCCTTCCCAAATTGAGGTCACACACACACACACACACACACACACACACACACACACAGACAAACACACAAGTTTCCCGCGCAGGTAAACTTGCTGGACGGGCTCTTGTGGTTGTACTACTGACCTAACCTTGAAGACGGCCCCCTGACTCATAACCGCCCCTAACACCCCCTTGGATACGGCTCATTTCATTGATCCGCCGGTACCAGGGATGTGCCTTTTGTGCGCTCCGAGAGAAAGGACGAGAGGAAGGTGTTTTTGTGTATCATTCCTCCTTCTGTGTTCAAAATTATTATTTTTGTCTCTTGAGAACACACGCAGAAGAAAGAGTTGCAGTAATGTATGGCTTATATAAACTTGCACAAACATACTGGCACTTCATATGATTTAATTTGTATTAAAGTTTGGGCATAGAGACTGTGCAGTCATTATGTTCTTACGTTCAATACAGTAACGGTAAATAGAAAGTAACTGACCTGAGTTTATCGTAGTGCACAGAGAAACATATCAAACATAGTTTACAAAGAAACGTATTGCACAAAGAAACGTATTGCACAAAAAACGTATTGCACGAAGAAACGCACACAAACAGGCAATAAATTATGTTTTGCATTGTTTTTTGTTTTTCCTAAAGCAAAACAAAACAAATATATAATAATGGTGTGTCCGTTTGTGACGATGGTTATAAAGTGAAACCATGTGTTGGTATGCATTGACCTTTATATGTAGTTTATACATGATTATTAAGCACTTACAGTATCTTTATATTGGGTATTTAATTTGGTTAACAAGAAAAACAAAATATTATTAGCATATTCACAAATTTCAAAATAGAATAGTTACGCGTTTGAATACGCTATTCTTCAGAACTTTAGCTTGCAATGGACTGGCACTTTTCGAAAATAATATATTTTTTCTTTGTGTATCAAGGAGGCAAAAGGCAATTCTGACTGTAACAAGCCCCCCCCCCCCCCCCCTACCCACGAAAACAAAAAACAAAAAACAAAATATAGGATAAACAGAATGAGTGACAGGGAGCCAAATTCAAGATACCTTTTGATGTGTTCGCCACTCTTCTAGCGGCACCAAGGAGCCTAGATAGCCTAGATACTACCTAGACTCAAAATGTCTGGACTTGAGGCGGTTTTACACGGTCACTTTTACCGGCAATATTTGATCTGCAACTTCTGACAACATATGGAAACTATATTACAATGATATCGGAAACTACTTTGACACTAGATTATCATAGATGGCAGGATAGAGTCTATTCATTATAGAAATTCTAACCCCTAACCTCTGTAACTCAAAAAGGGCTAGAGTAAATGGACCTAATCAAACCTGTCGTAGACACACGTAATTTTGGAATATATATATATATATATATATATACAGTATATACATACATATGCTCTGTTTGTCAGACATTTTGACACTAACGTAACTTGAATTTGGCTCTCTGTCATTCTCTCAAATTTTGGGGGAACAGGAAGCATTGCCATTTGTCTCCATACAGATAGGGAAAAAAATCATAATTGCATTGTAATCCGTATCATCCGAACAAGACAACCTTCCACCTCACACACATACACACGCACTCACTCACACACGCACACACACACACACGCACGCACTCACTCTGTCTCTCTCACACACACACACACACACAGTAGTCCAGGATAGAAAAGGAAAGTGAGCGGTGTAAATCATCTGAGAGCAAGTATGTGGACCAATGTGGGGGTGGTGGGGGGAGTTTGTGGTTTGTGGTGTGTGGGGGGCGGGGTGAAGGGGGTGTGAAGGAGGAAGTGTGGTGGTGGAGGTGGTGGGGGAGAAAGAAGGGGTGTTGATGGTGGTGGGGGTTTGGTGGAAAGAGTTAGAGGTGGAGGGGGTGTGAAGGAGGACGTGTGGTAGTGGTTGAGGTGGTGTGGACAAATGTGGTGTTGGTGTAGTGGTGACGGGAGTGGAGGAGGGGGTGTGTGGTGGTGGAAGTGGAGGCATGGGTGTGTGGTGGTGGTGGGTGTGTGTTGTGATGGTGGTGGTGGAAGTGGAGGGTGTTGGTGGTGGTGGAGGAGGGGGTGTGTGTGGTGGTGGAGGGTGTTGGTGGTGGTGAAGGGAGTAGTGGAGGTAGAGGGTGTGTGTTGTGGTGGTGATGGTGGTGGATTGTCATATGACCTTCACAGTTCACAGTCGTTGGTGTTCCACTTTAACGTAACCAGAGCGATATCCTTTTGTTATTGTTCTTGCTACCAATGCACGAGACGCCTACCCCCCCCCCCCCCCCAACCTGTCTAGCCCACCTCAACTTTAACCCCTTCTGTACCGGCGACCTCTTTATCATTGTATTCATAGATATAGTTAGACGATTGTGTGCAGTTTAAGAATGATCTGTGGTTGTCAAAAGGGGTGAAGTGAGATAGTTCGAAGCCTGTTAATTGCTGGAGACCCTATTTAAGGGGAGATGTCCACTTGAGGGATTTTATTCTTGACTCCTTTCTCCCTCATGTTTAGCCCCATTGTTTTTTCTAATTTAAGACGTTTGCCCCATTATTTTGACGATTTTAAGAACTTTCAACCCATTCCTGTCAATTTTAAGACCTTTCGTGTCATTTAGGTGTCGATTTTATCCTGGCGAGCGATAGCGAGCCTGTAATTTAAGAGGAACCGGCTTTCAGCCGGGACATTATTCTACCGAAAAATGTAAAATATTATCTTGAAAGAGGCTCAAGGGGGTGTATGTTAAGCTTGAAGGATATCTAGGTACCAAACTAAAAACCTCCCCTTAAGCTGAACAAAGTCATGTAATAGTAGTCGGAGTACAGTTAAATGGACGCTCCGGTACTGAGTGTCCGGAAATTTCAACGCCATGTGAAGTAACAATCCAAGATCATTATATTTTCTCCACATAAGAGGGCGCAGCATTTGTTCCCCTTCATTATGGCTATCATTAAACGATTTTGGTTTCAGTTTAGGAATATCTTATGCTAGTAATATTGGTTAATGATATCCAGAATTAAGGGGGTAGTGCTTGGTTTTCGGTCTATATATTTATTTATTAATATATTTTATAGTTTCCTCGCTAGATCTCCATCAAGCTTAGAAAAACCCCCCCTAAACCCCCTTCCAAGATGAATTTGTACATTTTTCGGTAGAAAAATGTCCAGGCCGAAGGTCGGTTCCTTCTAGAATTAGAGGCTCGCTATAGCTCGCCAGAAAAACATCGACACCTAAAGGGCACGAAAGGCTTTAAATTTGACAAACAAATGAGGCGAAAGGTCTCAAAATCGCCTAACTAACGGAACGAACGTCTTGAAACCTTAAAACTAATATGCTAAATATGAGGGAGAAGGGGGTCCAGAAAAAGCGAGTACTACCCCCTTAATAGAAAATATATGTGCCATTATAATAATTGAGAATAATATTAGGCTTTGGATCCCTTCTTCTCCCGACGTTGAAATTTCCACGCGGTTACGGATAATTTCGCTATTTATCTATCTATCTATCTATCTATCTATCTATCTATCTATCAATCTATCTATCTATCTATCTATCAATCTATCTATCTATATACTCAGGCCCAATTCCCAACTTTTCCTTTTTTTTGTTTTAATTTAGCAGACCATATTATATAATTATATAGATCTTATATATCTTGAATTAAGGGTGTTAATTTTGTCTTGGACCATCTTCTCCCTCATGTTTAGCCCCATTGATGTTAAGATTTTAAGATGCTCGACCCATTAGTTTAGCGAATGTAAGACCTTTCGCCTCATATCATTTTCCATCTTAAAACCTTTCGTGCCATTGCATATATATATATATATATATATATACTAATACTACTACAATATGCCGGTACTAATATTTAAGAGACACTATATGTCTTGGTAGTTCTCATCTTAGTAACTATAATCCATCAACAGGACCAGACTCAAGGTAGAGTATAAAGCTCATTAGTAATACTGAGGGGCCTCCTTATTATACGGGCCTTGAGGGACCCCACTTCGCCTTTTTTGTTTCTCTTTCTCTCCCTCTTTCTTTGGCTTGTATCCATTCGGCCCCATTCAGCCTACTATTTTAAGACGTTTATCCCAATCCAGGTGTCAATATTTTCCTGGCGAGCGGTAGCGAGCCAGCATATATATTTTTTTTGTTTTGACAGGAAGCTAAATTTGTACATTTTTCGATAGAAAAATTTCTCCGGCGAAGCCGGATTTCTCCATACAATGCTGGCTCGCTATCGCTCGCCAGGAAGAAATCGACACCTTGATGGGGATAAACGTCTTAAAACAGCTGACTGGATGGGGCCGAATGGATACAAGCCAAAGAAAGAGAGAAAAGGAGAGAATAAAAGCAGGTGACCCCCCTTAGTAATACTATGAGGCCTCCTTAATTATTCAGTCCTTGAGATCTGTGGTGTTACAAGGTCAGTGTAGCGGTGAAGGTAATTATTAACACATACACGTACTCAGTCACATACATAGCCTATACATACACACAGTCACATACATAGCCTATACATACACACAGTCACAAACATACTCCTCTACTGTACTGCTCACTTCTCAGCTTATTCTTCCTCTGTCCAATTACTCTTCTTTCCTATTTTACTCCAGCCATATACACCTATATGCTCTCTTTTTCTCTCTTACACACACACACACAGCCTTTCTCTCTCTCTCTCTCTCTCTCTCTCTCTCTCTCTCTCTCTCTCTCTCTCTCTCGCTGTCACACACTCTCTCACTCTCACACAAATCCTTCAAACTGACATGTATCACTACGTAACTGAAGCTAGCCATTATGACCCTCAAACCCTCTACCCTCAACGGTTGGACAAATAGCAATCAGAGGAAATAAGGAATAATAATAATAATAATAATAATAATAATAATAATAATAATAATAATAATAATGATAATGATGATAATAATAATAATAATAATAATAATAATATACAGTATATATATATATAATTATAAGCTTAGAAAACACCCCTAGACCCCCCTTTAAGATAGATTTGCAAATTTTTCGGTAGAAAAATGTTCCGGCCAAAGGCCGATTCCTCCTAAAATTACAGGCTCGCTATCGCTCGCCACGAAAAAATCGACACCTAAATGGCACGAAGGGTCCTAATATTGACAAAGAAATTGGGTGAAGGATCATAAAATCCCCAAACTAATGGAACCAACGTCTAAAAATCTCAAAACTAGTGGGGCTAAACATTAGGGAGAAGGGGACCAGAAAAACGGTCTGTCTCCCCTTAACTTGATAACACACGAGAGCACTTAGTCCCGCAATTTTCTTCTGCAGTTCAGGCAGTTTTGTTATCAACCCTTTCAAGATCCAATTACGCATTTTTTTGCTTTGTTTTCTAACTCTTATTAGACGGTTTAATTAAGTTTAGGAAGGGTATGTGGAAGTCAGAGGGTTAATTGAGATAGTATTTACCCTTATAACTCCCACAGATCCTTCCTAAGCTGCATCAAATCATGTAATGATAGCCAGAATAAAAAGTCAAAATGCGTCAAAATCTTCAAAGGGTTAAATGTGTATAAGAAGCCCTCTGCCTAAAATAATGTGTATAAGAAGCCCTCTGCCTAAAATAATGTATCAGTTATTATCCAACATCAATGCAACAGATTCCAGACATGTTGCCAGAAATGCTTTGGACATCTAAAAAAAAATCTGGATCACTTTCATTTTTGTTTTCTCTTTTCCGGATAGGTCCTAACAAAGAAATGTTAGAGTCGGGTTATACAAGGGGTAGGGAGGATCAGCAAGAGACACGAGAAAGGAAACAGAGGTGACAGGAGAAGAACACATACAACAGTTCGCCCACAGGCAGCAAGCACACAAGCATTCAGAAGCACCAATCACTCATCAGCCTCCGATATCAATGGCTTCACCTCAGATGTTATTACCAATTATAATACTATGTAATTTGCGTTACATAGCATAAAGATAGTAGCAAACAAATCTTAGGGTCTATAATGTACGGTGGCGCTAATAAGTCATGTCTCAGCTGTCATTACGTTTAGCTCGCTCTGTGAGTTATTTATGTCTGTCAGATGTTGAATAGGGTGGCTAAGTGTAGAAACATGGTTGTATATCTCACTCAAAAAGAAGAAATCATGTGTAAATATTGCTGACACGAAGTATTGATCGAAATATAATGGGTGCCGAGACATCACTTATTAGCGCGACTGTACTCTCGGATACCATAGTCTGTAGCCCACACATGATAATTCGTGGACCCCCTACGTTATTATTTATGCAATCATAGGTATCTGGATTGATTTTTTGATATAACTCGCTTTTCAATAAATAGCACATATAGTTCTGTAGTTGATGTATCTATCTATCTATCTATCTATCTATCTATCTATCTATCTATCTATATACTCAGGCCCAATCCCCACTTTTTTTTTTTTTTTTTATAAATTAGTTTCCAGAAATATGCTTCCATAATTAGAAATAGGTGAAGTCCACAATTGTTAACCCGTTCAGTACCAGGAACGTCCTTTTCATCATATTCTGGCAACTATTAGACGATTTAATTCAGCTTATGAAGGACCTCTGTCAAAAATAAGACTTCCAACGATCTCAACCAACCCTATTAACTACCGCAGATCCTTCCTAAGCTGCACAGTATCGTCTAAATATAGCTAGCATAAAATATAACACACGTCGCTGGTACTCAAAGGGTTAAATGAGTGGGCTAGAGACATCCGATTTTACCACCAGCATTATCCAGTCTGAACCCTCACCCAATTCGGGAAAATACTGGTTTGACATTCGTTTTTGTATACGCTAAATCCAAAAATACATAAAAAAAAAAAAAAAAAAAAAAAAAAAAAAAAAAAAAAAATCTCACCCCGTCCGGCCAAGTGCCGCCAAGTGCGCACCACCACATCCACTGGTAACGGTGGCGGCCAACTCTCTTAAGGGGGGGGGGGCTTAATTATTTGCTTATTTATGTATCTTTGTATTATTATTATTATTATTATTATTATTATTATTATTATTATTATTATTATTATTATTATTATTATTATTATTATTTATTATTATTATTATTATTATTATTATTATTATTTATTATTATTATTATTATTATTATTATTTTAGTTTCCTCGCTAGAACTCCATCAAGCTTAGAAAAACACCCCCTAGACCCCCCTTCAAGATAAATTTGTACATTTTTCGGTAGAAAAATATCCCGGCCGAAGGCCGATTCCTCTTAAATTACAGGCTCGCTATCGCTCGCCAGAAAAAATAGACACCTAAATGACACGAAAAGTCTTAATAGTGACAAAGAAATGGGTCGAAAAACCTTAAAATCGCCAAACTAATGGGTCGAACGTCTTAAAATCTGAAAACTAGTGGAGCTTAACATGAGGAAGAAGGGGGACCAGAAAAACGGCCCATCTCCCCTTAACCACACCGACTAAAAACAAACCTTGCCTTACATGGAAGTACAATGAGAGATGCCACACTGACAGTAAGAGGAGAGAGAGAGAGAGAGAGAGAGAGCCTTGCCTTACATGGAAGTATAATGAGAGATGCCACACTGACAGTAAGAGGAGAGAGAGAGACAGAGACAGAGAGAGCCTTGCCTTACATGGAAGTATAATGAGAGATGCCACACTGATAGTAAGAGGAGAGAGAGAGAGAGCGACAGAGAGAGAGAGCCTTGCCTTACATGGAAGTACAATGAGAGATGCCACACTGAAAGTAAGAGGAGTACAAAGGAGTACAAAGGAAATCAAGCAACAACAGGTCTAGTGACCCTTCTAGGTTGCTTGTCCTCCAAAACACTGAGGATCAAGTGTCCATACAGTGGTTTAGAGTGGGTAAGGGAACATTAGAAAGGGAACTACTGCCCTGCCACTAACGTGGCAGGACTAGGAAGTTAGTAGGGGTTAGTAACTGAGGGGAGGATAAAGTTATTCATTTACAAACGCAGTCAGTCGCGGGTTTGATGCGAGATATTTGTCTAGGCGGAATTTAAATGAATCAACGGTGCTGCAGTCTATAACGTCTCGGGGAAGCCCATTCCACAAGTTGACAACTCGATTGAAGAAGAAATTCTTAGATTCGTGCGAGTTAAAAGATTTACCAATAATTTTGCAACCGTTTCCCCGCGTGTAATTAGATTGGTCGATAGTGAAGTACTTACTACAGTTCATATTGTCGATGCCTTTGATGATTTTGAACACTTGAATTAAGTCGCCTCTTAATCTGCGCTGGGTTAAAGGAAATAGATTTAATTCTCTAAGACGTTCTTCGTATGGTTTGTTCTTTAGGCTAGGTATCATTTTGGTAACTCTACGTTGAACTCGTTCTAGCTTGTTTATATCTTTTTGGTAATAAGGGCACCAGGATTGACGCAGTATTCCAGAAGAGGGCGGACTAAGGAATTGTAAAGGGTTAGGATAACTTCTTTGGATTTATGCTCAAATGACCTGCCTATAAAGCCAATTATTTTGTTTGCCTTCTTAACAACTTCTGAACATTGTTGACGTCGGTTTTAGGTTACTCGATATTGTTACTCCCAGATCAGTTTCTCTGTTTACATTCTTAAGCTGAGTGCCATTCATCGAATAGTTTGCTTTCCTCATTTAGGTATCCGACATGTAGTACTTTACATTTATCCGCATTGAAACTCATTTGCCAAATTTGGGCCCAACATGACAATTTATCTAGATTGTGTTGCATATCGTCAACTTGTTCTTTTGAGAGTACGCTATTTGCAATTTTTGTATCGTCAGCAAATTTTGAGATTGTGCAGGTGAGACCCTCATCTATGTCGTTGATGTAAATTAGAAAGAGAATTGGTCCTAGTACCGATCCCTGGGGTACCCCGCTACTTACATGGGTCCATTTAGATGCCTTACCGTTTATGACTACCCTTTGCTTTCTGTTGCTGAGCCAATTTTCTATCCATTTCAACACACCGTCTTGTATTCCATGCGCTTTTAGTTTTAGCAGTAAACGTTTGTGGGGAACTTTGTCAAAGGCCTTTTGAAAATCAAGGTATATAATATCTACAGCTTTACTCTCATCGTAGAGGTTGAGGATATCGTGGAAGAAGTCTAAGAGGTTTGTTAAACAGGAACGTTTTTTACGAAAGCCGTGTTGAGTATCTTTAAGTATGTTATTTTCCTCCAAGTGATTTACGAGTCTGTCTCGTATGACCGTTTCTAGCATTTTACATACAACTGAGGTTAAGCTAATTGGACGATAGTTACTGGGTAGGGATTTGCTGCCTTTTTTGAATATCGGTGTTACGTTGGCTACACTGATCAGGCATAGTTCCAGACTGCAAGGATTTATTGAATAGTAATGTCAGTGGTTTGGAGAGCTCATTCTTAGCTTCCTTTAGAACTCTAGGCGAGATTGTATCAGGTCCTGGCGTTTTATTTACCTTGAGTTTATCTAAACAATTCAATACTTCTCTCTCTGTAACGGTGATATTGCTTAGAACATCTGAATTATCAATCTGAATCGGCGATGGTGTAGGGATATCACTGAGGTCTTCTGTTGTAAAAACTGATGCAAAGAAGGTATTGAGGGCATTACTCATTTGTACTTCGTCTTTGGTGTATTCTCCTTTTTCATCGACTAACGGTCCAACAGTTGAAGTAACTACTTTTTTCTTTCTGATATAACTATAGAATTCTTTCGGGTTTGTTTTACTTTGATTCGCAATATGTAACTCTAAGGTCTTTTTACTTTGCTTAATTAACTTTTTGGCTTTGCGTCGTAGCTCTACAAATTTCACCCGTTCTTCGTCATTTTGTGAGGATTTTAATCTATCATTAGCAAATTTTTTAGCAAGCAGGCAGTTTGAAATATCTTTATTCCACCATTTGGGCTTATTATTATGGCCTGGACGCCGTATTTTCGATGGTATGCAGTCTTGCACTGCTTTTAGGTAAGTGGTTTCGAATAACTTCCAAGATGTATTTATGTCGTTATTGTTAATTAAAAGCTCCAGTCAGTTTCTTTAAACATAGCTCTAAGTTTATGGAAGTTTGCTTTCTTGAAATTAGGGACTTTTTCGATGCTACTATTTGGTTCGTTACTAGTAAACTTTAAAGTGAAAGTTATCGTACGATGGTCGCTGTTACTGAATTCATCACCAACATTCAAATTCTCTATCAATTCTTCTTTTGTTGCAAGTACAATGTCAAGAACGTTATTACCACGGGTCGGCATTCGAACAAATTGATAAAGCGAACTCTCTTGCAAGTTCGTATACAAGTCATGTCCGGAGTGTGAAGTAAGAGTATCGCCCCACTTGGTCACAGGTAAATTAAAGTCGCCAAAAATTACGGTATCTTGTGAGTTACTTACATCTGCAATTTGTTCGTAAATTTCTCGGTCAGTTTGCACTGATTGAGCTGGAGGTCTGTATATTAACGCAAGTATTATTTTTGTACCTTTATTATTCTTTATTAGCACAAAAGATGTGTCGACGTTCACAATTTGAGGTTTTGACACGAGGGTCGGGTTAAGACTTTCTTTGATATAAAATAAAACGCCACCTCCATTTTTATTTATTCGGCTGTTCTCAAACATTACATAACCGGGAAGTGAATACTCTGCTAAAAAGTCTCTATCTTGTGTATTGAGCCAAGATTCTGTTATGCCAATCACATCATAATTTTCTGTAAACACTAGTTCCTCTAAATCTGAAAATTTATTGCGTATGCTACGAGCGTTTGCATAGAAAACCTTTAAAGTTGCGGTTTTAGAACTCTCAGATCGTTCTTTCATCGAATTTTTGGTTCTGGTCGGATCTACATTTACATTCATGGCTGTCCTCGGTCCTCGGTCGTTATCCCTGACGGTTTTGAATTTGGGTCGTGTTGGTGGAGCTTTATACAAATCCAAAGAGGAGAGAGAGAGAGAGAGAGAGAGAGAGAGCCTTGCCTTACATGGAAGTACAATGAGAGATGCCACACTGAAAGTAAGAGGAGAGAGAGAGAGAGAGAGCGAGAGAGAGAGAGCCTTGCCTTACATGGAAGTATAATGAGAGATGCCACACTGACAGTAAGAGGAGAGAGAGAGAGAGAGCGAGAGACAGAGAGAGCCTTGCCTTACATGGAAGTATAATGAGAGATGCCACACTGACAGTAAGAGGAGAGAGAGAGAGAGAGCCTTGCCTTACATGGAAGTATAATGAGAGATGCCACACTGACAGTAAGAGGAGAGAGCGAGAGAGAGAGAGAGCCTTGCCTTACATGGAAGTATAATGAGAGATGTCACACTGACAGTAAGAGGAGAGAGGGAGAGAGAGACAGAGACAGAGAGATAGCCTTGCCTTACATGGAAGTATAATGAGAGATGCCACACTGACAGTAAGAGGAGAGAGAGAGACAGAGACAGAGACAGAGAGAGAGCCTTGCCTTACATGGAAGTATAATGAGAGATGCCACACTGACAGTAAGAGGAGAGAGAGAGAGAGAGAGAGAGACAGAGAGAGAGCCTTGCCTTACATGGAAGTATAATGAGAGATGCCACACTGACAGTAAGAGGAGAGAGAGAGAGAGAGAGCGAGAGACAGAGAGAGAGCCTTGCCTTACATGGAAGTATAATGAGAGATGCCACACTGACAGTAAGAGGAGAGAGAGAGAGAGAGAGAGCGAGAGAGAGCCTTGCCTTACATGGAAGTATAATGAGAGATGCCACACTGACAGTAAGAGGAGAGAGAGAGAGAGAGAGAGAGACAGAGAGAGAGAGAGAGACAGAGAGAGAGAGAGAGCGAGAGAGAGAGAGCCTTGCCTTACATGGAAGTATAATGAGAGATGCCACACTGACAGTAAGAGGAGAGAGAGAGAGAGACAGAGAGAGAGAGAGAGAGAGAGAGCGAGAGAGAGAGATACTTGCCTTACATGGAAGTATAATGAGAGATGCCACACTGACAGTAAGAGGAGAGAGAGAGAGAGAGAGAGAGAGAGAGAGAGAGAGCGAGAGCCTTGCCTTACATGGAAGTATAATGAGAGATGCCACACTGACAGTACTTAAGAGGAGAGAGAGAGAGAGAGAGAGAGACAGAGACAGAGAGAGAGAGAGAGAGAGAGAGAGAGAGAGAGAGAGAGAGAGAGCCTTGCCTTACATGGAAGTATAATGAGAGATGCCACACTGACAGTAAGAGGAGAGTGAGAGACAGAGAGAGCCTTGCCTTACATGGAAGTATAATGAGAGATGCCACACTGACAGTAAGAGGAGAGAGAGCGAGAGAGAGAGAGAGAGAGAGAGAGAGAGAGAGAGAGAGAGAGAGAGAGAGAGCCTTGCCTTACATGGAAGTACAATGAGAGATGCCACACTGAAAGTAAGAGGAGAGAGAGAGAGACAGAGAGAGAGCCTTGCCTTACATGGAAGTATAATGAGAGATGCCACACTGACAGTAAGAGGAGAGAGAGAGAGAGAGACAGAGAGAGAGAGCCTTGCCTTACATGGAAGTATAATGAGAGATGCCACACTGACAGTAAGAGGAGAGAGAGAGAGAGAGAGAGAGAGAGAGAGAGAGAGAGAGAGAGAGAGAGAGAGAGAGAGAGAGAGAGAGAGAGAGAGAGAGAGCCTTGCCTTACATGGAAGTATAATGAGAGATGCCACACTGACAGTAAGAGGAGAGAGAGAGACAGAGACAGAGAGAGAGCCTTGCCTTACATGGAAGTATAATGAGAGATGCCACACTGACAGTAAGAGGAGAGAGAGAGAGAGCGAGAGACAGAGAGAGAGCCTTGCCTTACATGGAAGTATAATGAGAGATGCCACACTGACAGTAAGAGGAGAGAGAGAGAGAGCGAGAGACAGAGAGAGAGCCTACTGACCCACAAGGGGCCAAATTACTAACCTGGACGATTTTTTACACTTCGTCAAATCAAGTTAACCTGGACGATTTTTTACACTTCGTCAAATTAAGTTAACGTGGGCGATTTTATTCAGTTTAGGAAGACGCTAGGGACTTAGAAGAGGGTGTGCACTATTCCAATGAATCATCTAACTCCTACAGGGACTTACGATAAACTTATTAACCCTTTCTGTACCGTCGACATTCTTTATATTGTCTTCAGGCTACTACTAATCGATTATAGTCAGTTTAGGAAGGATCTCTAGCAATTATATGGCTTCGAACTAACTCAATCAACCCCTTTAAGGGGAGGTTTCCACTTGAGGGATTTTTTTCTTTACCCCTTTCTCCCTCATGTTTAGCCCCATTGCTTTTGAGATTTTAAGACGTTTGCCCCATTAGTTCGGCGATTTTAAGAAGTTTTACCCCATTTATGTCACTTTTAAGACCTTTCATCCCATTTAGGTGTCGATTTTTTCCTGGCGAGCGATAGCGAGCCTGTAATTTAAGTGGAACCGGCCTTTGGCCGGGAAATTTTTCTACCGAAAAATGTACAAATTTATCTTGGAAGGGGGTCAAGGGGGTGTAATTTCAAGTTTGATGGAAGTCTAGGAAACACACTAAAAACCTCCCCTTAACTACCACAGAACCTTTCTAAGCTAATGAAATCGTCTAAAGATAGCTAGCATATAACATAACAGACGTCGCTGGTACAGAATGGGTTAAATGCTATCAAATGCTATCCATAATACAGAAAGGTGTACCGTAACTGAAAGTGTAAGCCGACCCTGCCTTACATGGAGAGGTGGAGGTGTGTAATAAGATATGCCAAACTGAGAGTAAAAGGAGGGGGAGCCTACTGACCTACAAGGGGTCAACTGGTACTATTACTGACATTTAGGTTGGTCAGATAAAAAAAACAAAAACAAGGAGGAAAAGTGGGGATTGGACCTGAGTAAATAGATAGACCTAGATAGTTAGATAGATAGATAGATAGATAGATAGATAGATAGATAGATAGATAGATAGATAGATAGAGAGGTCAAACGATTGTACCTCTTCACCTAAGCGTGGGGGCTCATGGGTTGAGATAAACATGGAAAAATAATCGCCAACCTGCATATAATTATCTTGTAAAATGCAATGTCACTGAAATAATTATTAACAATGGTATATAGAATTTTGCGGATCGTCTATGCATACCCGGGCCTGTGACGTCATAGTGACGTCACACCAGTATCCTTAGCCTAGACTGGATGGTGGACTTACACTCTTGGGACGTCACAGGCCCGGTATAGACGATCCACAAAATCTTTTATACCATTGTTAATAATTATGTCAGTGCCATTGCATTTTGCAAGATAATTATGTACAGCTTGGCGATTATCATTCCATGTTTATCTCAACCCATGAGCCCCCACCTTTAAGAAGATTTTATTCAGTTTAAGGGGACTGGTTATTTTTGGGGGTCTATATATTTATATAATCATTTCTTGTTTTTGTTTCCTCGCTAGACATTCATCAAGCATTAAAAAAAAAAACACCCATAGACCCCCGTTCAAGATAAATTTGTACATTTATTGGTAAAAAAATATCCCAGCCGAAGGACGGTTCCTCCAACAATAACAAGCTCGCAATCGCTTGCCAGGAAAAAAATAGACACCTAAATGGCACTAAAGGTCCTAATATTGACAAATAAATGGGGTGAAAAGTCTTAAAATCGCCAAACTAATGGACCGAACGTCTTAAAATCTGAAAATTCATGGGGCTATGCAAGAGGGAGAAGGGTGTCCAGAAAAACCGACTATCTCCCCTTAACGTTAGTCAGGTTAGAACAACAGGCAAATACTAAGACAGCAACACAGTATATACAAACAAGAAAGTTGAGATCCCATTATATGTTCGACGATACTTTAAATAGGTTAAGTAATAATAAATAATTGGAGCTATCTTGGGAGAGAGAGAGAGAGAGAGAGAGAGAGAGAGAGAGAGAGAGAGAGAGAGAGAGAGAGAGAGAGAGCGTAAACGAAAGCCAGTGTTTATGGTTTGGTGTGATGTGGAGTGTATATGTATGCAATTATGTATATACAGTATGTATATATATATATATATATATATATATATATATATATATATATATATATATATATATATATATATATATATATATCTATATATCTATCTATGTATGTATGCATGTATGTGTGTGTGTGTGTTCGCAAGTAGTTAAAATAGGACTTCAGAGGCTATCAACGCTTCTAGATTATTAAGCCAGCACACTGTAAGTCAAGAAAAGCGTCAGGACTACAGCCCCTTTTCGAGAACTCCAGTCCCTTTAATATAACTTGACTTGACTTGATGGCTGGAGTAAATTAAGAGAGTAGAGATTTTGTTTTGCCAAGGTGTGAAACTACATACCTACAGACTGAGTAATTGCATTATTTTTAGAAGCAGCAAATCGAGCACAATAATACGAGCAACTGGCGCCATGCTTTCACTGGTGGGCGTGAAAGTGGCTAGGGTTGAAGTGCGTGTTAACTTAAGGTTGAGAGTAGAGATAGATAGATAGATAGATAAATAGATAGATAGATAGATAGATAAAGAGAGATAGATAGACAGTGAGTGTGAAAGTGGCTAGGGTTGAATTGCGTGTTGGGTTGAGAGTAGAGATAGATAGATAGATAATAGATAAATAGATAGATAGATAGATAGAAAGAGAGAGAGTGAGATAATGAGAGCGTGAAAGTGTGGAGGTATGAATTGCGTGTTAAATTGTAAGTAGAAGAGAGAGAGAGAGAGAGAGAGAGAGAGAGAGAGAGAGAGAGAGAGAGAGAGAGAGAGAGAGAGAGAGGTTAATTGGGGAGTAAGAGTACCCATTAACCTCAGCTCGGGAACGGGGATTCGGTGCGTCGCGAAGTTACTGAGGGGTAAGTAAGCCTTATGTAACGGCACCTCCTATCTTCCTTTTGACAGAGGGAGAGTCTTGAGAGGGTAGAAGGGGAGTTGGAGAGATAGGAAGCTGTTGGAGTGGCTTTGTTGTGTGTGTTATTAGTCTGTATACGTCGTTGATGTTTGTGTTGAGAGGGTAGAAGGGGTGTTGGAGAGAGAGGAAGCTGTTGGAGTGGCTTTGATGTGTGTGTGTAACTAGTCTGTATAAGTCGTCTAGGTTTGTGTTGAGAGGGGAGAAGTGGTGTTGGAGAGAGAGAGAGGAAGCTGTCGGAGTGGCTTTATTGTGTTATTAGTCTGTATAAGTCGACTAGGTTTGTGTTGAGAGGGGAGGAGTGGTGTTGGAGAGAGAGAGGGGAAGCTGTTGGAGTGGCTTTATTGTGTTATTAGTCTGTATAAGTCGACTAGGTTTGTGTTGAGAGGGGAGAAGTGGTGTTGGAGAGAGAGAGAGGAAGCTGTTGGAGTGGCTTTATTGTGTTATTAGTCTGTATAAGTCGACTAGGTTTGTGTTGAGAGGGGAGAAGTGGTGTTGGAGAGAGAGAGGGGAAGCTGTTGGAGTGGCTTTATTGTGTTATTAGTCTGTATAAGTCGACTAGGTTTGTGTTGAGAGGGGAGAAGTGGTGTTGGAGAGAGAGAGAGGAAGCTGTTGGAGTGGCTTTATTGTGTTATTAGTCTGTATAAGTCGACTAGGTTTGTGTTGAGAGGGGAGAAGTGGTGTTGTAGAGAGAGAGAGGAAGCTGTTGGAGTGGCTTTATTGTGTTATTAGTCTGTATAAGTCGTCTAGGTTTGTGTTGAGAGGGGAGAAGTGGTGTTGGAGAGAGAGAAAGGAAGCTGTTGGAGTGGCTTTATTGTGTTATTAGTCTGTATAAGTCGTCTAGGTTTGTGTTGAGAGGGGAGAAGTGGTGTTGGATAGAGAGGAAGCTGTTGGAGTGGCTTTATTGTGTTATTAGTCTGTATAACTTGTATAGGTTTGTGTTGAGAGGGGAGAAGTGGTGTTGGATAGAGAGGAAGCTGTTGGAGTGGCTTTATTGTGTTATTAGTCTGTATAACTTGTATAGGTTTGTGTTGAGAGGGGAGAAATGGTGTTGGATAGAGAGAGAGGAAGCTGTTGGAGTGGCTTTATTGTGTTATTAGTCTGTATGAGTCGACTAGGTTTGTGTTGAGAGGGGAGAAGTGTTGTTGGAGAGAGAGAGAGGAAGCTGTTGGAGTGGCTTTATTGTGTTATTAGTCTGTATAAGTCGTCTAGGTTTGTGTTGAGAGGGGAGAAGTGGTGTTGGATAGAGAGGAAGCTGTTGGAGTGGCTTTATTGTGTTATTAGTCTGTATAAGTCGTCTAGGTTTGTGTTGAGAGGGGAGAAGTGGTGTTGGAGAGAGAGAGAGGAAGCTGTTGGAGTGGCTTTATTGTGTTATTGGTCTGTATAAGTCGTCTAGGTTTGTGTTGAGAGGGGAGAAGTGGTGTTGGAGAGAGAGAGAGAGAGGAAGCTGTTGGAGTGGCTTTATGTGTGCTATTAGTCTGTATACGTCGACTAGGTTCATCCGACTGGGTGCGACGGTGCGAGCATGTGAAACACCCTAAATTATGTCCGCCATGTCTCGGGATCGAACCCAGGTCAAGCAGATTCACACGTGAGCATTATTTGTTCACTACATGATCACTTCGCCTCGTCAACTTCGTCTCCTTTCACAATGCCTTCAAGTAATAGACAAATCGTTACTATACCCTGTTCCAAATAAGTAGTCCAAAACTCTTGAACATTAACCTTTATAACTCGCAAATGGCTAGAGTAATCGAACTAGTATTTCTACTATTTGGGAAGGATCAGTCCCTAACCCATCCTGACAAATTACCCCCCCCCCCAACCTTACCCTAACCCATCCTGACAAATCCCCCCCCCCTAACATCCTTCGCCTAAACCATCCTGACAAATTACCCCCCCCCCCAACCTTACCCTAACCCATCCTGACAAATCCCCCCCCCCCAACATCCTTCGCCTAAACCATCCTGACAAATTACCCCCCCCCCCAACCTTACCCTAACCCATCCTGACAAATTACCCCCCCAACCTTACCCTAACCCATCCTGACAAATTACCCCCCCCCCAACCTTACCATAACCCATCCTGACAAATTACCCCCCCCAACCTTACCCTAACCCATCCTGACAAATTACCCCCCCCCAACCTTACCCTAACCCATCCTGACAAATTACCCCCCCCCAACCTTACCCTAACCCATCCTGACAAATCCCCCCCCCCCCAACATCCTTCGCCTAAACCATCCTGACAAATTACCCCCCCCCCCAACCTTACCCTAACCCATCCTGCCAAATTACCCCCCCAACCTTACCCTAACCCATCCTGCCAAATTACCCCCCCAACCTTACCCTAACCCATCCTGACAAATCCCCCCCCCCCCAACATCCTTCGCCTAAACCATCCTGACAAATTACCCCCCCCCAAACCTTACCCTAACCCATCCTGACAAATTACCCCCCCCCCCCCCCCTTCCTCAGAAATCTTCAAGCATCGTTAGTGAACCCTTTCAAGATTATGACGCATTTTGACACTGTATTCTGGCTATTAATAGACGATTATATTCAGATTAAGAAGGGTATGTGGAAGTCAGAGGGTCAATTGAGATAGTCTTTACCCTTACAACTCCCACTGATCCTTTCCAAACTGTATTAAATCGCTAATGATAGCCAGAATAAACTATCAAAACGCGTCATAATCTTCAAAGGGTTAAAGGGGAACTTCAGTGTAGATGTAGCACTATATGTAACATAGAATCTCTCTCTCTATCTCTCTCTCTCTAGGTTATCTATCTATCTATCTATCTATTTATCTATCTAATCTATCTATATGGATGAGTATAACATAGGTAGCCTAATCAAATATTATGCCGTATTGACAAGTCTGCATGGAGATAACAAAACATTATTTTGTAACAAACCAAAATGGAAAGTCGCTCCAATAAAACAACAATACAAAATAAATATACCTCCCTGCGTGACTCACTGATGACGTACAGTCGCGCTAATAAGTTATGTCGCAGGTGTCATTACGTTTGGCTCACTCTGTGCTGTAGTAATGTCTGTCAGCTGTTGAATAGGGTAGGTGTAAGTGTAAGAACATGTTTGTATATCTCACTTGAAATTAATAAAATAAGTTTAGATCATGCCGATACCAATTAATAAAATAAGTTTAGATGATGCCGATACCAATTAATAAAATAAGTTTAGATGATGCCGATACCAATGAATAAAATAAGTTTAGATGATGCCGATACCAATTAATAAAATAAGTTTAGATGATGCCGATACCAATTAATAAAATAAGTTTAGATGATGCCGATACCAATTAATAAAATAAGTTTAGATGATGCCGATACCAATTAATAAAATAAGTTTAGATGATGCCGATACCAATTAATAAAATAAGTTTAGATGATGCCGATACCAATTATTGATCAGCATTATACTTAGTGCCGATACATCACTTATTAGGCCGACTGTACACAGCATTACGTATACGAACTGACCTACTGAAGGGCAGGTTTTTAGTGTGTTTCCTAGACTTCCATCAAGCTTGAAATTACACCCCCTTGACCCCTTTTCAAGATAAATTTGTAAATTTTTCGGTAGAAAATGTCCCGGCCGAAGGCCGGTTCCTCTTAAATTACAGGCTTGCTATCGCTCGCCAGGAAAAAATCGACACCTAAATGGGACGAAAGGTCTTAAAAGTGACATAAATGGGGTGAAACTTCTTAAAATCGCCAAACTAATGAGGCAAACATCTTAAAATCTCAAAAGCAATGGGGCTAGACATGAGAGAGAAAGGGGTCCAGAAAAAAGTCCCTTAAGTGGATATCTCCCCTTAACATAACCTTTACCGAGTAATATATGTTTTGCTTTGAAGCATTTACAGGAAGACCTACAGTTAGTTTACTTAAGCCGGTGTCACACGAGCCCTTTTTCGAGCAATTTTTACGGGCAATTATGATCAGGAAGCTTTAAAAATTACACTTTATCAGAATTCAGTCGCCTAACATACTCTACCTTCAGTCTAGTTACCGATACCAGTGCAAAAAAAAGTCCCATGAAATATAACGAGAAAAAACTGGCTCATGGATAATTGACGGAAAAATCGCCCGTGTGACAGCGGCTTTAATATACCATATATAGATCTGACTTCATGCATACTCAAATTATCTTAAGTTACACTGTTACGTAAATTATCTTAAGTTACACTGTTACGTAAATACGAAGCGAAAGTAGACCCTCGCTCCCTCCTGACATTGAAATAAAAACCTTAAATACAGCTCAGTAAACCTGCTCACTTGGCCCACTTCTCTTAAGGGGGCCCACCTCGCTTTTTTCTCTTTCTCTCCCTCTCTCTTTGGCTTACATCCATTCGGCCCCATTCAGCCTACTGTTTTAAGACGTTTACCCCCATCCAGATGTCAATATTTTCCTGGCGGGCGGTAGCGAGCCAGCATATATATATTTTTGTTTTGACAGCAAGCTAAATTTGTACATTTTTCGATAGAAAAATGTCTCCGGCGAAGCCGGGTTTCTCCATATAATGCTGGCTCGCTATCGCTCGCCAGGAAGAAATTGACACATGGATGGGGATAAACGTCTTAAAACAGTAGGCTGAATGGGGCCGAATAGATACAAGCCAGAGAAAGAGAGTAAAGGAGAGAAAGATAAAAAAAAAAAAAAAAAACGGTGACCCCCCCTTAAAAGTTACGCAAATATTGAGCGAAAGGAGAACTCTCGCGGCGGCCGGCCTCCTGACATTGAAACACGCTGCTCCTGTCGTCGTAAGCCTTTATAGACCGGAAAGTACAGTACGGTAGGTAACGGTGTGGCCCGCTTCATAACTTTCCCCTTCACTCGTGCTGTGGACATTGAAAGTCATGTGGGGGGGATTGTTTACATTCTGGGAAGGGAGAGGGGGGGGGGGGGTCCTGAAGATCGAATCATATGAACGTTTATTCCAGGCAGTTTTGATCGATACCTCAATATTATATCGAGAATATATATATATATATATATATATATATATATATATATATATATATATATAGAGAGAGAGAGAGAGAGAGAGAGAGAGAGAGATGAACATGGGGTGTGATTCGAATGGCGGCGTTCCAGACACCCCTGTTCTAGGCTTGTCAATATTTATTATAATCTGAGATCATATTGTATGACCTGCTCCCACGTTTTTCTAGGTCTATCCCTCCGTGCAACTCCCACCATGACACATTCGAGTAATAAGTGAGAGTAGGGAAGTAGACTCGCCAAAGCGTTTGTAATGATTGTTCTTCAAATATTATCAAGACGTGAGGCTATCCTAAATTAGACAAATAAGTGTTGAAAGTAAAGTACCCATTTGAACTTTACACTATCTATTTACCAAGTCAACAAACACACTACCGGTTGAGAGACACTTTCGTTTTGTTAACCTTCACAGAGAACCAAAATGTGGGACAAGCTCACAACAAAGTGGGTTAGGGGGACGAGCTGTGTTACCAAAGCACTTTTAAAGCACACACTCTGGCAAACTCACTATATTGCATGGCTATTCATAATTGTACTCTTTCCAATTCCTATACTTTGTCATAATAATGTTTATGTTCTGTTTAATTTAAGGAGAGTTTGTCTTCAAAAAGCCTTAGCCAGTTAAATTAAACTATGTACTACGATATGATAGTATTGTAATCTATTTAATTATTTTTATTGTTTTACTAAATAAAACTTTTCACTTTCACTTTCAGTTAGAAGAAACCCTCACGACATCAACATACGTTTTGCATTTAATTCAGCATAATAACATACGTGTCTCCTCTATATATAACGAAGTACAGTTGAAGTTACTGGTTGAAATCGTCTACTGGATGAGTTGTCTGGTTACGATTTTAGATGATAATTAAAGTTGCCAGCAACGTTGTCTGGGGTTCAAGGCGGCTATTCCATATCTTGACATGATTTTCGGTGTGAGCGTCCTGGGTTCGAATCCCCGGACTGCCACATGAATTTGTTGATTTCATTAATTGAGTTTAGAAGTAAAGTTGGTTGGTGTAAAGAACATAAGAATTATATTTTGTTTCCAGGCACATCTGGTCGTCGGGGGGAGTTCTTCCGACACGGCGGGTACCCCAAGTTCCCCATACAGGAGGCCACCCTGGGGACCCGAGGGGGAGGGGCCCCAGCGCTGGTGGACCTAGGAGGACAGGCGTTCTCCTGCGGCAAGGTCATGACCCCCAGGATAGTCGGGGGCGGGATCACCACTTATGGCCATCATCCATGGCAAGTGAGTAGTTTTTTATATATATTGCTGTGTTGGTGGTGTAATGGTTTAGATGCTTATGTTCTGGGTGTGGTGTCCCGAGTTCGAATCCCGGGAGGACCATATGCTTTCATTAGTTTATTCAAGTGCATTGGGGTTTGTAGTTGATGATTAATGTTAAGAACGGGGTGTTACTTTACGTATATATATTTGTTATATAACCCTTTGAAGACTATGACCCACTGTGACAGTTTATTGTTATATAACCCTTTGAAGACTATGACCCACTGTGACAGTTTATTGAAGACTATGACCCACTGTGACAGTTTATTGAAGACTATGACCCACTGTCACAGTTTATTGAAGACTATGACCCACTGTGACAGTTTATTGAAGACTATGACCCACTGTCACAGTTTATTGAAGACTATGACCCACTGTCACAGTTTATTGAAGACTATGACCCACTGTCACAGTTTATTGAAGACTATGACCCACTGTCACAGTTTATTCTGGCTATTCATAAGACGATTTCGTACAACTTAAGGGGGGTCACCGGCTTTTTGTTTTATCTTTCTCTCCTCTTCTCTCTTTCTCTGGCTTTTATCCAATTGGACCCATTCAGCCAACTGTTTTAAGACGTTTATCCTCATCCAGGTATCGATTTCTTCCTGGCGAGCGATAGCGAGCCAGCATTGTATGGAGAAATTTGGCTTCGCCGGAGATATTTTTCTATCGAAAAATGTACAAATTTAGCTTGCTGTCAAAACAATAATATATTTATGCTGGCTCGCTACCGCTCGCCATGAAAATATTGACACCTGGATGGGGGTAAACGTCTTAAAACAGTAGGCTGAATGGGGCCGAATGGATACAAGCCAAAGAGAGAGAGAGAGAAAGATAAAAAAAGCGAGGTGGGCTCCTTTAAGGATCAAAAGGGTAAATGCCATCTCCATTAACCCTCTTGCTTCCACACAACCTTGCTAATCTGAATAAATTTGGCTAATAAGAGGTAGAAGAAACTGTCAAAACGCGTCATAATCCTCAAGGGGTTTTATAAACTGGACATCATCACTAAAATGCCTGCCAAACACAGCAAACAAAACAATATTTTTTTATGGCAACGCAAATACTAGCCAAACGGTGTGTGTGTGTGTGTGTGTGTGTGTGTGTGTGTGTGTGTGTGTGTGTGTGTGTGTGTGTGTGTGTGTGTGTGTGTGGGTGGATAGGTCAGTCCTTCAGTACATACGGTTGTTAGCGATAATATTGATGAAATATGACAAATATAACCAGTGCAACATAAGCTAAGAAGCTCATTATGTACGGATCGCCTCCTAAATTGAATCACTTCTTCCTTAGTGTATATCCTATCTGCCCACCAAATTTCGTGAAAATCGGTTCATAACTTTGTGAGATATCTTGTTCACAGACAAACAGAGGCGACAACATATTGATAACGTATGTAATAATTACAGAATACCATGACACATTCTTACATTTATATTATGGTAATCATTAGACGACATAATTCAGTTTCCATTGATCCTTCTTGAGCTCTATAATGTTGTCTAATGTTATCCAAAAATAAAATATAAAACTGTGTCACCGTATTCTGAAGGGGTTAAATGATTGTATTTTGAGAACTAAAATTAATTTACCTTTCCCTCTGTTCCCCGTCCCTCCCCAGGCAGAGATCGAGGTGTACAAGCGTGGCGAGGGATTCAGCCATCACTGTGGGGGTGCGATCATATCACCCAGACATGTCCTTACAGCCGCTCACTGCCTCAACCAACCAGGCTACTCCAGGCACGACTTCCGCATCAAGGTACTGGGAAAAAGAGATAGTAGTAGTAGTAGTAGTAGTAGTGGTAGTAGTAGTAATAGTAATAACAGTATTGGTAATAGTAGTAGTGGTGGTGGTGGTAGGAGGGAGCTATCATATCACCCCGTCATGTCCTTACAGCCGCTCACTGCCTCAACCAACCGGGCTACTCCAGGCACGACTTCCGCATCAAGGTACTGGAGAGGAGAGATAGTAGTAGTAGTAGTAGTAGTAGTAGTAGTAGTAGTAGTAGTGGTAGTAGTAATAGTAATAACAGTATTGGTAATAGTAATAGTGGTGGTGGTGTATAGGAGGGAGCTATCATATCACCCCGACATGTCCTCACAGCCCCTCACTGCCTAAACCAACTGGGGTACTCCAGGCACAACCTCTGCATCAAGGTACTGGGTAGGAGATAGTAGTAGTAGTAGTAGTAGTAATAGTAGTTTTAAATAAAAACAAAATATATAAAAATCCACAAGGATATGTTTAAGTACGAGCCCAGGAACGAGTAGCGGCACTGGCTCTATGGTTCTGTGCATTGATGACCGCCCCGACTCTGTCAAGAGCTGAGTGGTTATAGTCAGTAGTAGTAGTAGTAGTAGTAGTAGTAGTAGGATGAGAGAGCTGAGAGAAAGATAAATTTGAAACAACTCAGGACTTTCTAGGCACGGTGTTTCATTTTCAAATTACGTACCGTAGTTTCTCACACAGGTTGCCATTGAATCATGCTGTATTCTAAATATCTGTGCACAAGTGTAACCCATACAAGATATTCTCTGGCTAACTCCTGATGTTCCCACAGGTAGGAGACCACCACCTGGCTAACCTAGATCAAGACGAACAGATGTTTGAGATCGAAGACTGGACGGTGCATCCCTTCTTTGCTGTTGGTAAGTGGCAAGAGTCGATCATTGTGAGTTTTATTTCAAACATATTTTCCGTTTTAGTAATAATATTTCAAACACGAATTTTAAACTTAGTAATACATTTCGTACTTAACGGGGGATGGTCGGGTTTTCTGGTCCCCCTTCTCCCCCATGTTTCGTCCCATTAGTTTTTAGATTTAAAGACATTCGGCCCATTAGTTTGGTGATTTTAAGACCTTTTGCCCCATTTCTTTGTCAATATTTAGACTGTTTGTGTAATTTAGGTGTCAAATTTTCCCTGGCGAATATAGCCTAGCGAGCCTGTAATGTTAGAGGAAGGTACATTTTTCTAACGAAAAATTTGCAAATTTATCTTGAAGGAGGGTCTTGGGGGTGTTTTTTTTTGTTTTTAAGATTGATGGAGGTCTAAAGAGGAAACTAAAACAAATTATAAAATTATATATAAAGGAGGAAATAAATACGCCCATCCCCCCTTAATTAACCGTTTCTTTCCCCAGGTGGTCACTACAACAACGACGTGGCAGTGATCAAGATAAAGGTCCAGAGAGGGGAAGGGTTCCAGATGTCCCGCTTTGTGACACCCGCCTGTCTCCCTTCCTCCTCCACACCATACACCCCAGGCACCTCATGTCAGGTGTCGGGATGGGGGCTGACTGATCGTGAGTAAACACTTCTAGGTTAAACAAATCCTGAAAAGTTGACAGAATGAATAGAAACACCTTATGAGGAGGAGCAAATTAATGTCAAATATTGGCAGATAGTGACCTGACGAAGCTGTCTGCGAAACGTTGTCAATAAAATGCTCCTCCTCAAATGGCGTCCTATTCACTTCTATCTCTTTTGTTTGAAAAAAACAATTTTATGTATTGCACAAGTATGCTTTAATCTTCTGATGGATACACTCCAAGCTGCATAATATATTTTAGCGCGTGATACATAAGTGTTAGTCCCACAAATATTGAAATCTTAGTCGGTGATAGCTTTGGATCTGTAAAGGTAAACCCTCTTCCTGTGCACGCCCCCCTGCAAGACAGCACCAATACACATGTTGGTCCTGTTCACAACCTTAGCAAGTGGTTATGAGGCATGATGAGACCCTCTTGTTTGCCACAGATCATAGTTCGATTCAGTATATTTGTAGTTTTGTTCACAGTATTTTAAAACAGTGGTATGATCTAAGCCCTTCCTCTCTCCCTCTGTAGCGGACAATTACTTCTCCAAGCCCCAAGTACTCCACAGCACCGAGGTCTTACTGCTGAAAGACACCAAATGCAAGCAGCTTCATGGTGACCGAGGGTACGGGCCCGGTATGATCTGTGCCGGACATATAGATGGTGTTAAGGACTCTTGTAATGGGGACTCGGGGGGACCTCTGGCTTGTAATATTGATGGTAGGTACTGCGTATTAAAGTCTGGTTTTATTTTCAGTTGACTGTAAATTGGCATGTCCTTATCTTGATTACTCTGCTATAAGTTATGGGGATAAATGAATAATGAAAAGTGGAAGTTCTACATTGTGGAGAGAGTGTGATTTCATGGGCGTTTTTCAACAGCCCTAGTACTGTGGGGAATGATGTAGAGAGGTGGTACAATTGAAGCACTTTCCTCAGATAAGGCACGATACAGGGATTAGAATGGACAGGGCATCCATAGTGGTAGTAGCCGAAGAGGCGTGGCTTGTTTGTCTAGTTAGTTTAGACAGACTATACTATCAATAATCACCACTAACGCCATGTTTGTCTGAACCGGCAGGAACGTACACCTTATTGGGTGTGGTGTCTTGGGGTAAGAACTGCGGAGAGCCTCGTCAGCCCGGGGTCTATACTCACATCCAATACTACATGGACTGGATCCGCAGCGTTATGTGAGCACCCTACCGTCATCCCCGTAGTAACTTCAAACTACTGTATAGCAATATCACACACTGTGAATCATCAAAAGAGATATATCTGATCTTTGGCATTATAGATACTATGCTGCACAATGCACTCTTATTTAAAAAAAACATTTATGCAATACAAAAAATATTTATAAACCCTATAGTGCATCATGAATAGATAGATGTAAGTTCGTGAACGTGGAGGAAGCTGCACCAAGAGGTAGACCAAGAAAAACTTGGGATCAGACCATACAGTCTGATCTTGAATTTAAATACCTGACAAGTGAGGCAGCTCTGAACAGGGCTGCCTATAGCACCGCCATTAAGACGTGAGACCAGAACTGCACCTAGTGCGGAGCACTTGATCTTTAAATGTATGTATGTGTGTATGAAAGTATGTACCGTATGTATTATGGTATGGCAAATATGCTTGACATAATAATCCATATAAGTCAACATTATTTATTATAATGATGATGTACAGTTTGTTCATGTGATAAATTAAAATAAATCTTATTTATAATACCATTGATAATTGTGAATGCGTTGCACAGCCAATCCAACTATAATGCCTTGGAGAAAGAGAGATCAAGGGTTGTTTATTCTTATATATTATTCTTTCCCTTCGCAGCGCCGTTAATGGACGAAATAACTGTTTAAAATACGTTACCTTGAAAAATGTGAATGCTAATCCGTGTATTATCTGCAGATAACACTCATTCCCACAGCATTCGTTCAGTATCAGGCGCTAAGAATGGAAAGAATTGTTTAAGACTATAAACGGAAGTGTGGCTCTGTGAAAAAGATAAACCTACACAAGTGAGTAACCTCGAAACGTGTATGCTACCGGGGTGACGAACTGGAACGCTACAGGAGCTAAACCCTTGGGAATTACGACGCATTATGACAGTTTATTCTGGCTATCATTACGGAATTTTACTCGGCTTAGGAAAGACCTGTGGGAATTAAGAGGGTAAAGACTATCTCAATTACCGTAACCCTCTGACTTCCATATACCCTTCCTAATATGAATACAATTGTTTATCAATAACCAGAAAAGGGAAAAGAAATGCGTCATCGTCACCTGGGAGGGTTAATAAACTGGCCAATGCAGTATGCACCAAAGATAATTACATTAATTCACAATTTTAAGGAACAAGTTTGCCAATGCGAATGAGATTTTAACCCACGAGTAGATAATTCAAAATATGTATATCACACTATGATATCGACACTCAGATATTAACACAAAAGACCCCAGGAACGTCATCTCAATAATATAATCGGTTGGCCAATGCAATATGTTGTGTTATCTATGTGTATAAAGGAGACAAACGGCATAGATGCCTGTATCAAATTCACATAGGAACAAATATACAGTATATACAACCTCAGATATGAACACAGAAGACTTCAGGAGGTCACCTCAACATTAGAATCCCATAGTATTAACCCCTTTAGTACCGAGTTTTCCTTGTCATTATAATCTGGATATTATCAGACGATTTTAGCCAGCTTAGGGAGGACATGTAGCAATTAAAAAGTTTCAAACTATCTCGATTATCCATTTTAACTCCCACGGTTTCCACCTAGGCTGCATAAAATCGTCTAAATATAGTTGGAATAACACAAAATCCATCCTCGGTAAGGAAGGGGTTAACTAATCGAGTTACAACAATCCAAATATCTGGGTAAAAATATTTAGAATATACATCCAATAATGATCAACATTTACTATTGGTTACTGTTAGAAAATTGCATGAATGCATTATTTTCCAAGTAATTGTAGTCAGTTTTATAAGCTGAGGAATTGTATGAAGGAAGATGACTCTTAATTGTCTATAATCATCTAACCAAAGGATGGACCCCCTGTGAGAGTAGACATTTAAAGTGGGTGATGTTATAATTAGGTTTCCAAGTGTTCTCCCATGTTCACATCCATTACAGGACTTTAAGGGGGGTCACCGGATTTGTTTTTATCTTGCTCTCCTTTTCTCTCTTTCCCTGGCTTGTATCCATTCGGCCCCATTCAGCTAACTGTTTTAAGACGTTTATCCCCATCCAGGTGTCGATTTCTTCCTGGTGAGCGATAGCGAGCCACCATTGTATGGAGAAATCCGGCTTTGCCGGAGAAATTTTTCTTTCGAAAAATGTACAAATTAGCTTACTGTCAAAGAAATATATATATATATGCTGGCTCGCTCCCGCTCGCCAGGAAAATATTGACACCTGGATGGGGGTAAACGTCCTAAAACAGTAGGCTGGATGGGGCCGAATGGATACAAGCCAAAGAGTGAGAGAGAGAGAGAAAGAGAAAAAAGAGAGGTGGGCTCCCTTAACAATGTGATAAGCAGGCTGTCATATTCACACACACTGCCAATCCAGCATAATATTAATAAACAACTTACTCTTCTTCCTCCATTGTTCACACAACGTAACAATTCACATGCATTTCCACACTTCTCTATACCAATACATACGAATCGAGTCAATGGGGCCAAGTACAATCGCGCTAATCAGTGATATCTCGGCACCCAGTATGTTTTGATCCATAATTGGTATCAGCAATATCTAAGCTTCATTTCTTCATATCGAGTGAAATATACAAACATGTTCCTACACTTACCCACCCTATTCAACATCTGACAGACATTAAGGGGAGGTCTCCACTTGAGGGATTTTTTTTCTGGACCCCTTTCTCCCTCATGTTTAGCCCCATTGCTTTTGAGATTTTAAGACGTTCGCCCTAGTAGTTTGGACATTTTAAGACACTTTGCCCCATTTCTGTCAATTTTAAGACCTTTCGTGCCATTAAGGTGTCGATTTTTTCCTGGCGAGCGAAAGCGAGCCTGTAATTTAAGAGCAACCGGCCTCCGGCCTGGACATTTTTCTACCGAAAAATGTACAAATTTATCTTGAAAGGGGGTCTAGGGGGTGTAATTTTAAGCTTGATGAAAACGTAGGGAACAAACTAAATATATACCTCCCCTTAATAGAGCACGGAGCAACCCAAACGTAATGACAGCTGGGACATGACTTATTAGCGCGACCGTACAAGAATGTATAAACAGATACAATCCTTTTTGGAGAGTTGGCTTCATTTGTCTTTCACCACCAATTTTAGTGATATTATATCGACAATGATTATACCAATTTCAATCTACATTAACCCCTTGTGTACCAGCGACGTCTTATATATTCGAGTTTAGCTACATTCACACGATTTTATGAAGCTTAGGAAGGATATATGGTAGCTAAAAGGATTCATTAAGATAGCCTGTAGCCTGATAATGGGTAGACGTCCTTCCTAAGCTGAATAAAATAGTCCAATGGCTTCCATAATATATTGAGAAGGACTGTACGGGTTACCATAGGTGGATAAACTCATTCACTCATCCTTGTGAACATTAAATCTACTGAACACTTGCGAATTTCGGGCTGTAAGGAAATTCAAACCTTTAAACGTCGATATTAAGCAGATATACAACAATATGTGAGTTTAGATGGAATGTATGTTGAGGTTGATTTAATGTATTTATGTATGTACTGGGAACATATTTTTAGTTTGTATTTCTGTTATATATCGACGTGTACAACATGGAATTCCTTATAGAGTCCGTATAATAATCAATTCACACCTCCAAAGTACAATTGGCTACATAAATGTTTATCCACTCCACCATTATATAATATGGAAGGAGAATTAGTATGAATTATATAGGATTGTAGTTTCTTATGCAGTAGTTAATGCATATGCTTAAATTAACGTCAATATAATAAATTATTTTTGTAAGTCAATCAATGCATATGCTTAAATTAACGTCAATATAATAAATTATTTTTGTATCAATCAAAATATTTGTACTTGCTTGAACAAAATCACGAAATGTGTACAAATTAATGTGGCCAACTGTACACTCGGATGCCATAGACTCCTGCTCACTTATAGCAATTCGTGGACCCCTATGTTTGTCTTTATGTAATTATAACTACCTGGATTGATTTGTGGATAGAACTTGCTTTTCAATAAATAGCATATATATAGTTTTGCAGTTGATGTACTGAAAATGATATCCATAAACTCGTTTACAAAGACATTCTTCCATAATTAGAAATAGGTGAGGTCCTGGGGATATCTAAGAGTGGGCTAGGGACTACGACATCCGAGTGTACAGTCGCGCTAATAAGTCATGTCTCGGCACCAAGTATATTTTTATCAATAATTGGTATCGGCAATATTTAAACTTCATTTCTTCATATCGATTGAAATATGCAAACATGTTCCTACACTTACCCACCCTATTCAACATGTGACAGACATTAATACAGCACGGAGCGAGCCAAACGTAATAACAGGTGAGACATGACTTATTAGCGCGACCGTACATGTACGTATTTGTTTTATGATATTGAAGATTATACACAGATATTGGACAACACTTTTTATATTTGTTTGTTTTTGTTGTTTGCGGATAGGTCGGTCCTGCAGTGAACAATATGAAAGACAGTGAGAATGAATAAATGTTCAAGTGTACTGGAATGGACAGCGGGAACACTTAATGGAGCCCACCTCGCTTTTTTCCTCTTTCTCTCCCTCTCTCTTTGGCTTGTATCCATTCGGCCCCATTCAGCCTACTGTTTTAAGACGTTTACCCCCATCCAGGTGTCAATATTTTCCTGGCGAGCGGTAGCGAGCCAGCATATATATATTTTTGTTTTGACAGCAAGCTAAATTTGTACATTTTTCGAAAGAAAAATTTCTCCGGCGAAGCCGGATTTCGCTATACAATGCTGGCTCGCTATCGCTCACCAGGAAGAAATCGACACCTGGATGGGGATAAAGGTCTTAAAACAGTTGGCTGAATGGGGCCGAATGGATACAAGCCAGGGAAAGAGAGAAAAGGAGAGAAAGATAAATAAAAAGCCGGTGGCCCCCCTTAATGTTTTCCCGAATTGTATTTAACTGCATTACTGATGATCACTATTATGACTAGCTTTAAGTATTTATTTATTTTATTTGCATTCTGTGAGCAATGTATATATTATATGTAAAGACTTTTATATATATTACCCCTTGTATTTATAACCTTACTTCAATTTCGCTTTATCTACACATGCTTCCCACAATATGAGTCTATAGTCAGTCAGTAGCCAGCCCTTACTCCCACAAGGGGTAGGGAGGATCAGCAAGAGAGCCTATAGTCTGTTTATTACAATTAGGTAACAAATCTTGACCACTAACCTCAATAGTTAAAAAACGATCACATAATCAAGCCAATATTTCTATTTGGGAAGAGTCGGCCAGGGAATGGGAGTGGAATTCCGAATTATTTTACAGCCCATTTGTTCTAGCCTCTTTTGAGTTACAGAGGTTAAGGGGAGGCAGTTGGTTTTCGATTCCTCCTCCCTCATGTTTAGCCCTATTAGTTATAAGATTTCAAGACATTCACCTTATTAGTTTGGCGATTTTCAGACCTTTTGTCCCATTCCTTTGCCAATATTAAGACCTTTCGTGCCATTTAGGTGTCGATTTTTTTCCTGGCGAGCGATAGCCATTTTTCTACCGAAAAATGTAAATTTATGTCGAAGGGGGGTCTTGTGGGTGTTTTTTAAAGTTTGATGGAGGCTTAGAGAGCAAACTAAACCCCCTCCTTAAACCATTGAGCCGAACCAGTAAATTATGCTGCTCAATATCCTCTGCTCAATTGTCCTTATCCCGTCATCTCCTGCACAACTTCTGCACATTATGTTGCCCGAAAGCAGCCCCATGCAGGCCCTCAGTATTTTCCTTTATATATATATTCTCTATTTACCACTCAGTACAAGCCCCAACACTCTGGGGAACGTTGTTGCTGAAGGCTATGCCAATGCTGTATTATGTATACAATGTTCAAGGCAAGTCAATATTTCAAACAACAGTTAAGCCACCCTTAAATATGTCGTTTTCTTCAGCTCCAAGAACAATAATAGAAAACTTTATATTTAGGGCTAACTATTCAATAGATATTAAGCGCACATATAAACTTAAAAGACGCAGATTATCTCCGCTCTCTCGAAACATTTATTACTAAACTATTTGTATATTGAATATTATATTAACGTGTTGTTAACAATAATATTTATTTTTAAATATAACTAGCGTATATTTCTTACCAGGGTAGCCTAGCCTATACTGCCAAATAGTGAAATGGACACACTTGTGTAGGGTACACCTAAAATCTAACCCAGTTGACCTACTTAGGGAATCTAGAAAATATATAGATTTTGAAGAAACAAACCTTCCTTGTTGTTGTTTTTCAGTATCCTTCCCTCTTTCCTCCTCACCCCTCCTCTATTTATCTTTCTCAAAACTCTCCTTCCGTCCACAAGTTAAGCCCAAGTCGGCAGCAAGAAAATCGAACCATTTCCTTGTTAATGTTGGATTCGGGCCCAGTTGCGGTTTCGGTACCGTTCCTTTAATTTAATACTGTATACATCCTCGCCTTTGTGTGTGTCGGTTTCGGCTACAGAACCTTCAGAATACAGTGACCGGACAAAATTTAAGCCATGGCGACATTTTGGGGCATACGAATTACATAGGCCTTGGATAAAATTTAGTTTCGATTCGCCAAAACCTAATGCCAATAATACCATTTAACTCTTACAGTGCCGAATATGGATGGCGTCTGTTTCATTATATCCTGGGTTCTATTCAACAATTTCATTCAGCTTAGGAAAAATCTCTGGAAATATACAGACAAGCTACCACAATTAATTTACACTTGAACTGGCCTAAGCTATACCCTTCCTATGCTTAATATAATTTTCTTCTTAAAGCCGAATATAATGTAAACAAACATCACCTGTACTGAAAAGGTTAAGTCGCCAAATGCCAAGAAAATTACTATAAATAAATATAATCAAAACTACGGCATCATCCTAATATTACTAGACACAAAAACATATATATAAAAAAGTATCCCCTAGCAACTAATTTATCGAAACTTAATTAATGTAAAAATATGAAAATACTATGTTTTTGCTTCATAGTATGTCATGTTCTCATAATTATCAACGTATTTCACTATCGTACACAATCTTCGTAATGACAAAAAGATAAATGCATAAGACAACAAATACCGATATTAAAAAAAGCACAAAGACGCCTACTCACACACTATACGATTTACTATAGGCAACCACCACTAATAATACCATACCACACACATCATATCGGGCAAACACCGATATATATATATATATATATATATATATATATATATATATATATATATATATATATATATATATAGTCCATTTTGTTTTCACCTGCGGAAAGATTAATCCATTGGCAGCTTATTTCTCTATAGGCTACTTAATAAAACGGCTGTCTCTGTATCATATTAATGCCTAGTTTTATATAATACACAACTTATTTCGTGCCAAACCTTCCGTAACAGCTGAGTACTCAAAATAAATTGCCGTCAGCTGGAAAAACAAAAAAACAAAAAACAAACAAAAACTACCGGTACGGTACAGTACTGGTAATCCCCACCCCACCGAATCAAAGAATGGACCAATCATTCATTACATATATTAAACAGACCGACATTTAATAACTTAAGGGGATATGGTTCACTTTTTGGGCGATTTTTGCATGTATTCATTATTTTTCTAGTTTCCTCCCTAGACCTCCATAAAAAAAAAAAAAAAAAAACATCCATTAGATCCCCTTTCTAGATTAAGTTGTGCATTTTTCGGTAGAAGAATGGCCCGGCCGAAGGCCGGTTCTTCCAACATTACAGGCTCACTATCGTTCGCCACGGAAAAAATCGACACCTAAATAGCACGAAAGGTCTAAATATTGATGAAGAAAAGGGGCGAAAGTTCTTAAAATCGACTAACTAATGGGGCAAACATCTTAACATCTGACAACTAATGGGGCTAAACATGAGGGAGAAAGTGGTCCAGAAAACCGGCCCATCCTCCCTTAAACACTATAGCCCTAAACTCTCCGAATACTCTCTAAATATAATTCCACCCGGGCGATGTGGGTTTTCAAGCTAAAGCTAAAATCTTACTTTAGAAAACATAGGCTACATATTGAAACACAGTTACTCTGTCCGTAGAGTTTGTGTTGCCTAACCAGTACCTGTAGTCCGGTATCATGTACAGTATGTGCGTAATAATAATAATAATAATAATAACAATAAAAACAACAATAACAGGCTTATTTCGACCCTGCATCCAATGAAGCTGAAAGTACACAATACCTTACCCTATCCTATTCAAGAGTAGTCAACAGGTTGAATTTGGCTGCCACAAGAATCCCTATTTAGCCTACTGGGATAGGATGTGGGCAGGGAACCAGGTGGAGCTCGGAGGCTGGTACATCCAAACCTTACCTCAACAGTCAGGAAATTATTTGTCAAAAACCTTACCTGCAAGCAGCTGGATTCGAAAGCTCGCTCCCCTAGCAAAGCAATTGGAGTACCGTACAATAACTCAGAGCACTCGACCATTGTGGCCGCGCACGCGCGTGCACAGGCGTGTGTGTAAGTGTGTGCATGCTTCAGATGCGAGATATGTACCGGTATATTTAATGGCACTATGTCAGTCTGTCTTGTTTGTCTATGTGTAGCCTATGTATGTACGTACGTATGTTGGTGTGATTTATATGTGTATGTAAATAATATGTGTATGTACACAATATATGTACCGGTATTTCATAAATACCGGTAATAGGTGATATAGACTGTGCATAAATTTGTTACAAGGTATACATGTGTGATAGGCTATTGTATAGCACACTCTAACTACAGACGACATACCAATATGCAATTTTGTATAACCTAGTACCACACATTGATCTAATATAGGCTATAGCCTACCGTAGCCTTAAAATGCCTCTACTATAAATACAGCCCCCACACTTTAATCTATTGCATAACTGTCCTGGAATACGGTACCTCCCATTATCACAACCAGACAGAAGCAGACAGCCTCCCGAGATTGTCTGGTAGTCTTTGGTCAGCTCGGCCAAGACCAAAGATTAACGGACTCTGGGGGTGTGGCCACCAGCCGGGAGGCAGGACTCTGGTGACAGTTTCAGCCACTCACAGCCTTCGTTACAAGGCATGATTCAAATATTATACAACTGAGGTGAGTGTTGACAGGGGTGAGTGTTGTAAATATTTGATCCTTTATATATTTAAAATTATTATTTCGAATGAATTAGAGTCCTTTGCATTCCTATAGAGTTGAAAAGTAATATTATTGTTAAATTAACAAATTTTTCTCTGAATTATGCTTTTTTATTATATATATCTAAAAATTATAGGTCTGCCATGAGCAACTTGCCAGTTTTTCAAAACATAAAAGTTCTATGGTCCACAGTGTCTTTGAAAAATGCGTTATTTTACACAACCACAAACACACCCGACCATACCGTCTGACGGTATGGCTCGCTCCGGCGCCAGGCCCCGCGAAACTGCAACACAACCTAAGCCAAACTAGCTCTACAACCTAAGCCAAACTAGCTATACAACCAAAGCCAAACTAGCTCTACAACCTAAGCCAAAACTGCTCTACAACCTAAGCCAAACTGCAGCCGAATCCATTGAATAGTTTCGGAGATATCGGCGTTTGAATGCAAATTATTAGCATCACGGTGAAATTACCCCGTTCTAGATCGATTTATACATATTCTGTAGGCCTACATATTAATACTCTCTTCACGTGACTAAAAATTAGCAGAATACATATAATCAATCATAAATGCAATGAGGAACCGATAAAGTCCTAATTTAATGAGCTATTGACGAAATAAATAATTCGATGGTGTTGAAAGCCCCTGCTCAGCCATAGGTGCGTGACATCGGAAAATCGTACCCTGTATTTCGGAAGCGAATTTACAACATATCTTACCAGATACGCGACTATAATAAACGATAACAGGTAGGGCTTGGCAAGAATATCCGAGTAAAGACACCACTAGTCGTTTATCTAGCGTGCAAATAGGTCAACAATAGGAAAACACAAGTTGTTATCAACATGGCGTTTTAAAAGACTAACCGATAGGCCTAACTCCCGAAATTCAGTCTTATTTATTAATATTGCCAATTTTATACCAGTCGAGTACAATAGTTAACAATATATTTAACTAATGCAAAAACATAAATTTTGAATGTAAAATTAATATTTAATGAGAAATTAAGGAAATAAAGAAAACTTAATGAGGTTCTCTACTGACGCTTGGAACAATATTGGCGCAATCTCTCCTTCTCTGGCCGCCATCACACCTGAACAGTCACGTATTACCTGTGTGCTAAATAATCGATCGCATCCGCTGTCCAACGAAGAATTTAGCTTTCAAAGTGCATGGTAAGCATAGATTTAACATTCAAAATATCATAACGTGTACATTTATACGTCAATTATGCATGTAATTAATAATATGAGGAATAATATAAGGGGGGGCGATATTTTTTTGGATCAGCCGCCGCCTCCATTATGTCATCGGTTCACCAGCTGTCATCGTCCTTTGACCTATTGACAATTTATGGTGAAATTTGTATTAATTACGACTAGATAAGCTCTCTGCTTACACTAATATAAAGGCAGATGGTATAAAGACTACATTGAAGTATATAATAAGGCTACAAATAAAGCAAGTAAGTGAAATAAGGGCGGCGACCCCTAGGATATTATTGATCTACCCCGCGTCCCATATGACATATGCTACACATGCTAAGCCATTTCAAGGAATGTCTTAGTCAATAACAAATAAAACCACAATATAAAATAAATGCGATTTAATTTGACAACGTTGGAGCTTCGATTAACCCAAATAAAAAGGCAAGGTTAATATTTCGGTGACATAAGACTTCCTGACTTTGACATGCCGTCAATTTTCGGAGCCATATTAGCCTACAAACATATTTTTCGAGATACATGTCCGGGATGAACAATAAATGGGCCGTTGTGATGGAAAATATAAACGGCAACTTCCAAATAATATTGGCTTTATCCGATGACATTTTTAGAGGCCCGGTATTCAAATCGTAGCCTATTATGTAATACCGTACAATTATGAAATGGATAAATATAGCATAAATAAATAAATAGTGAACTAATATAAATATTTATAAACTAGTTAAAGATGCCATTTATAATATTTTAGCCAGTAGGGTATGTCTTCAAATTTGCTATACGGGGTCGCAGGTAAGGTGTCGACCAATCAGCGGCCAGCAAATTTTGGCGCAATTCTTCATTACGCGGCCGCCATGACACCTGACTGGAATGACATCTTGGCTTTGTGTATTTCATCCACTTACATCGTCTGTCCTACGAATATATCTACCAGTATAATACCAGGTAACCTTCATATATATTATTCAAAATGGCATTACACATATAATTAGTGATTAATTATGCATACATTAAGTATAATTAGGGAAAATATGAGGGTATTTTTTGTTATCTGCCTCCTTACTTCACTTTTTTACTTTATTATATATCGCAAAAATATAATTACTTAAGTTTATAGGAGCTATCCATTTGCAGTACAATAAAGGTGCAAAGTATAAAGACAACATTAATGTAAATAACAAGCCTACACATAAGGTAAGTGAAATGCTGGGTGTGAAGGGAATTCATGGTCTCCTGAAATATCTTAGGATCAACTTTTCCTGGTACCTGGCGCGGGGTATGAACCTCTGAAGGGAATTTAACCCCCCTAAAAACCCACAGGTTTTGAGATGCCTTGGGTGGGATTCGAACCCTGGTTAGTGACCCAACCATCACCACCAGGCCCGCGCGCTAACCCACTGTACTACCACGGACGTACTAAAAGTATAGCAACCTTAGTCCGATTTTTAAGAACCAGGTGATAGTCTCGTGGTGTTATCACATGATGAGTTTATTGGACTTACCATCTACGACTATTTTACGCTATACCTGACGTCAACTCGGGTTAGTATTAGTGTGGGTGCGGGACATTTTCGAGGGCATTACAGTAAGTAAGTGGAATAAGGTTTTTATTGATCTATCCCGTGACCGACAAGACATTTTCTACTCATTCCAACGAGTTTTCAGGTAGTATAAAATACAAACACGATGCAAAAAAATATATGCGACTATTTGACAACGTTGGAACTCCGAGTAGCCCAAATAAGAGGTAAGATAAAATATTTCTATGACATGCCGCCAATTTTCGGAGCCATAGTAGGCTACACTTTATTTTTTGATACGCATGCCTGGGATAAACACTAAATAAGTCGGTTTGATGGAAGAAATAAGCGGCGACTTCAAAATATTATGTATCGTGTAAATACGAGAATAATGAAAACAATAAATGCTTCTACCCGATGACAGTTATAAGGGACTGGATATTCAAATCGTCTTATATAACATTGAACAATATAGCATAAATAAATAATACACTAACATAAAAAAATAAAATAAAGATGTAGTAAATATTTATATAACCAGTACAGTATGTTTTATCATCTTATATACGGGGTCGCAGGTAGGGTGTCGACCAATCAGCGGCCAGCAATTTTTGGCGCAATTCCTTATTACCCAGCCGCCATGACATCTGCCTGGAGTGCCATTTTGGCTTTGCGTATTTCACCCACTTACATCGTCTGCCCTACGTATGTATATACCATTACAATACCAGGTAGCCTTAGATATATTATTCAAAATGGCATGAAGCATATAATTAGTCAGTAATCATGCATGTACTTAGAAAAATTAGGGATAATATGAATGGATATATTTCGTATTTGCCGCCGCCTCCTTTATCTCACTTTTTGACCTGGTGATTTTTTCGCGAACATTGAATTACGTTTAGAGGAGCTACCAATTTGCTATAAAATAAAGGTGCAAAGTATAAAAGCAACATTGCAGTATATAAGCCTACACATAAGGTAAGTAAGCAATTGGTCGCCCCCTAGGATATTATTAGGGTATCTCACGGACGACATGCCATTGTCTACAAATTTAATAAGCCTACAAATAAGGTAAGTAAGTAGCCTAATTGGTCGCCCCCTAGGATATTATTAGGGTATCTCACGGACGACATGCCATTTTCAATCTTTCTACACATTTTAAGTTATTTCAAGGACTTGTTCGGGTAATGAAAATGCAAAAACAACATAACATGATATATGTGACATTATTTGACAACCTTAGAGTTCCGATTAGCCCAATTAAAAGGCAGGGTAAATATTTCGGTGACAAGATTTCCCGCCTTTGATATGCCGCCAATTTTCGGAACCAATTTCCTCCTACACCTTATTTTACGAGACGCATGCCTGGGATAAATACAAAATGGGCCTCTTTGATGGAAGATATATGCGGCGACTTCAAAATAATACAGTATATATTTATCGTGTAAATACGAGAATAATTAAAAAAATATAAACAATTTTGCTTCTACCCAATGACATTATTAAAAGACTCGGTATTCAAATCGTCTTATGTAATACCGTACAACTATATATATAACTGGAAAATATAGCGTAAATAAATAATACACTATTTAGTATAATTAGGGAACATATTAGCAGTTACTTTTTTCGGATCTGTCGCCAACTCATTTACCTCACCTATTGGTGATTTTTTATTGCGAACATCGAATTACTAAGGTGATGTTTAGAAGAGCTATCTACTTGCAATAATATAAAGGTGCAAGGTATGAAGCTAACATTGAAGTCAGGTCAGGTCAGGTGAAGGTACTGAGGGGTATGCCTTTACAATGGAAGTACTGTATATAATAAGTCTACACATAAGGTAATTAAGTGAAATAATGACGGCGCCCCCTTGGATTTTGTGTTATCGATCCTGCGGCCAACGTAACATTTTCAACAGATCAAATTACGTAATATTCTTGCAGGTACTCAAAACCACTAAAATACAATACACAACAATCGACCGGTAATATAAATTGACAACGACGGAGCTTTGATGCTTAATCTGATGACATTATATATGTTATACCTCCTTTAATTTGCCGCCAAATTTCTTACTAACATTTACTCCCATTTCCCGCCTCTGATGTGCCACCAATTTACGGAGCCTTAATTTTTCGAGCTACCATAGGCCTACAAAATTGAGAAAAATCACATACCGGTACCGGTACATAAATAATTATCTAAATATGTTAAAACATAAGAAATGCAGTTAATCATAACTTAATTGCAATATTATAGACATTTATACATACGGTGGCAAGTTGGCAACTCACACGTTACCAACTCAAGCATCCACCAATCAGCTGTCAGAAATCGCGCCAGCCAATAAGCATCACGGACATTTTGGCGCACTTCTGCATTACCTGGCCGCCATAACAGTTTCCTAGTGACACTTTGGTTTGGGTATATTTATTCAATTACATTGTCTGTTTTACGTATACAGTACCGTATATACTGTACACTATATACAGTCTATATTAGTTATTTATAATGCCGTGACAGTAGGTGTATAGGTACGGTAACGGTATAGGCCTATTATGACTAATGAATATAATTGGTGAAATTTCAGGTGACATCTAACGTCACAGACAAACCTAGTGTGTATGCATTGAGTGTACATATACGTAGGTTATGTACATAATTAAGTCACGCAGTGTATGTATGTATGCATTCACAATAAGCATGCATGCACAATATGCATATACTGTACATGCACTGTACAGTAGGCTATGCAAACAAACATGCACACACTATACAAGCCTACATACATAGGCTACATACTGTATATGCACATATGCTTGGGATGGAGTGCATGTATGTATGTATGTATGCATTCACAATAAGCATGCATGCACAATATGCATTAACATACACTATACAGTAGGCTATGCAAACATACATGCACACACACTCTGTACAAGCCTACATACATACATACATGATTATAATGGAGTGCATGTATGTATGCATGCATAGCGTGTATTCATATATAGTGTATAGGCCTACATACACATGTGCACATGCCTACACACTAAGTATTGATAAGCCTGGTAAATGTAGTACCGGTACTTATGCGTGTATGCATGCGGTACTATTTATACTGTTATACAGTATATCTGCAGTGCCCATAGCCTATGCACAATGTGTATGAATTTAAGATGTACCGTACCGGTACGTGTATGATTACATGTATGTATACATAAACTACCGTATGTAGTTAAGTCTGAACATGCATTTTGTTTTATATATATATAATTCATGTGTACGCCAGTTTACGAAAATAATCCTATATATTTATGATTACGGTATCTTTTATAAATGTATATATACTGTAATTATCCATGCACGCGTGCAAATTTTACTATTATGTGCATACATGCTAATAATTATAGGCTCCCCTCTCTCTCTCTCTCTCTATATATATATATATATATATATATATATATATATATATATATATATATATATATATATATAATATATATATATGCAGGCAGTATATTGCATGAGCGAGAGAGCACAGTAGCTCTAACCATAATATAACATGTGTACGGTAGCTTATTTCAAATATTGTTCGCAGATCGTAGGTTACCAGTGTTCAACCTCAGGACTAGGACTACAACAACCTCACAAGCAGCCTACTCAACCTTCTACACTACACATCTACCGTCAACAGCTTCATCTCACGGCCTAATATAGGCTCTGCAATTCGGCCCAACTATGAACATGGTTGTCCATAGATGGTATTCCACCCTCACGCCTAGATCATAGATTCTCAGGCAGAAATGAAAAACAATCTACAAATTTCGACCTTTCATGTTTTGCAAGCTGCCCATAGGCCCTAGTAAAATTCTTGCTAAATTTGAAAGATTTTATAACTGATTTTAGTCTAGTATTTTTATCTATGGGTGTAATTTAGTAATGGGAATACTGTATATGCGAGGGCTGTCTAATAGATGGAAGAATTGCAGACTTCATTAGGCTGTGGCTTTCAACGTGGGACAGCCCGGGAGCGACTGAGGAGGATCCATGATGGGGATAAGGTGTGTATTTTTTAAATACTGGTACTTGACCACTTTCGAGTTTCAAGCTATAAGGAAGTTAGAGGTATAACCATCGATATTTAGTAGAATTAACAACTACATTACAGTTGTAGTACATTTATATAGTGTATAAATGTACTACAACTGTAATGTAGTTGTTAATTCTAATAATATATACAAATTAAATCAAATTAATTATACTCTATCTATCAGAAATCTACATTATTATTGCATTTCTGTTCTATATCGATGTAAACGGCTCCAACTTCCTCATAGCCTAAAACTCACAGGTGGTACATTGTTACTTAAAGTCTGTTTTGGCAGCTAATTTAACCAATTGCGAGTTTCAGGCTATAAGGAAGTTGGAGAAGTGAACATCGATATTAAACAGAAATGCAATAATAATGTAAGTTTTTCATGGATAAATGGTATGTTGAATTGGGTTTAATTTATTTATATATGTGCTACGACCGTTTTTTACATGTACATTATGTTAAATATCGGTATTTAATTTAAAGCTCCAACTTTATTATAGAACGAAACTCGCAAGTCGGCAAATGCCATGTCCCCATCTTGATTACTCGGATATTTTGATAATATTGTAAAAACAAACCTTGTTAATAATGAAGCAGGGACATCGTAGTTTTATATTTTTCCATTAAGCGAAACATCAGCTACGGTGAAAGGCAATTAACTTTTCCGCCAGCTGATACCGGTAAGAACAAACTTTAGTAGTCTACATCAGTGGTAACATCACGTCATGGACTAGGCCTATACTATATATTTTTTCCAGCTGATGGTAAATTGAATCCCGTAGTAGCTGATTTATCGATAATTAATGGAAATATATGACTACTGTGGTTGTGTGTCGTATTAATGCCAAGTTTTCATAATTAACATCATATTTCACTACAAAATCTACCTTATAGCTGAGTAAGAAAGATAGAAACATGATAATTTACCCTCAGCTGGATAAAAATAGACTTTAGTTTAAATATCGGTATAGTCAAAATCAATAATAATGATTGATCACCGAATTGATGATGATACTGGTACTTTATGAAATATCGAGAAAGGGACATTAATCTGAAACATTTACCATGTAGGCTAACAAATAGTACAGTACTACAAATAGTCACGGGTTACTAAAGACACACGGGGTTTGTCAATGGAAAGTTATAGTCCCGGTAACTTACACAGTTTATTAGTTAACCCCTACTGTACCGGAGACGTCTTTTTAGTTTTACTCTAGCTATATTTAGACGGTTTTGTGCAGTTTAAGAAGGATCTGAGGTAGTAAAAAAGGTTAAGTGAGATAGTTCAAAGGCTGTTCATTGCTGTAGGCCCTATGTAAACTGAATGCAAAAGTCTAATAGTAGGCCTAACCAGAATAAAGTTAAAAGGACTGCGCCGGTACAGTAGGCTATACGGGTTAAATGTTTGGTGAACTATTGCTTTTGGCTGACCCATCTTAGACGGCTAATAGTTCTAACTATAGTCGATTCATTACAAGTAGGCCAACAAATATTGACCACTAACCTCTATAAGTAATAACCGACTAGCGTAAGCTAATGTTTGCATTATTTGGGAAGAGTCCGCCCGGGAATGAGTGTGGAAATTTACATCCTCTTTGATCTAAGACAGTGAAGAACGTGTAATGTTGAAGGTTATTTAGGCTATGTTTGTGACCGTTAACATTTCGGGTTATGTTGGCAATACTGCTGCCTATCCTGCGACCGTAAAACACCAAACTATTTTTCTGTTTGTAACCAACTGTTTATTCGAGCTTATGCTGAATATTTGGCTCCTTGTAAGATAGGCCTAGTAACAATTCGGGGAATTTCGGGATTTGGCCCAAGGACTAACTTATTATTACCGTCTGGTATTAGTAGCAGTGGTACCCAGTGAAAGTAGTAGCAATAGTACGGTACTCATATACTGTAAGTAGTACTTGTATTATATGTACAATATCAGCCCAATATGTATGTCAATTTTATTATTTTAAAAATGATATACCGTTATACTACTGCTGCTGCTACAAACACTACTACCGGTACTATTATTATTCTCACCACTGCACTAGGCTTATAGGTAGCGCCAGCGAACTTGACAATAATCTTGGCCCCTTAACTTCTTATAACTCGAAATGACTGAAAGCAATCAGGCTGACGTTTCTATTTGAAACTATCTAAGTTTATGCTTTCATTAATTTCATTGGAGGTGTTTGGTGTTGTGAAATCAATAAAATATAGATTACTTTTATCTGCATTAAAAGCTAGGCCTACCCGATTAGTAATATACTAATAGGCCTACTCAAAGTATTCATCTTATTTACAAGGGTTTATCATGTACAGGAGGGGTAGAAAAAGTTAAACTATTCAAAACCAGCCCTAAAACCAAGTTTCTTCTTTTTAGTCAATAAGGTAACGGTTACACAGTTAAAGTTATGCTAGATACTTAACCGTCTTGGTGGTGTAATGGTTAAGGTGTATAAAAAATCTGTGTGTGATAACCCGGGTTCGAATCCTGGTGGATCACATATATGCTTTCATTAATTTCATTGGAGGTGTTGTTGTTGTTGTTCCCCAAGCTGCCTGGCCGAACAGCCCCAAGTCCCCGAGCAAGGCCAAGGCCATAACCGAGCGCCCCCACAGAACCCTCCCTGCCGACCACAATAAAGCCTGGGTGACCGAAGCCACTCCATGGCGGGGAGCTGAGGAGGGTGCGGAAACGCCCGGGAAACCAAAGCCCCACCCAGGGCCCTGTGCCCCTCGGCAATTATGAAGAGAAAGTTGAGGGGCAAAGGAAAAATGTGACGCTTTGGCGTTCAATCTTGGTAGATTGGGAGGTCAATCCACGGAAGAGACGCCGTCACTTGAGATCTAGAAAATATATAAGTAAAAGGAACAGTCAGAGTAAGCTATGGGTATGGCAGAGATCGCTCAGTTCTCACTCTGATAGACCAGCCCATCACCACTCATTGGAGGTGTTTGGTGTTGTGGTGACATTAATAAAAAATAGATTAGTTTTAATTAAATCTTTCGGAGTGATAGGCTACAATGGCAATAACAATATAGGCTAATTTCATGTGCTTTTTCCTGAACGCCAACGTCTTGTCATATTCATTGTCGTCTTAAAAATATTATTGATTAAAATTATATGTAAATTTATAAATAAATATAGGCCTAGGCTAGGCCTACAAATAAAATTGTCCCAGTTCAACACCCTGGTACTAAAAGTTTTAACTTACCGGTGTGATGATTCTGTAGCCTACTGCACCACCTCGAGTTATATCGGTAAGTAGATTAGTCTGGATTAGCCTACGTTGGTTTGACCATGATGATTGCCTGCCTCAGTCAAACATGGGGTGTCCCGAGTTCGAATCCCGCAAGGACCATATGCTTTCATTAGTTTATTCAAGTACATTAGGGTTTGTAATTGATGATTAATGTTAAGAACGGGGTGTTACTTAATCCATGTGCTAGATTGGCTTACACAAATACACCAGGTGTAGCCTATGGCTAATATTGTAGATTCAAAATTTCTCTAGGTCCGAAAGATGCCAAGTAGGCTACAGTTTAGGCCTAAAACAGATTCCTCCTTGATATTTGGTTGTCAGACAGGTTCCACAAACTTTCCTTAGAACGTATATTTTCAATGTTCCGTTCTAAGATGCAGTAATTAATCCAAAATGTAGTACCCAAACGGCAAACTACATGCACGGCGCGGCAACCTTCACTCCTCCGAGTATCTTCGATAACTGACTTAAATCGCAGTTTAAAATCCAGACTACCAGTCTCAAATTTTCATACCGCTGTGCTACATACAATCATACTTTTTATTTTGTTTTCGCCATTGTTTATAGACCTTAAGTTAGAATCATAACATTTAAGTTTAGTTTCAAAAGAAAATATATTTGAGCTTCACAAAGAAAACAAAAAATCTTACACACATTTGGCAGAGCGGACCAAAAACCGTACCGTACTTTTTCCTGAAGATTTAACCCTTCCAGTACTTGTTTCCTTTTATTGACATGTTTCTCGCTTGACAGTTTTACTAATAACGTTTATTATGACGGTAGGTTAGAAAGCCAGCGTTACACGAGCAAGTTTAAGGGGAGATAGGCAATTTTTCTGGACCATCTTTTCTCCCATGTTTAGCCCCACTAGTTTTCAGATTTTAAGATAATTGCCCCATTAGTTTGTCAATTTTAAGACCTTTCGCCCCATTTCCTTGTCAATATTAACACCTTTCTTGCTATTTAGGTGTCGATTTTTCCCCTGGCGAACGATAGTGAGCCTGTAATGTTGGGAGAATCGGCCTTCGGCCGGGAAATTTTTCTACTGAAAAATTTACAAATTAATCTAGAAGGTGGATCTAATGGATGTTTTTCTAAGCTTGATGGAGGTCTAGCGAATAAACTAGGCTAACACATAAAGGAGTAATTGAATTAATAGACTAAAAAAACGGCTCATCTCCCCTTAATGGCTACATGTATCCAAGCCTTGAATCCGCAACAAGTTGTCATATTATTTTGATTGATTATTGCCGTTTATTCTTATATTGAATAGGCCTGTAGGCTACACGCACACACAGGTTGGACCAGTGGTTTACATCGTTGCTGAGCAATAAACGCAAAATGGTTCCCACATTATGTCCTGCGTTCGAATTCCACCGACAGCAATAAACCTTAACCTAGATGATAATGGGCAATCTGATGGGGAAGGATTTATTTATTTTTTCCTGGATCCCCTTCTCCCTCACGTTTAGCCTAATTAGTAGTGAGATGTTACGACGTTCGCCCCATTAGTTTGGTGTTTTTAAGACCTTTTACCTCATTTTTTTTTTTTTTTTTTTTCTATGTGATTGAGGGAGGCAAAAGGCATAACTGCCTATAGCGAGTGCCTCCCCCATAGTTGAAAGAGTGACAGGGCCAAAATCAAGGGACGTTCGAGTCAAAATGCCTGGACACACGGAGTTTGAAGCAATTTAAGTCATAGGAAGAGGGAAAGACTGATTCTGGGAGAGAGTTCCAGAGCTCAGATGTTGAGTAGAAGAAAGTTTGAGAGTAACGTTTCACTCTTGGGTTGGAGAGTTGCACAGAGTAGGGGTGGGATTGAGTTGCAAGACGGGTACCACGTGTCCTACGTAAAGGAGGTGGTATGCACTGGGATAGCTCTGAGGAACACTGATTATTATAGTAGCGATAGAATAGCGAGAGAGATGCAACATTGCGGCGGAGAGAGAGAGATTGCAGAGAGTTGGTGAGTGGACGGGAGTTAATGATACGAAAGGCCTTCCTTTCAACTTTGTCTAGGAGAGCGGTGTGAGAGGAACCTCCCCACACATGTGAACAATACTCAATACAAGGGCGCACTATGCCCCTGTACAGAGCAAGAAGCTGTGCAGGGGAAAAGAACCCCCTAAGGCGGTTGAGCACACCCAGCTTCTGGGAGGCTGCCTTAGCAAGACTGGTAATATGGTCCTTCCAAATGAGAGCAGAAGAAAAAGAGACACCAAGAATATTGAGAGAAGATGAAGGGTTGATTTTTGTATTGTTGAAGAATAAGGGATAGTCCGCTGGGAGATCCTGACGGGTAGATAGATGGAGAAATTGGGTTTTGGAAGCATTAAAGTTAACAAGGTTTTCTCTGCCCCAATTGGAAATAGTATTTAGATCAGAATTTAAGAGTTCTATGGCTTCATTACGTTTGTCGTTGAGGGATTGCTGGCTGGGGCGTTCTGAAAAACTAATGGAGTAGTGTAAGGTTGAGTCGTCTGCGTATGAATGGATGGGAATTAAGGTACAGTTAAGGAGATCATTTATAAAAATTAGAAAGAGAATAGGAGATAGGACAGAGCCCTGAGGAACACCGGAGTTTATAGGGTGAGGAAGTGAACAATGGCCGTCCACAACCGCAGCTATGGAACGGCCGGAAAGGAAATTAGAGACAAAGGCACAGATGGAGGGATAGAAACCGAAGGAGGGTAGTTTAGAAATTAAAGATTTATGCCAGACTCTATCGAAGGCTTTCGATATGTCTAGTGCAATAGAAAAAGTCTCACCGAAGTCCCGAAAGGAGGATGACCAAGAGTTAGTAAGATATGAAAGAAGATCACCAGTAGAGCGACCCTTAAGGAAGCCATACTGGCGATCTGAGAGCAGATTATGAGAAGAGAAATGCTTAAGAAATTTGGAAGCAAGAATAGTTTCAAAAACTTTAGAAAGACTTAGATTGCTTTGTCAATCTTAAAATCTTTCGAGCTCGAGCGATAGCGAGTTTGTAATTTAGGGGGACTGGCCTTTCGGCCAAGCATAGGCATAGCATTTGGCTGACATGATTTTTAATGTATTTCTCTTTTCTTTGCAGGTAAAGTGCGAAATGTTTTTGTCGTGTCTTCCAAGCTATGGGAACTGATCCACGACCTACCCATGCCAGGTTTGTTAGTGGGGGTATATGGGGGTACGTGGGGTTGATGATGATGATGGTGATGATTTTGGTGATTATGATAGTGATGAGGATGAAGATGATAAGGGTGATGATGATGATAATGATGGTGATGAGGATGAAGAAGGCATGGGTGATGATTTTGGTGATGGTTATGATGGTGAAGAAGATAAGGGTGATGATGATGATGGTTATGATGGTGAAGAAGATAAGGGTGATGATTATGGTGATAAAGATGATGAGGATGAAGATAAGGTTATTATATTGGTGATTATGGTGATGATGATAGTGATGTAGTGATGAGGGTGATGATGTTGGTGATTATGGTGATGAAGAAGAGAAGGATGATTATGGTGTTTGTGCCCAACTTTGTGGTGACGGTCGATGATGACAGTGATGAGGGTGATGATTATGGTGGTGGTGAATGATGATAGTGATGCTGAAGAGAAGGCTAGTGATTATGGTGCTTATATTGATGGTGGGTGATAATACTGATGATAATGACGATATTAATGATGATGTTAATAGTGATGAGGATGATGAAGAGAAGGCTAGTGATTATGGTGCTTATATTGATGGTGGGTGATAATACTGATGATGATGACGATATTAATGATGATGATGTTAATAGTGACGAGGATGACCTGATGAAGCTATCTGCGAAACGTCAATAAAGTACTCTTCCTCAGATGGTGTTTTTTTATCCAGTGAATAGGGTGATGGTGTTAATAGTGGTGGTGGTAGTAGTGTTGATAGTGGTGACAGTGGTGGTGGCGAAGATGGTAGTGGTGGAGTACGGGAGTAATAATCATAGGGTGGTGGAGAATAGGTTAGCACTGGTGGTGGAACATAGGGTAGTGGTGGAGATTAGGGTAGTGATAGTGGAGAGTAGGGTGGTGGTGGTGGAGGAGAATAAGGTGGTGGTGGTGGTGGAGGATAGGGTAGTGGTGGCGGTGGAAGAGAATAGGGTGGTGGTTAAGGAGGAAAATAGGGGTGGTGGAGGAGAATAGGGTAGTGGTGGCGGTGGAGAATAGGGTAGTGGTGGTGGTGGAGGAGAATAGGGTATAGTGGTGGCGGTGGAGGAGAATAGGGTAGTGGTGGTGGTGGAGGAGAATAAGGTGGTGGTGGAGAATATGGTAGTGGTGGCGGTGGAAGAGAATAAGGTGGTGGTGGTGGAGGAGAATAGGGTAGTGGTGGCGGTGGAGGAAAATAAGGTGGTGGCGGTGGAGGAGAATAAGGTGGTGGTGGTGGAGAATAGGGTAGTGGTGGCGGTGGAGGAAAATAAGGTGGTGGTGGTGGAGAATAGGGTAGTGGTGGCGGTGGAGGAGAATAGGGTAGTGGTGGAGGAGAATAAGGTGGTGGTGGTGGTGGTGGAGAATATGGTAGTGGTGGCGGTGGAAGAGAATAAGGTGGTGGTGGTGGAGGAGAATAGGGTAGTGGTGGCGGTGGAGGAAAATAAGGTGGTGGTGGTGGAGAATAGGGTAGTGGTGGCGGTGGAGGAGAATAAGGTGGTGGTGGTGGAGAATAGGGTAGTGGTGGCGGTGGAGGAAAATAAGGTGGTGGTGGTGGAGAATAGGGTAGTGGTGGCGGTGGAGGAGAATAAGGTGGTGGTGGCGGTGGAGGAGAATAAGATGGTGGTGGTGGAGGAGAATAGGGTGGTGGTGGTAGTGGAGGATAATAGGGTGGTGGTGGTGGAAGAGGACAACAGGGTGGTGGTGGTAGTGGAGGAGGAAGACAAAAACAGAAGAATGGAGTAGTGGTAGTGTTGGTGAATATAGGAATGGTGGTGCTAGGGGCTTATGTTGGTGGTGGTGAAGATGGTAGTGGTGGAGGAAGACGGGAGGAATTATATACGATGGTGGTGATGTTGATACTGGTGGTGGTGGAGTATAATGGAGTAGTGGTGAAGGTGGTGGTGTTGGTGAGTATCATGGTGGTGATAAGGGTATATGCTGGTGGTGGTGCAGATAGTAGTAATAGTGGTGGTGATAGTAGTGGTTGTGGTAGTGGTGATGATAGAACGAGTGTAAGGTGGTGGTGATGGTAGTAGTGATAATAGGGATGTAGGGTGTTGGTGATAGTTGTGGTGATGGTAGTAAAATAAGAATAGGAAGGACATAGGGTGCTGTTGATAGTGGTGAATAGTAGTGTTGGTGGTGGTGATGGAGACGATGATATATAATGTAGGTACTGGTGTGAATGGTAGTAGTGATGGAGTAAGGCTAGGAGGGTAATGGTAATGGTAGTAGTGGTGATGATACTAAACAGTGTGTTGGTTGTGGTGATGATCGTAACAGTGATCGAGTAAGAATTGGAGGGGAATAGGGTAGTGGTGGTGATGATGATTGTAGTAATCGTGGGTAGTAGTGGTGATGATGGTAGCAGTGATAGTGATGGTAGTAGTGGCGGTGATTGTAATAGTGGTGCTTATGGTAGCAGTGATGGTGGTGATAGTGATGAATATGGTAGTAGTGATGATGCTGAATAGTAGGAGCAAAATGGTAGGCACAGTTGGAGGAAGGGGAGACAGAGAAGTAGGGAGAAAAGGAATAGGATAAGTAGGAGGAAGAGGAGTACAAAGATAAAGAGTAGATATAGGAGGAGAAAGAGGATTAGGGATATAAAGGAGGAGGGAAATGAGGTAGAATAGGAGGACAAGGAGAGGAAAAGGAAGGAGGAAGAGGAAAAGGAGAAGAAAATGAAGGAGACGAGTAGTAGGAAGGGCAGAAAGAGGATATAGGAAAAGGAGGATATAGGAAAAGGAGGATATAGGAAGAGGAGGATATAGGAAAAGGAGGATATAGGAAAAGGAGGATATAGGAAAAGGAGGATATAGGAAAAGGAGGATATAGAAAGAGGAGGATATAGAAAGAAGAAGATATAGAAAGAGGAGGATATAGGAAGAGGAGGATATAGAAAGAGGAGGATATAGGAAGAGGAGGATATAGAAAGAGGAGGATATAGGAAGAGGAGGATATAGGAAGAGGAGGATATAGGAAGAGGAGGATATAGAAAACGGAGGATATAGGAAGAGGAGGGACTCATATATATCTAAGAGAAGGATATAGGAAGACAAGAATATAGAAAGCGGAGGATATAGGAAGAGGAGGGACTCGTATATACCTCACTGTCAGATTTGTTATGGATAGATCATGGTCATTTTCTGCAGTATAGAAGACAACCGACACCCAGGAGTGAAGTGTATTCAACCTAACCTGGCAGAGATGGTGGGTAACGCTGCTTTTCTAGACTTCCAAAACTACCTATCTTAAGCGGGTATTGCTTATTTTATCAATATATTTATGTCTTAATATAGTTTTTAGTGTCCTCGCTATACCACCATCAAGTTTTAAAGAACACCCCATAGTCCCCCTTTCAAGATAAATTTGTAAATTTTTCGGTAGAAAATTTCACGGCCGAAGGCCGGTTACTTTTAAAATTACAGGCTCGCTATCGCTCACAAGGAAAACATAGACACCAAAATGGCACGAAAGGTCTTAATATTGACAAGGAAATGAGGTGAAAGGTCTCAAAATCGCCAAACTAATGAAGCTAACGTCTTAAAATCTTAAAACTAATATGCTAAACATGAGGGCGAAGGGTCCAATAAAAGCGATTACCTCCCCCTTAAATATTGACTTGAAAAAAAAAAAAAGCAGCGCCACCATTTTCTGCCAGGTCAGCGTGAATGCACTTTAGTTTTTTGTTTTATTTATATTATTATTGTTATCATTGCGAACAAAGCAGGTATCACACGAGTTCTTTTTCCCTCAACTCTTCTCTGAAACTTTGGTCGCACGAATTAAGGTTCGCTTTTTGGGCGATTTTTGCATGTATTCATTATTTTTCTAGTTTCCTCCCTTGACCTCCATTAAATTAAAAAAAAAACATCCATTAGATCCCCCTTCTAGATTAATTTGTACATTTTTCGGTAGAAAAATGTCCCGGCCGAAGGCCGATTCTTCCAACATTACAGGCTCACTATCGTTCGCCAGGGAAACAATCGACACCTAAATAGCACGAAAGGTCTAAATATTGACGACGAAATGGGGCGAAAGGTCTTACAATCGACTAACTAATGGGGCAAACATCTTAACATCTGAAAACTAATGGGGCTAAACATGAGGGAGAAAGTGGTCCAGGAAACCGGCCCATCCCCCCTTAAGCTTTTATAAGAATTAGGGTCAACTAAATTAATGTATCCTCAGTCTAAAATCTCAGAAATTTTACCAGAATTTGTTTGATAATTAAAATTGACGAATCGTGTGATACCTCTTAAGGACCATTTTTTCACTCATATATTTGCTGGCTTGCTCTAACAAATCCAAAGTGGGCGTCCTATATTTTACTACTATTAGTTCATTATTGGTCATAAATTCACCATATACAGTAACGTACACCTAAACTTAATGTTTTTTTAATAATCAAAGGAATTCTACCCCAACTAGAGAAAAGGTTGCGTTTGAAATATATGTGTAGCCTACGTCTTGGTGGTGTAATGGTTAAGGTATCTAAAAATATGTGTGTGATAACCCGGGTTCGAATCCTGGTGGATCACATATATGCTTTCATTAATTTCGTTGGAGGTGTTTGGCGTTGTGGTGTAATTAATTGAAAGAAATAGAGTACTACAACTTGGATATGTTTTAAAAAATGGACCTAAATTTGTGATCTATGTGTTATTGAATTTATATATGCCTTGATAAATGCTGCATCTACAAAGGAGAGACGCGACAAAAGGTAGGGTAATTATTATGATGAATTATGTATGTGTATGCCATTAGTATGTTATTTATTATAATTGTGAATAATTTTGTATAAGTGTTTGCTATTCGTATCTGTTATAATTCGTTGCGTATAATGTGTATGGTATTCGTTTCTTTATTCTTTTAATTTCGTACAATGCGTATGCTATTCGTATCTCATTTATTATTCGTTTTGTATAATGTGTATGCCATTCGTTTATTATTATTAGTTTTGCATTATGCGTATGCTATTCGTGTACGTTAATAGGTATGTGATGAGTGTTATAACGTGTGTGATATTAGTTTAAAACTCTTCGCTTCAGTTTTGGAATTATTAGTATATGTGTATGTAGTTCGTATGTATGTATGATTTCATACATACTATTATGCCAGATTCTACAACATCCAGAATAATGTCGGATTCTACCTCTATTAATTGTAATGACGGATTTTACAACCTCTATTACTTGTCCTGGATTCTACAACCTCCATTAATTGTTATGTCGGATTCTACAACCTCCAGTGTTATGCTGGATTCTACAACCTCCAGTGTTATGCTGGATTCTACAACCTCCAGTGTTATGCTGGATTCTACAACCTCCAGTGTTATGCTGGATTCTACAACCTCCAGTGTATGCTGGATTCTACAACCTCCAGTGTTATGCTGGATTCTACAACCTCCAGTGTTATGCTGGATTCTACAACCTCCAGTGTTATGCTGGTACAACCTCCAGTGTTATGCTGGATTCTACAACCTCCAGTGTTATGCTGGATTCTACAACCTCCAGTGTTATGCTGGATTCTACAACCTCCAGTGTTATGCTGGATTCTACAACCTCCAGTGTTATGCTGGATTCTACAACCTCCAGTGTTATGCTGGATTCTACAACCTCCAGTGTTATGCTGGATTCTACAACCTCCAGTGTTATGCTGGATTCTACAACCTCCAGTGTTATGCTGGATTCTACAACATCCAGTGTTATGCTGGATTCTACAACCTCCAGTGTTATGCTGGATCCTGCATCCTGGATGATGGATCCAGCATAACACTGGAGGTTGTAGACAACATCCATTGTTATGCTGGATTCTACAACATCCAGTATTATGCAGTATTCTACAACATCCAGTGTTATGTAGGATTCAACAACATCGGAGCACATCGTCAGCCTACAAGAGAACAGGACCAGACGGAGAAGTTGTTCGGCAGCTTACCCGCTCCTTTGCTAGGTCCTCCTAACAAAGCACACTTGCTGCATCCACAGAGCAAGGCCCAGTGCGTCTGCTGAGTGAAAAAACCATTGTGTCTGCCGTTTCGCATCTACTGACTTGCGGATTTCGGTTTCGCGACATGATTGGATAATCATAATTATTCTAGCATCTCCCAACAAATTCCAGTTGTCGCGGCAGTATTTCTGCTAAAACTCCCTCGCCATGAAATTTGCACATACTGTATGTGGTAATGGATATGCTACAAGTGGTAAGAGACCGAGAGAAAAGAGGCCTACAAGACCAAAAGCGGCAGGGCAGGACAAATAAGAGGGCTCACAAAAGCTATGAGACCAAGAGGACAGGGTGGTACTATAGGACCGATTGAGGCTACCAGTATGAGGAAGAAAATACAAAAGTACTTGTTAAAACTACGAATCCGAGAGGACAGGAAATGAGAAGACTCATTACAGCAACAAGGAGAGAACACAAAAAGGCTCGATGAGGTGACGAAAATAAGAGAACAGGGAAAAAGAATAGACTCACTGAGCTTACGAGCCCAAGAGAACAGGAGAAGAGATTACAGCAAAGAGACTGTTCGACTGGAGCAAGTAGTGATGTAGGTCAGGTCAGGTGAAGGTATCGAGGGATAAGCCTTTACAACGACACCTCGTATCTACAATCTACTTTTCCTATTTTTCTGAAGAGTGTAGAGAGTGGAGAAGGGGTGTTGGAGAGAGAGGAAGCCGCTGGAGTGGCTTTGTTATGTGTGTTATTAGTCTGTATACGTCGTCGAGGTGTCCCCCGACTGGGTGCAAGCATGTCAAACATGCTAGGACGTACATCCCTTTAACATTATAAATTGGCTTGGATGTGTGACATTATGTCGGAATGGATTTCTGTAAGTCGGATTAGGCAAAGGAGTCTCCTGAACCCAGAGTGGGGGTTCAGGAGGGGAGCAGGGAGGGCCGCCCCCCGGAAAGCCGGGGGGCTTTTTTTAATACAATTTATAAATTATATATAATGCATCACCAAACAATGTGACCGAGAGAACAGGAGGAATAAGGGGACCCACTGAGACTAAGAGAAAAAGATAGCAGGAGGACCCATTGAGGCTATGAGACCAAGAGGACCGAAGATAAGAGGACCTATGGAGGCTATGAATCCAAGAGAACAGAACGAAATAACTGACTCAAGTCACGATACAGAGAAAACACCAAACAAGACAACCCGATGAGATTACGAGACCAAGAGCCTACGAGGCCTAGAGGCCAGAACAGACACGAGGAACGACTAAGCATACAAGACCGAAAGGCAAGAAATGAGAAGACCGACGTAGGTTACCAGAGCGAGAGGACCAGGAGGACCCATTCAACAGGTACCGGAACAAGAGGATAGGAGACAAGGGGGACCATTGCTTGGCTACGAGACCAAAAGAACAGGACACAAAAGGACCCATAGCTCGGCTACTGGACCAAAAGGACAGGAGACAAGAGGAATCATTGTGCGGGTACTGAACCAAGAGAACAGGAGACCAGAGGACCTAATTTTCGGCTACTGTGCTAAGAGGACCCATTGCTCGGCTCCTGGACCAAGACGACAGGAGACTAGAGGACCCATTGCGCCTATACCGAACCAAGAGAACAGAAAACAAGAGGACCCATTGTGCGGCTACAGGACAAAGAGGACAAGAGACAACAGAAACCATTCTGTGGCTGCTGGATCAAGAGGACAGGAGACAAGAGGACTTCTTGCCCGGATATTGAACCAAGAGGAGAGAAGACAAGAGGACTAATTTTTTCAGATACTGTACTAAGAGGACCCTTTGCGCGGCTACCGAACAAAAAGGACAGGGGATAAGAGGATCTATTACTCTGATAACAGACGAAGAGGACATGAGACAAGAGGACCCATTGCATGGCTGCTGTCGGAGCAAGACGATAGGAAAAAAAGCTAAGAGACCAAGAGGACAGGGTGGTACTATAGGACCGATTGAGGCTACTAGTATGAGTACAGAACAAACAAAAGTACTTACTAAAACTACGAATCCGAGAGGACAGGAAATAAGAAGACTCATTACAGCTACGAGGAGAGAACACAAAAAGGCTCGATGAGGTGACGAAAATAAGAGGACAGGGAAAATTAATAGACTTACTGAAGTTACGAGTCCAAGAGGACAGGAGAAGAGATTCCAGCTAAGTGACTGTTCGACTGGTGAGAGAACAGATCAGCTGCAGTGAGTGGCGATGTACAGTATACCTTTAACATTATAACTTTGCTTGAATGTATGACATATGTCGGAATGGATTTCTGTAAGTCGGATTAGGCAAATGAGTCTCCTGAACCCAGAGTGGAGGTTCAGGAGGGGAGCAGGGAGGGCCGCCCCCCGGAAAGCTGGGGGGCTTTTTTTAATACAATATATAAATTATATATAATGCATCACCAAACAATGTGACCGAGAGAACAGGAGGAATAAGGGGACCAACTGAGAATAAGAGAAAAAGAGAGCAGGAGGACCCATTGAGGCTATGAGACCAAGAGGACCGAAGATAAGACGACCTATGGAGGCTATGAATCCAAGAGGTCAGGATGAAATAACTGACTCAAGTCACGATACAGAGAAAACAGCAAACAAGACAACCCGATGAGATTACGAGACCAAGAGCCTACGAGGCCTAGAGGCCAGAACAGACACGAGGAACGACTAAGCATACAAGACCGAAAGGCAAGAAACGAGAAGACCGACGTAGGTTACCAGAGCGAGAGGACCAGGAGGACCCATTCAACAGGTACCGGAACAAGAGGATAGGAGACAAGGGGGACCATTGCTTGGCTACGAGACCAAAAGAACAGGATACAAAAGGACCCATATCTCGGCTACTGGACCAAAAGGACAGGAGACAAGAGGAATCATTGTGCGGCTACTGGACCAAGAGAACAGGAGACCAGAGGACCTAATTTTCGGCTACTGTGCTAAGAGGACCCATTGCTCGGCTGCTGGACACAAGACGGCAGGAGACTAGAGGACCCATTGCGCCTGTACCGAACCAAGAGAACAGAAAACAAGAGGACCCATTGTGCGGCTACAGGACAAAGAGGACAAGAGACAACAGGACCCATTCTGTGGCTGCTGGAGCAAGAGGACTTCTTGCCCGGATATTGAACCAAGAGGACAGGAGACAAGAGGACTAATTATTCAGATACTGTACTAAGAGGACCCTTTGCGCAGCTACCGAACAAAGAGGACAGGAGACAAGAGGATATATTACTCTGATACCAGACGAAGAGGACATAAGACAAGAGGACCCATTGCATGGCTGCTGTCGGAGCAAGACGATAGGAAAAAAAGCTAAGAGACCAAGAGGACAGGGTGGTACTATAGGACCGATTGAGGCTACTAGTATGAGTACAGAACAAACAAAAGTACTTAGTAAAACTACGAATCCGAGAGGACAGGAAATAAGAAGACTCATTACAGCTACGAGGAGAGAACACAAAAAGGCTCAATGAGGTGACGAAAGTATGAGAACAGGGAAAATTAATAGACTTACTGAAGTTACGAGTCCAAGAGGACAGGAGAAGAGATTCCAGCTAAGTGACTGTTCGACTGGTGAGAGAACAGATCAGCTGTAGTGAGTGGCGATGTATACCTTTAACATTATAGCTTTGCTTGAATGTATGACATGTCGGAATGGATTTCTGTAAGTCGGATTAGGCAAATGAGTCTCCTGAACCCAGAGTGGGGGTTCAGGAGGGGAGCAGGGAGGGCCGCCCCCCGGAAAGCCGGGGGGCTTTTTTTAATACAATTTATAAATTATATATAATGCATCACCAAACAATGTGACCGAGAGAACAGGAGGAATAAGGGGACCCACTGAGACTAAGAGAAAAAGATAGCAGGAGGACCCATTGAGGCTATGAGACCAAGAGGACCGAAGATAAGAGGACCTATGGAGGCTATGAATCCAAGAGAACAGAACGAAATAACTGACTCAAGTCACGATACAGAGAAAACACCAAACAAGACAACCCGATGAGATTACGAGACCAAGAGCCTACGAGGCCTACGAGGCCTAGAGGCCAGAACAGACACGAGGAACGACTAAGCATACAAGACCGAAAGGCAAGAAACGAGAAGACCGACGTAGGTTACCAGAGCGAGAGGACCAGGAGGACCCATTCAACAGGTACCGGAACAAGAGGATAGGAGACAAGGGGGACCATTGCTTGGCTACGAGACCAAAAGAACAGGACACAAAAGGACCCATAGCTCGGCTACTGGACCAAAAGGACAGGAGACAAGAGGAATCATTGTGCGGGTACTGGACCAAGAGAACAGGAGACCAGAGGACCTAATTTTCGGCTACTGTGCTAAGAGGACCCATTGCTCGGCTCCTGGACCAAGACGTCAGGAGACTAGAGGACCCATTGCGCCTATACCGAACCAAGAGAACAGAAAACAAGAGGACCCATTGTGCGGCTACAGGACAAAGAGGACAAGAGACAACAGAAACCATTCTGTGGCTGCTGGAGCAAGAGGACTTCTTGCCCGGATATTGAACCAAGAGGACAGGAGACAAGAGGACTAATTATTCAGATACTGTACTAAGAGGACCCTTTGCGCGGCTACCGAACAAAGAGGACAGGAGACAAGAGGATCTATTACTCTGATACCAGACGAAGAGGACATAAGACAAGAGGACCCATTGCATGGCTGCTGTCGGAGCAAGACGATAGGAAAAAAAGCTAAGAGACCAAGAGGACAGGGTGGTACTATAGGACCAATTGAGGCTACTAGTATGAGTACAGAACAAACAAAAGTACTTAGTAAAACTACGAATCCGAGAGGACAGGAAATAAGAAGACTCATTACAGCTACGAGGAGAGAACACAAAAAGGCTCAATGAGGTGACGAAAGTATGAGAACAGGGAAAATTAATAGACTTACTGAAGTTACGAGTCCAAGAGGACAGGAGAAGAGATTCCAGCTAAGTGACTGTTCGACTGATGAGAGAACAGATCAGCTGTAGTGAGTGGCGATGTATACCTTTAACATTATAGCTTTGCTTGAATGTATGACATATGTCGGAATGGATTTCTGTAAGTCGGATTAGGCAAAGGAGTCTCCTGAACCCAGAGTGGGGGTTCAGGAGGGGAGCAGGGAGGGCCGCCCCCCGGAAAGCCGGGGGGCTTTTTTTAATACAATTTATAAATTATATATAATGCATCACCAAACAATGTGACCGAGAGAACAGGAGGAATAAGGGGACCCACTGAGACTAAGAGAAAAAGATAGCAGGAGGACCCATTGAGGCTATGAGACCAAGAGGACCGAAGATAAGAGGACCTATGGAGGCTATGAATCCAAGAGAACAGAACGAAATAACTGACTCAAGTCACGATACAGAGAAAACACCAAACAAGACAACCCGATGAGATTACGAGACCAAGAGCCTGCGAGGCCTAGAGGCCAGAACAGACACGAGGAACGATAAGCATACAAGACCGAAAGGCAAGAAACGAGAAGACCGGCGTAGGTTACCAGAGCGAGAGGACCAGGAGGACCCATTCAACAGGTACCGGAACAAGAGGATAGGAGACAAGGGGGACCATTGATTGGCTAAGAGACCAAAAGAACAGGACACAAAAGGACCCATAGCTCGGCTACTGGACCAAAAGGACAGGAGACAAGAGGAATCATTGTGCGGGTACTGGACCAAGAGAACAGGAGACAAGAGGACCTAATTTTCGGCTACTGTGCTAAGAGGACCCATTGCTCGGCTCCTGGACCAAGACGACAGGAGACTAGCGGACCCATTGCGCCTATACCGAACCAAGAGAACAGAAAACAAGAGGACCCATTGTGCGGCTACAGGACAAAGAGGACAAGAGACAACAGAAACCATTCTGTGGCTGCTGGATCAAGAGGACAGGAGACAAGAGGACTTCTTGCCCGGATATTGAACCAAGAGGAGAGAAGACAAGAGGACTAATTTTTTCAGATACTGTACTAAGAGGACCCTTTGCGCGGCTACCGAACAAAAAGGACAGGGGATAAGAGGATCTATTACTCTGATAACAGACGAAGAGGACATGAGACAAGAGGACCCATTGCATGGCTGCTGTCGGAGCAAGACGATAGGAAAAAAAGCTAAGAGACCAAGAGGACAGGGTGATACTATAGGACCGATTGAGGCTACTAGTATGAGTACAGAACAAACAAAAGTACTTACTAAAACTACGAATCCGAGAGGACAGGAAATAAGAAGACTCATTACAGCTACGAGGAGAGAACACAAAAAGGCTCGATGAGGTGACGAAAGTATGAGGACAGGGAAAATGAATAGACTTACTGAAGTTACGAGTCCAAGAGGACAGGAGAAGAGATTCCAGCTAAGTGACTGTTCGACTGGTGAGAGAACAGATCATCTGCAGTGAGTGGCGATGTATACCTTTAACATTATAGCTTTGCTTGAATGTATGACATATGTCGGAATGGATTTCTGTAAGTCGGATTAGGCAAAGGAGTCTCCTGAACCCAGAGTGGGGATTCAGGAGGGGAGCAGGGAGGGCCGCCCCCCGGAAAACCGGGGGGCTTTCTTTAATACAATATATAACTTATATATAATGCATCACCAAACAATGTGACCGAGAGAACAGGAGGAGATAAGGGGACCCACAGAGACTAAGAGAAAAAGAGAGCAGGAGGACCCATTGAGGCTATGAGACCAAGAGGATCTTTGGAGGCCCACTGAGACTAATAGAAAAAGAGAGCAGGACACATTGAGGCTATGAGACCAAGAGGACATATTGAGGCCCACTGAGACTAAGAGAAAAAGAGAGCCAGAAGGACCCATTGAGGCTATGAATCCAAGAGGACAAGTTGAAATAACTGACTCAAGTCACGATACAGAGAAAACAGTAAACAAGACAACCCGATGAGATTACGAGACCAAGAGCCTACGAGGCCTAGAGGCCATGAACAGACACGAGGAATGACTAAGGATACAAGACCGAAAGGCAAGAAACGAGAGGACCGACGTAGGTTACCAGAGTGATAGGACCAAGAGGACCCATTCAGCAGGTACCGGAACAAGAGGATAGGAGACAAGGGGGACCATTGCTTGGCTACGAGACCAAAAGAACAGGACACAAAACGACCCATATCTCGGCTACTGGACCAAAAGGACAGGAGACAAGAGGAATCATTGTGCGGGTGCTGGACCAAGAGAACAGGAGACCAGAGGACCTAATTTTCGGCTACTGTGCTAAGAGGACCCATTGCTCGGCTGCTGGACCAAGACGGCAGGAGACTAGAGGACCCACTGCGCCTGTACCGAACCAAGAGAACAGAAAACAAGAGGACCCATTGTGCGGCTACAGAACAAAGAGGACAAGAGACAACAGGACCCATTCTGTGGCTGCTGGAACAAGAGGACTTCTTGCCCGGATATTGAACAAAGAGGACTAATATTTCAGATACTGTACTAAGAGGACCCTTTGTGCGGCTACCGAACAAAGAGGACAGGGGACAAGAGGATCTATTACTCTGATACCAGACGAAGAGGACATGAGACAAGAGCACCCATTGCATGGCTGCTGTCGGAGCAAGAGGATAGGAAAAAAAGCTAAGCGAACAAGAGGACAGGGTGGTACTATAGGACCGATTGAGGCTACTAGTATGAGTACAGAACAAACAAAAGTACTTAGTAAAACTACGAATCCGAGAGGACAGGAAATAAGAAGACTCATTACAGCTACGAGGAGAGAACACAAAAAGGCTCGATGAGGTGACGAAAAAAAGAGGGCAGGGAAAATGAATAGACTTACTGAAGTTACGAGTCCAAGAGGACAGGAGAAGGGATTCCAGCTAAGTGACTGTTCGACTGGTGAGAGAACAGATCAGCTGCAGTGAGTGGCGATGTATACCTTTAACATTATAGCTTTGCTTGAATGTATGACATTATGTCGGAATGGATTTCCGTAAGTCGGATTAGGCAAAGGAGTCTCCTGAACCCAGAGTGGGGATTCAGGAGGGGAGCAAGGAGGGCCGCCCCCCGGAAAGCCGGGGGGCTTTTTTTAATACAATATATATATTATATATAATGCATCACCAAACAATGTGACCGAGAGAATAGGAGATAAGGGGACCCACTGAGACTAAGAGAAAAAGAGAGCAGGAGGACTCATTGAGGCTATGAGACCAAGAGGACCAAAGATAAGAGGACCTTTGGAGGCCCACTGAGACTAAGAAAAAAAAAGAGCAGGAGGACCCATTGAGGCTATGAGACCAAGAGGACAGAAGATAAGAGGACATATTGAGGCCCACTGAGACTAAGAGAAAAAGAGAGCAGGAGGACCCATTGAGGCTATGAAACCAAGAGGACGGAAGATAAGAGGACCTATGGAGGCTATGAATCCAAGAGGATAAGATGAAATAACTGACTCAAGTCACGATACAGAGAAAACAGCAAACAAGACAACCCGATGAGATGTGGTGATGGGCTGGTCTATCAGAGTGAGAGCTGAGCGATCTCTGCCATACCCATAGCTTACTCTGACTGTTCCTTTTACTTATATATCTTCTAGATCTCAAGTGACGGCATCTTTTCCGTGGATCGACCTCCCTACTGCCAACCTAAAAGTTGGCAGATTGGGAGCCAAAGCGTCACATTTTTCCCTTGCCCCTCAACTTTCCCTTCATAATTGCTGAGGGGCAATTATGGGTGGGGCTTTGGTTTCCCGGGCATTTCCGCGCCCTCCTCAGCTGCCTGCCTTAGAGTGGCTTCGGTCACCTGGGTTTTGTTAGTGGTAAGCAGGGAGGGTTTTGTGGGGGCGCTCTATGGCCTGGGCCTTGCTCGGGACCTTGGGGCTGTTCGGCCAGGCAGCCTGGGGAACAACAACAATAACAACAACCCGATGAGATTACGAGACTAAGAGCCTACGAGGCCTAGAGGCCATGAACAGACACGAGGAACGACTAAGGATACAAGACCGAAGGGCAAGAAACGAGAGGACCGACGTAGGTTACCAGAGCGAGAGGACAGAATAATAGGCTCAACTGAGCCTACAAGACCAAAAAGACAGGAGACTGCAGGACCCACTGATACTATGATTGCTATCATAGCAAGATGACAGTAGACACCAAATAGGAACATAAGAATATAAGAAAATGGGAGTCTGCAGAAAGCCAATTGGCCCACACAAAGCAGATTCCTCTCACACACAACCCATCCCGTAGGTGACTGATCATTCAAAGGAAAAACTGATCAACAGCAGCACGTATATTTGCTTAGTTTACTTATTATAACTTTGCTTTCTTCTATAAAAGAGTCCAACATGTTTAAAATAGGAGTTAAGAAATCAAGAAAATATAGCATTAAGTGAAATCAAAGAACCTTTTATGAGTAAATTAGCAAAGGCGTTTCCTGTACCCAGAGTGTGGGTTCCGGAAGGGAGCAAGGATTCCCCCCTCCCGGAAATCCAGGGGCTTTTTGTTGAAATAAGTTGATACTATGATATCAAGAGGACAGGAGAGAAGAGTACCCATTTTAGCTACCAGATCAAGGGGACAGGAGACAAGAGGATTCATTGCAAAGCTACCGGACCAAGAGGACAAGAGGCAAAGTTGCGCAGTTACCGGACTAAAGAGACAAGAGACACGAGGAACCATTGCACAGCAACCATACCAAAAGGACAGGAGACAAGAAGACCCATTGTGCGGCTACAGGACAAAGAGGACAGGAGACAACAAGAACCATTTCGTGGCTACTGGAGCAAGAGGACAGGAGACAAGAAGACTTCTTGTACGGCTACAGGATCAAGAGGGCAGGACACAACAGGACCTTTTGCACGGATATTGGATCAAGAGGACAGCAGACGAGGACCTATTTCTCAGCTACCGTACTAATAATAATAATAATAATAATAATAATATTTATTCAGTTAGCAATTTACAGAGTTGGTACCACATAGTGTGTTACAAATATGACATGTACCAGCTTTGCATAATTCCAACTAAGGATAGCCCAATAAGGCCGTTAGGCGTATTTCCATTGGGGTCCTTGTGGGATTAGGTTAGCTGGGGAAAAGGGGAGGATAAAAGAAATAGATACCGGACAAACAGGATAGGAGACAAGAGGACCTATTGCTCGGATACCAAACCAAGAGGACATGAGACAAAAGTACCCATTGCATGGCTGCCGGACCAAAAGGACAGGAGACAAGAGCACCCATTGATCGTCTACTGGACCAAGACAGGAGAGAAGAGGATTGATTGCATGGCCACTGGACCAAGAGGGCAGGAAACAATAGGTCCTATTGCTCGGCTAACATCCTAAGAAGACCCATTGCTTTACTGCTATATAATGAGGGCAGGAGAGAAGAGGACCCATTGCTCGGATACTAGACCAAGAGGACAGGAGACAAGAGAACCCATTGCACTGAGAGAACATAAAAAAGCTCAATAAGTTGAAGAAAATAGGAGTAGTAAAAATGATGAGGATTCAATGAGGTTACAAGTCCAAGAGGACAAGAGAAGAGATTCCAGCTAAGTGACTGTTCGATGGGAGAAAGAACTGATCAGTTGCAGCGAGTGGTGACGTATCCCTTTAACATTATATATTTGCTTGGATCTATGACATATGTCGGATAGGATATCTGTAAGTCGGAATAGGCAAAGGAGTCTCCTAAACCCAAAGTGAGGGATCAGGAGGGGAGCAGGGAGGGCTGCCCCCCAGAAAGCTGGGGGGGCCTTTTAATGAAATAGTTAAATTATATATAATGTATCACCAAACAATGTCACTGACAAAACAGAAGGAGATATGGGGACCCATTGAGACTACGAAAATAAATGAGCAGGAGGAAACAAGAAGACCCACTGAGGCTATGATATCAAGAGGACAGAAGACAAGAGGACTCACGGAGGCTATGATCCAAGAGGACAGGATGAGGCAACTGAACTCGACCTACAATACAGCAAACAAGAGAACCCACGGGGCTGTTCGGCCAGGCAGCCTAGGGAACGACTACTACTACTACCCACTGAGGCTACGAGACCAAGATGACCCACTGAGCTTATGAGGCCTAGAGGCTATGAACAGACACGATGACCGAATAAGGATACAAGACGGAGAGGAGAGAAACAAAAAGACTGACATAAGCTACCAGAGCAAGAGGACAGAAAAATAGGCTCAACTGAGGCTACAAGACCAAAAACACAGGAGACCGCAGGACCCACTGATGCTATGACTGCTATCAGAGCATGAGGACAGCAGAAAGCAGATAGGTGACTGATCATTCAAAGGAAAAACAGCAACACATATATTTGTTTAGTTTACATATTATAACATCGCTTTCTACTATAAAAGAGCCCAACAGGTTTAAAATAGGGGTCAAGAAATTAAGAAAATATAGCATTAAGTGAAATCAAAGAACCTCTTAAGAGCAAAGGCGTTTCTTATACCCAGAGTGCGGGTTCCGGAAGGGAGCAGGGATGGCCCCCTCCCGGATATCTGGGGGCATTTTGTTGAAATAAATGTATACTATGATACCAAGAGGACAGGAGAGAAGAGGACTAATTTTGGCTACCGGATCAAGGTGACAGGAGAGAAGAAGACCCATTGCGCAGTTACCGGACCAAGGGGAGAGGAAACAAAAGGACCCTTTGCGCAACTATTGGACCAAGAGGACAGAAGATAGGAGGACCTATTGATCAGATATTGGACCAAGAGAACTCAATCAGCGGCTACCGGAACAAGAGGATAGCAGACAAGAGTGTTAAGATATTTGCTTTCTTAATTACTGTACTGTACTACTGTATTATGTTTGTATCTATACAGTACCAATATGCTATACAAATGTTAACAATTATTAATTTGTATTATTATTATTTATTTGTGTTACATATACATACTGTATATACTAGTTTACCTTATATCTATGTATGGATAGATTTGAATTTAAATGTTCTGTTCAGATGCTCATTTGTTATTGTTTTTGTAACTGTGAGTTAGCAGAGAGCCATTTTGGAGGGAACTGCATCATTTGAATTTGTCAAATTCTAAGTGAATATAATGGATACTACAGGAAGATATGTTTTAGTAATTCCCACTATGGAGGTGTAAGAATATACATGGAAGTGAATTATCAAAGAGGACCTGTTGCTTAGCTACCGGACCAAGAGGATAGGGCAAAGGTGGACCTATTGAGCAGCTACTATACCAGGAAGACCCATTCAGCGACTACCAGATCAAGAGAACAGGAGCCAAGAGGACCTATTTCTTGTCTTTTGTACCAAGAGGACAGAAGAGAAGAGGACCGATTGCATAGGTTTTGGACCAAGAGGACAGAAGAGAAGAGGACCGATTGCATGGCTACTGGACGAAGAGAACAGGAAAAAAGAGGACCCATTGCCCAGCTACCGGACCAAGAGGACTGTATTGAGAAGTACTGTATATGCATGGAAGCGGTGTTGGATGGGAGGAGGGGTGTCGGCTGACGGGGACACGTGCATGGGGGCGATTCATTCATGGCCACCCCTTCGGGGATCATGGCATCTGGTAATAGATATATATATACTGTGTGTGTATATATATATATATATATATATATATATATATATATATATAGCCTATATATATAAGTAAAAATATGTCCACACCAAAAGAAGTGTAGAAAATGATAGGTTCACTGTACAAATTTTAAAGATACAGTATATACAGTACATGCGGTCAATTATTATTAAATTTCAGAACATGCTAGAAAATATCGTAGGAGTATTTAAAAACAAAGTACATCCGAGTATCCTTTTAGATGGCTCGAATTGTACGGTTTAAAATACAGATGTTGATATCATTTAAAATATAACATGTTTAAGGTTAGTTTTAAAAATAATACAGACGTTAAATGCCAGTGAAAGAAAAAAGGAAGTCCCGAGTATCTTGTTAGACGGCTCGAACTGTAGGATTAAAATATAATAGCGTTTAATGCTAAATTTAAATAATTTCACAGACGTTTATTGTCAGTTAAAATATGAATAAATGCATTTCTCTACTTTCGTAGATCTTCAGTATTAAAATATGAGTGGCTGGTTCCAAAGTCAGGGATGTATGTCCTCACTCATGCGTGGATTACCAGGCACTGGTTCTTACGGCAATAGTTTTGTTTTAAGTTACCTGTGTTTTTTTAATTATTATCGTAAATTATTTCAAAATTAAGTCTTCCTTCAGTGTTTCGAGCTAGGTGTATTAATCTCTATTCAACCGAGGTTTGAATTTATTTATGAAGTAACTTTTTTCTCAGAGTATCTATCTATTGCCTGACGCCGTGATCCCCGAAGGGGTGGCCACGAACGAACCGCCCCCATGCACCTCTGTCCCCAGTCAGTCGACGCCCCTCCCCCCAACCAGCACCGCCTTCGTTCATGTAGTTCCTCACTCCATCCTTCCACCTCATATTCGGTCTACCTCTCCCCCTCTGTCCCTCCACCTCGCTCTCGTACACCCTCTTAGTCATTCTCTCGCTTTCCATACGTTCCATATGGCCGAACCATCTCAAGTTGTTCCTTTTCACACTTTCCAGCACATCTACCTCCACATCACACCTCCTTCTTACTTCCTCATTAGTCTGTCTATCCCTCCATGTAACTCCGCACGCACTCCTTAAGTAATTCATTTCCACTGCTCTCACTCTTGGTCTGAGTCTCTCAACCAACGTCCATGCTTCGCTTCCGTAAGTCAGTGTCGGGATTACCACACTGTCATGCAAGGACTTCTTCACTTCCATACTGACCACCCTATTTCTTGTTACTGCTTTTAGCGTTCCTACAACCCTCTTCCCCTGTTGTACCCTCTCCCGCACCTCTTCATCCATAGTCCCATCTTTACTCAACACACTGCCCAGATACTTAAAAGAGTTGACGATCTCCATAGCCTGACCGTTCAGCTTCACCTCACACTCTGTGACTTCACCCCTTTCGAAGACCATAACCTTGCTCTTCCCCGTATTTACCTTCAAATTCCGTTTTTCGCACACTGTTCCAAACTCATTTACCAGACCCTGCAACTCCCATTCATTATCACTCATCAGAACTGTATCATCCGCAAACAGCAGTATAGGTAGCTTCCACTCAATTCCCTCCCTTTTCAGCGATACACCAACATCCACTGCTCTTGATAGTATTTCTTTCATAACTCCATCCATATATACAGTAAACAACCACGGGGACATCACACACCCCTGTTTCAAACCAACATTCAGGTCAAAGAACTCGCTCTGCTCACTCTCCACACGTACTGCCGCCTTTGCACCCTCATACATGCTCTTCACTGCTTTCAGCAACTTGCCCTCTACTCCGTATATTCTAAGTACTTTCCACAAACCTTCTCTATCCACTCTGTCATAGGCCTTCTCCAAGTCCATAAAGGCAACATACACCTTTTGTTTCTTCTCCAGATACTTCTCCACAACACAATTCAGGGTAAAAATCTGATCTACACATCCTCTTCCCTTCCTAAAACCTCCCTGCTCGTCGCCTATCCATTTCTCCGTTCTCACTCTCACAATCACTACCCTACTGTATACCTTCCCTACTACGCTTAGAAGACATATTCCTCGGTGGTTACCACACACTCCTCTTTCCCCTTTGCCCTTATATAGGGGGACTATTATGCCAGTCTTCCAGTCATCGGGTGCACTCCCCTTCTCCCATGCTAGTTTGCACATTTTCCATACCCATTCTATCACTATCTCACCACCATACCTCAACATTTCCCCACACACTCCATCTGTTCCTGGTGCTTTCCCCAACTTCACTCTTTTCATGGCTTCCCACACTTCTGACCTCCTGATCCCCACCTCCTCCTCCACTACTTCTCTTCTTCTCCCTCCCATACCATATCCAGCTATGTTTGCTGGCTCTTCATTCCTTTCATTTAGCAACTCACTGAAGTACTCCCTCCATCTTTCGACTCTCTCTTGCTTCTCGGCTAGCATTCTCCCATTCTTATCTTTCACACCCTTACTGTTTCCCTTGCTACCTTCCCTAACTTTCTTGACTTCTTTCCAGAACAGTTTCTTACTCTCCCTCCATTTTACACTCAGATTCCTTCCAAATTCCTCATCTACTCTTCTCTTACTTTCCTTCACTACTCTCTTCACCACCCTCGTACTCTCCACGTACCTCGCTCGTTTCTGTCTCTCGGAATCTTCATTCCCTCTACTACCCAACCACTCTCTATATGCTTTCTTCTTTTCTTCCACAGCTATTCTTACCTCTTCTGTCCACCATGCTGTACCTTTCACTCCCCTCCCTCTTCTCCTCACTCCACACACCTCCTCACATGCTGCACAGATCTCATCCTTAAACACCTTGCTCATCTCCTCCACTTCCTCCATAACTTCCAGGTCGAACCCACCTAGTCGTCTTTCCACTGCTCTCCTGTACTCCTCCCTGACTTCCTCCTCCTGCAACCTCTCCACCCTCCTCACCATTCCACCCTCCTCTCGCCTCCCTCCCGCTCTCCTCACCCACTTCTTTTGTATCCTAACCTTAGCTACCACTACATAATGATCAGACAGACCCCCTCCAATACCCCTATACACCCTAGCATCCATCACAGATTTCTTCATTCGTTCATCCACACATACATAATCAATCAATGACTTTCGTTCAACCACTGTCTTATCCTTCATCGTCAACATCCGTTTCCACGTGTACCTGTGGATCATTCTGTGTCGGAAGAAGGTGTTGGCTATCCACAGCCTCCTCCCCACACATACGTCCACAAGTGCACTACCATTCCCATTCACCTCTGATGGTACCCCCCACCACTCCCTCAACTTTCCTATCACCCACCTTACCATTCATATCCCCAATCAGAAATATTCTTTCGTTCTTGTCAAACTTCTCCAGGCACGCCTCCACATTCATCCAGAACTCCTCTTTCTTTCTTTCAAGTATATCCTCTGTCGGGGCATACACGCATACAATCACCCACGTTTGTATTCCTACTTTCATTCTCACCCACACAATCCTTGAACCCACAGACCCATACTCTCTTACACATTCCTTCCATTTGCTACTTACAAACAAACATGCACCTTCTCTCGCTGTTCCTTCACTCACTCCAGCACACACACCCATTCCACATTCCCATTCTCTCACGTCTGAACCTTTCCATTTGGTCTCTGTCATTCCACATACATCCAGCCTGGCATTCACTAACACTTCCAGAACCTCTCTCTCTTTTGTGCCATCATTCATGCCACTAACATTCCACGTAGCCATTCTCAGAATGTCCGAAGGCATGTCCTTAGTCGGTCGTGGTTCGTCAAAGTTGGTTCCGTCCGCATCCGAGGCTGTTCGTTCGTTTTTCTTTGCTTAGATATTTTTTCCGGGTGGGGGTCGCAAGCCCACCGACCCAACCTCTTTAGTCGCCTCTTACGACACGCAGAAGGCACGTGGGGCATATTCTATTCCCTAACCCCCAGGGGTAATGTTATCTTTTTTGACCTTATAAAATTGAATAATGTTACAATTAGGATATATTTTTAGCACATTCAGAGATGTGTTGGTTTACATAAAGCCCTTTATTGTGTCTTCCGTGATCTCTGTGAAGGTTTGTTCGAAGTCTAAGATTCGAAGTTTCGCCAATATAGATGGAATTGCAGCCATTGCAACGAATCACATAAATACAGTTGAGTGTCGAACAATTCATATTATGATTAATCTTAAATGTGTAGTTCGTATCAACAAATTTGAATTGACTGCCCTCTATAATCTGTGTGCATAATAAGTATTTTGAGTTACCACACTTTGCCACTCCTGGGTTTGCTAAGGTATCGAATCTTGCTTTTATTAGTAAGTGTTTTAGATTGCTGGGTTGTTTTTTAGATTTAATTAAGGAAACCTCTTTAAAAATATGTTCAGTTTCCTGTGACGTTTGTAATACATTAAAGGCTGATTTTACGTCATTAACCCTTAATTGGCGGCGCGCAACTTATGTCGTGTGAAATAAATTTGGACTAAGTGGCGGTTCACAACTTATGTCGTGCGCCATTTTCAGCACGTAATGTTGCTGAGAGAGAGAGCTGAGCGGTGTGAGGAGCCTAGCAACTCTATGACCGCTCACGACCACCGCGGTGGACCAACTGAGGTGACTCCCACCCTTCCCTCCCCTCTCTCACTCGCTACACAGGGAATTATGTAGGGAAATTACCTAATTACAGGGTTTTTGCACTCGTGTTGCACGATCGTTGCAAGAGACCCAGCGGTCGTAGAAGGATGGTTCGGGTGTCATTGGAAAGCTCTGTTTACGCCCTTTCAGGGATAGATACTTGTTTTACGCTCTGGGTCTTATTTAGGCATGAAAATGATCACATAAACAACCCTATTTAGGGTAAAAACACCCCGCTGGGCGCTACGGTCCGCTAGACCGCCTAGCCCGCCAATAAGGTGTTAAAATTGTCATTGTAGTTTGGATTGTATGTACAGTAGTTATGTATGGTATTTGATAGCACATATCATCAATTGTTTTGTCTGTAGTTCGTAGTTAGCTTATGTGTCAAGTGCCAAAAGTCCGAAAGGGCCAAGTCCGAACTTCATACTTCAGCCACTTCGGACACTTGTCCGAGTGGCTGAAATAATGTCCGAAGTTTATAAGTCCGAATACACATTCACCTAACCAGACAAGTCTGAAACTCGGCTCTTATATCCGCATTCGATTTAATTTTTCTCAGCCTTTCGGACAAATCCGAAAGGCTGAAATAATGTCCGATGTTTAAGTCCGAATACACATTCACCTAACCAGATAAGTCCGAAACTCGGCTCTTTGGTCCGAATGCGATTTGATTTTTCTCAGCCTTTCGGACAAATCCGAAAGGCTGAACCATGAGTACAAAGTTAAATGTAGTCCGAAAAGGACGGAGGTATTTTCTCAGCCTTTCGGACAAATCCGAAAGGCTGAACCATAAGTCCGAATTGAAATGCTCGTCCGAAAGTCTTGGAATTCCGAAAGGGCGGGGGTTTACTGCATAGCCTATGATAGCGCAGTTGGAAAGTGTGTACATGCTTAGATTGATATGCAGGATTCGAAACTGCATAATAAATCGTAGGCTTGTCCACCTTTCTTTAACTGTTTTCGTGGTGCAATGCATAAGTGTGTTGATTTTCGGTGTGAGCATCCTAGGTTCGTATGGAACGTATGGAAAGCGAGAGAATGACTAAGAGGGTGTACGAGAGCGAGGTGGAGGGACAGAGAGGGACAGGTAGACTGAATGAGAGGTGGAAGGATGGAGTGAGGAAGTACATGAACGAAGGCGGTGCTGGTTGGGGGGAGGGGCGTCGACTGACTGGAGACAGAGGTGCATGGGGGCGGTTCGTTCGTGGCCACCCCTTCGGGGATCACAGCGTCAGGCAAGATAGATAGATCCTAGGTTCGAATCCCCGGACTGCCACATGTGTTTGTTAATTTCATTAATCGAGTTTAGGAGTAAAGTTGGTTGGTGGAGAGAACATAATAATATATATTATCCTTATTATTTGACTACAGTATGCAAAATTATGGACTACCAAAACAAACTAAACTGTCAAAAATAGTTGAAAAGTACCCGATATTAAAATCCACCAAAACATTTTAACTTTTATTAGCTGCTTTTGGCACAACTCGCAGTAAAAATTGCTTGTGTAACAACACCTCAATTGAACACAACCTTAGCAATAATAGAAAAAAATATATTGCATACAGTACGATAGCTAATATAAAGATTTGCTATTTTGCTAACCTTATGTGACTATTTGATGACCTGGAATAATAAACAAGGTTCAGCAGTCACCCTACACATGGCCAAAAAATTAGGTGTACAAATATAATATAAGGAGTAAGGATAGAATAGGAATATAGATAATAACCAAGTTTTAGATGCACAAAAGATAAAAATACAACTGTTGAAGGGAAGTATCATGAAGAGGTAGTTGCATGAATCAAAGTTATGAATCAGTAAAATAACACACAGTACACATACTTGGGATAGTTCCATGCTTCTTTATAATTAACTTCACCCCCTAACAATCAAGTTTGTGTGTGTCTCTCTGTATGGTATGTATATGTATGTATATACAGTATATACTGTATATACTGTATATATGTGTGTATGCATATGCCGTGGCATAGTCAGTAGAGCGTCAGCAGCTGATCAAAGGGACGGCAGATCGAGCACTATTAAAATGTTATTAGTAGATGTCAAGCCCGGCCAACTTGACCTTAGCATGGCCAACCCTTCTCGGGAATTATGGTGTCTGGCAAAAAAGTGTATGTATGTCTGTGTATGTGTTGGGAGGAGGGAGAGATGTAGATGGTTTGATGGATATTGATGGGTAAATATATCAATAAAGAGATAGAGTTATTCCCCTTTTAGAGGGTGACCATACACACAATGCCCCCAAGCAGACCTGCACCCTGGGAGAAAGACAACCCACGTCAGTTTAGTCAAGGACTTACAGAATTGACCACTCGACTAGGATCCGTCCAACTCCAAGGCCCTCTATGTATCTTTTTAACAGTGGTGGGTGGCTAGTCCATATTTATTAAGGGGACCGCCCTCTTTTTAGGCTTAGAAGCTCGAAATCCTTAAATGCCATTAGGAGTTTACTCAACATCCCTTCATAAGCCAGTGAAATGTTATTGGTGAAAACCCATTGAATAGTTTGTTTTTTGTTTTTTTTTCCCAAACTTTTCCTGCATTTCTAAAAACTTTATATAGCGACCTTTGAAATTGACAGGCTCAGTAACCACTGGTCGTACGAGGATCGTACATATAAAAATGGAAAGAGCGTAAAATATTCTACAACCTTTCAAAAGCTTATCTTCTACGCTACAGCGTTCGTGCGTAAAATATTGTTAAAAATTACCTTAGACTTTCACAAGTTTTTCTCAAAAAGTAATTTGGCAATTTTGAGATCTATCTAGTCTGTTATTATTGGGCCTCCAGGAATGTTTAATATAGCATTGTAAAGTGCATAGGAAACTACAATATCTGTAATTTCGATTTACTCTAGCCAACTTGGTTTGTTTGCAGCATGTCGTCAAAGTCGTAAAATTCTACAAAATAAATTCACCTTAATTCATAATCACCTAAATCCAAAAATAGACAAAATATATAAAATGTTATTTACAATAACTAGACACACCTTTTTTGAGTTGTTTGATCACATACAACAGGTGCTATAGGGATTTCTGTAAAAAATGCGTTTTAGTAGTGCTATAGTTTTCAACCTTTTTTTTACCTAAATTGAAAGAATAAAGCAAAAAAAAAAAAAAAAAAAAAAAAAAAAATATATATATATATACAATATACTTTATATCCTTGACCTATTTTCATAGTCACATATATCTGTGCCATTTAAATTGAAAGTAAGAACCTGGAAGTTGGGTAATAAACTGGGCGGTCCCCTAAACCCTTTCATGCACCGGGGGTTGCCGTTTCTTATTCAGATATAGAATTTTATAATATAGATATAGATATAGAATATAAGAGTATAAAAAAAACTCGCACACATCTACAGTAGGTCACCCAAGAGAAGACCCAGAGACCCAGGCACATTTGGGGTCTCCAGCAAAAGATTCCCAAGTCCCAGACCTCCCGGAGAGGTTCCGGTCTCAGCAGGCAGACACGCAGCGATGCTTTACCACCACAATGCCCGCCTACCTCTAAATCTCATAATAATCTCTCCAAAATTAGTTTTCTGCCCACAGCTCGCTCAAAGACAATTGCAGAGGTTGAAGCAACTAAACTAATTAAGGTTCCTAAATACCCCTGATGGTCACAAAGGCTTCTCACCCTTTACAGATACAGTACTATTACGCATTTTGGTTACCATTTTCTGGCTATTATTAGACAATTTGACTGGGATTAGGAAGGGTATATGGAAGTCAGAGGGTTAATTGAGATAGTCTTTTACCATTTTAATTCCCACAAATCCAGAGGCGTTCCTAGAGTATTTGGCGGCACCCCCGCCAGGTATCAGGTATCTTTTTGACAGTAGTCAAAAAGAATTCCATAATACTTGGCATTCTTGAGATCAGAAAGAAAAAGACAAGGTACAAATCATTGATAGTATTTACGGCAAGGAATAAAAAAGCAGCGTCAGCAGCGCACGTCTGTCCCCTTCCAGACCTCGGCACATATTGACACAGGAGAAGTTACGAATACGATGTAAATTCAACTTATTATTATTATTTTTTAAATAATATTGGTACAGTATTTAGAAAATGAGACTGGCAAAGTCTGAAGAGGAAATTGGTCTAGGAAATGGATTATGGATATTATAATGTAAAACTTGCAAAATAAACAAACCAAAACTTATACGAACACAGTAAAAAGACAAAACAACTAATCAAAATCGCTATGTGAAAACAACGCTTAAGTAAAATAATAATTTATAAATAAAAGAACACAATATTACTACATGAGCATGTTAATCTGTTTCCCAAGCAAACTAATCGCACACATAACAACGCACTATCGTCACGTTCAAGAAATTAATCAATTTGTGAAGTCGGGGACGTTCTGGTAAATTTTATGATAGACGAAATACAAACAACTTGCAGTGACTAAATACAATAATCTATGTTTATTAATTTCACTCCAACACCAAACACCTCCAATGAAATTTATGAAAGCATGTGATCCACAGTGATTCAAACCTGGGTTACCACACACACATTTGTAAACACTAACCATTACACCATCAAGACAGTTTTATATAATAACATGCGACGGAGGAATGGGACTTATAATTACTTGAGCCTGTATGGCACCTCTCCTCAAGCTGTCACCCGGGGCGGGCTGGCCCCCTCCCCCCCCCCCGCCCTTAGTATGCAACTGCACAAATCCTTCACAAGCTGTATACAATCATCTAATGAGAGCTAGAATAACCTGTCAAAATGTGGCATAATCTTCAAAGGGTTAAGTATCCCAGAAAGGGTTAATAAATATTAACTGAACAATTATAAAGGAAAACATTGACTATATCTTTAAGTACAGTACTAAGGTTACATCATAAAGCAACAAAAGTCCACCTACAGTACTTTCTGTTATACAACCCAACATTGGGTGTTTATATTGTGGGGGAGGGGGGGTTTCTAGGCCACCTCCTCCCTCATGTTTAGCCCCATTAGTTTTGAGATTTCAAGATGTTCGACCCTGTTAAGTTTGGCATTTTTAAGAACTTTCGCCCCATTTCTTTGTCAACTTGAAAACCTCTCATGCCATTTATGTGTCTATATTTTCCTAGCAAGCAATAGCGAGCCTGCAATATAAGAGGAACCGGCATTTGGCAGGGGGCATTATTCTACCGAAAAATGCGCAAAAGTATCTCAAAGGCGGGTTATGTATTCTTTAATTTATATATATATTTTGTTTGAGTATAATAGAGGTTTAGTGAAGAAGCTTTAAAAAATAATAAAATAATCTGTAAACCCTCCAACTCGCACAGGTTCTTATTAGCCCTTCTGGCCCGGGCTCGCCCTCCTAAGGACGTTCTTGAAATACGGGCGATTTGGCCGAAAAACGTCTACGCCTAGGCTACTGTATCTTTGTTATTTTAACTGCTAGAACATTCCCACACATCTCTAAACGTACTGCGGTTTCCAATCTGTAGACTGGCGTTGAGTAGAGCTCTCTAAGTCAACTGGTTCAGTTGTGATGACAATTTCCGTGGTGAGATTAGATACGATGTTGACAATATCGGAGCTTTGCAGACACTAATTACGTCATACCATACAACAACAACATTGATCCGACGTCTCCTTGATTTCGGAGGTGCGGTGTCGCAAAAACAGGCTTTGTTTACATGCGTCGGATGCACGGCTTTCAAAACACGCTTAATAGACTTTCAAGCTTACGGATTTTAAAAGGACACCCGGGCTCCTGCCCATCTGCCGCGGTGTCCTTTTAAAATGCTGCCCGGGTGGGAAGGGTTAAGCTAAATTAAATTATCCAATGATAGCAGAAGTATAATGAAAACGGGGTAATTATATAAACTGCAAGGGTTAACTCATATATATTTTCAAACTGAACATAAGCTTGGTGAGCAAATATGAAGACCATATCGTAACTCTAGGATATGTCTATTAACTCTATTTTAATAATTATTCTGAAGACTAATAGCAAAATCTATTATATACAGTATGATGCAAAAATACACATCTATTAACAGTAAAAAAAAATCTGTCTTATTTAAATAGGATTTATTCTTTATCTTACAGAGAACTAACAACACCTATTTTTGAAAGCAGCCATAATATGTCACCAATAAGATTCAAACATTAATAATCAACTATAATCTATTCATTAGGACAAGACTTAAAATCTCAACCTCCTTTCCCTAATAACTCAAAAAGGGCTTGAGCATTCGAGCGGATAATATTATTTGGGTAGAGTCAACCAGTGAATAGGTGTGGAAGTATACAGGGACTCCTCACTTAAAGTCGTCTCATTTTAAGTTGTTTCGTTATTACACTGTTCATGAAAAAGGAACAAAATTCACAGCAAGTTGTTATTAAGTTGTAAATCAGATAAAACTGGAGTATAATCGCAAGAAAAATTATACAAAAAATCATTGCTTCACTTAACTCTTTCAGTACCGGTGCCCTTCTTGCTATTATTTGATGATTTTACTTAGTTTAAAAAGGGCCTCCAGCAATTAACAGGCGTCAAACTATCTCGCTTACTCCTTTTTACTACCACAGATCCTTTTTCAACTCCACAGTCATCTAAATATAGCTAGAATAAAATAATATATATCGACGGTACAGAAAGGGTTCAAGAAGTTTTATTTATATAGTCTTGCTTTTCAGGAATGGAATTATATAGGCTACAACTTTAAGTGAGGAATTACTGCCCATTTGCTCCAGCCCTTCCTAGTTACTGGAGTCTAGGGGAGGCACAATTTCTAGACATGCATTAATGAACAGACTTTATAAGTTTATAAATTCCTTTGTCATCGGCGTACAGTTGTCCACATCCCGTAAAGTTCTGTTCCTCGTTGGGATCTTGTGTATGAAAGTAAATTAGAATGAGTGAATTACGAGTGTGGTTTCTATAATTTAACAGTTACTTAACCACTGCATAAGAAACTACACTCTCAATTCATTCATACTGATTTTACTTTCATGAAGAAGATCACGTCGAGGAACAGAACTTATGTGGCCAAATGTACACAATAATATTAATAGAAAAGTACTGTATCTGTAAACTTGGTAGAGTATTAACTTGAAGATGAAGTATTTTACACCAGAGATTTATATATAAACTAGATAGATGAGGATGCCTACACGTTGCTGCTTCCGCCATGTTATGACCCTACCCTGCCCTGTCCGAGAGTAGTGGATTGCCATAAGCGTTTTTTCCGACAACCTTTCATCGGCAACTGTATTCTGGCAGCACTTCGGCATGGTTTTACAAATGGTAGTAATAAATTTAAAGTGATACAGTAAAACCCCATTCATCCAGACCGGACTTCATCTCTCTCTTTCGGATAAAGTCTGTATGGCTGAGGTAAAAGTCCAAACGACTGAAGTAATTGTCTGATGCTATTCAGTCTGAACATTTACAACTCTTGCAGACTTTGTCCGTAAGAGAAACACCTAATATCCAGCCCAGACTATCACCCCAGTCATACATCACACTTCCACAAATAAAATTGAAATAGAGGGGTTTTACGGTAAAGATATCTTATGAAAGTTCAATTATAAAGCCCCCAGCCCAGAGATGCCGACACAAGTTGCTGGTAAAAGAGGTGGTGTGTATCCGCCATTACTCTTTACTCTCCTTGAGGAACGTCTCATAGCCCGCCTCGTCCATCAGCTCATCAAGCTCGGACGGCACCGTCAGCTTCATTTTGAACAGCCAACCTGAAACACCACAAGTATCATCCAATGCCACATGAATATGTATTACAGTAATAATATTTTAATATTACACTCGAACCTCGATTCAACGGACTTTATGGGACCGTTACTAGTCCGTTACCGGGAAAAGTACGTTGCTGGGTATAGTATTCATATAAGGGGGCCAGACATCAATATTTTTCATACGGAGCACAAAATCACAAAAATCACAATAAAAATAAGAAATGCAATGGTAGTTTCACTTACCAAACCTTTTTTTAGCTATTTAAATATAATTTTAATGATACTGTATATATTTTACAATACAATACAGTACAGTACTGTATGGATTTTACAATACAGTACGGACAAATCTATCAAGCACCGGACCTTTGGTCCGGTTCGGATGGATTGTCCGCCTACAGACAGAGTCCGTTGAATCCAAAATCCGTTGTATGGAGGTCCGCAGATTCGAGGGTCGAGTGTATATGGTAAGTGGGAACACCCATCATCCTACATTATGTGGTTAATATGATGGTCAGAGAATGTATCATTGCTAGAAAATGCATCAGGTTATGCTACACCAGCTACACTTTTTACGTCAAGCGGTTGACAATACGGCCCAGTAGTTGGGAACATTGTACAGTACTGCTCTAAGCACTCATATGGTACCTCAAGGTGGTAATATGCTGCTGGAGTCGGGGATTCCCATACAGCTGTTGGGTTGAAATTGGACTTACCCTCTATTTCCACATCTACCAAGGTATCAAATATGCTTGCATATCTGTCATAAATGTAGGTACTGTATGTATGTATCTATCTAAGTCTTTAAGACAGTGTGTTGAGTAAAGATGGGACTATGGATGAAGAGGTGCGGGAGAGGGTACAACAGGGGAAGAGGGTTGTAGGAACGCTAAAAGCAGTAACAAGAAATAGGGTGGTCAGTATGGAAGTGAAGAAGTCCTTGCATGACAGTGTGGTAATCCCGACACTGACTTACGGAAGCGAAGCATGGACGTTGGTTGAGAGACTCAGACCAAGAGTGAGAGCAGTGGAAATGAATTACTTAAGGAGTGCGTGCGGAGTTACATGGAGGGATAGACAGACTAATGAGGAAGTAAGAAGGAGGTGTGGTGTGGAGGTAGATGTGCTGGAAAGTGTGAAAAGGAACAACTTGAGATGGTTCGGCCATATGGAACGTATGGAAAGCGAGAGAATGACTAAGAGGGTGTACGAGAGCGAGGTGGAGGGACAGAGGGGGAGAGGTAGACCGAATATGAGGTGGAAGGATGGAGTGAGGAACTACATGAACGAAGGCGGTGCTGGTTGGGGGGGAGGGGCGTGGACGGACTGGGGACAGAGGTGCATGGGGGCGGTTCGTTCGTGGCCACCCCTTCGGGGATCACGGCGTCAGGCAATAGATAGATAGAATAAAAAAAAAAAAAAAAAAAAAATTAAAACTAATATTATAAGTAGATCTGCTATAAATATGTTCCTCGCCTGGTAGTGGCAGTAGTAGTGGTCGTTCCCTAGGCTGCCTGCCCAAACAACCTAGAGTTCCTAAGGAAGGCCACGGCCAAGCCAGATATTCCTACAAGGCTCTCCAGGAATGTATATTGTGTTGTTGGCAAAAGTGGTTGTGTGCTTTGAAGTCTTCCATAATTTGTTTAATAGTGTGCAGTGTTGTGTTACAGCCTGGACGGAGTGGTAATGGGCTGGTCTATCAGAGTGAGAGCGGAGCGATCTCTGCCATACCCATAGCTTACTCCGACTGTTCCTTTTACTTATATATTTTCTAGATCTTAAGTGACGTCGTCTCTTCCGTGGATTGACCTCCCTACTGCCAACCTAGATGTTGACAGATTGGGAGCCAAAGCATCACATTTTTCCTTTGCCCCTCAACTTTCCCTTCATAATTGCTGAGGGGCACAGGGCCTTGGGTGCGGCTTTGGTTTCCCAGGCGTTTCCGCACCCTCCTCAGCTCCCCCCCTTTGAGTGGCTTCGGTCACCCGGGCTTTACTAGTGGTAAGCAGGGAGGGTTCTGTGGGGGCGCTCATTTATGGCCTTGGCCTTGCTCTGGACCTTGGGGCTGTTCGACCGGACAGCCTGGGGAACAGCAACAACAACAGCCTGGGCGGACTCACCCAGCCTCTCTGATGACTCAGAAGGGTTGTATGGTGCCCACATCACAGCCTAGCCAGGTGGACTGTCCTCATGGGAAAGAAGGGTTTCTGAGGGATGGACTTCAGGGTGCTGTGCTTGTAGCCGAGTGTTGTCTTTGAGTGACTGGATGGATCGGTTTGAGTGTTTGGTTGTTGTTGTTGTTGTTGTTGTTCCCTAAGCTGCCTGGCCGAACAGCCCCGAGTCCCTGAGGAAGGCCATGGCCACGATCGGGCTTTCCCACAGAGCTCTCATTGAGTGTAGGTTGTGTTGTTGGCGTAAGTGGTTGTGTGAAATGCAGTCTTCTATGATGTGTTTAATGGTATGGGGTGCTGTGTTACATCCCGGGCAGGCGTCGACAACGGAGTCATCCAGTCTCTTCTGATAGCTCAGGAGAGCTGGATGGTGTCCGCATCTCAGCCTGGCCAGGTAGACTCTGTCCTCGCGAGGGAGGGAGGATTCGGAAGGATGGATTTCGGGAGGTCGTGCATGCAGCTGCGTGTTGTCTGTGAGTGAGTGGATGGATTGGCGAGAGATATGAGTATGGATGTGCTTCTGGAAGTTGGTTCGGGGTGGGCAGGGAGGGAGAGAGGACAATAACTGTGTGTGATACCGTGTGCTGGGTGTTGTTTTGATATTTCTTGGTGTCTGTGGGTGTGTTGCCATGTAGTTTAGTGGGTGGTCTTGGTTCGTGGAGGCTGCTGCCAGGAATTGAGTGCCTCTCATGTCCAGATGGTCTTTGACTTTGAGGATTTTGGTTTCTTGATGTAGATGATCTGTGGGTGCAGTAGCTGTGCAGCCTGTAATGATCTTCAGGGCTTTGTTTTGGATAGTCTGTAAGGTCTTATGATGTGTTTCAGCTAGGTTAGAAGCCCAGGTTGAGTGTTTGGTTAACTTCAGAGGTATTAATTTGCTTTGTAAATTGACCATCTGAGGATTACATTTATATGGCTAGGATTGTATCATAGCTGTCAAAGAGTTGAGGATATATTTTATCAAACAATATGTAAGTATGTACGAGACTCCTGTAACTTTACCTTCAGGAGAGGTAAGAGCTAATCTCTTCCCCATCAATCCTTAAGACAAATTTTAGAGAGGTAATTACGAGATTAAGATAATTCTATTTCTGAATACTAAACGGCAACCCCCGGTGCATGGAAGGCTTATATCTAGAATACATATTTAAGAAGTAATTCAGATTTGTTTTTATTAAGTTTAGTAAGGCAGTCACTTTGGGAATCAGAGGGTTAATGGAGATAGATTTTGCCCCTTGATTCCTATAGATCCTTCCTTACCTGCATAAAATTGTCTAACAATAGCCAGAATTTCATGGAAACAACAAATAATGTCATCCTGAAGGGATTAAACTGGAACAAGATCGATATATGCAACTTCGCTAACTATTCCTATAGTACTGGTACTAAGGCTATGGAAAATATACTAATAATTTTTTACTATAGTCCTTTTCCAGCTGATGGTAAATTGAATCCTTGATTAAGTGACTTCTGGATAATTAATGACAATATATAAAACTACTATGTCTCTGTACCAAAACAGGAACCTCATAATATAAAGACAAAACAACTTGTCAAAATCACTACAAAAATTCCTGATTTAAAGTTATAGTTACGTTCATGAAAACAAGACCTTAACCCTTTCACGCACAGGACGCGATTTGAGCCTATTCTGGGATACTTTAAAGCCTTTGTAACCATCAGGGGTGTTTAGAAACATCAGTTTATTTACTTCAACCTCTGCAGTTGTCTTTGAGTTAGCTGTGGGCAGAAAACTAATTTTGGAGAGGTAATTATAAGATTGAGAGAACTCTATTTCTGATTGCTAATCGGCAACCCCTGCGTCCACTCGTGTGTGAAAAAGTTAAATGAAACAACTTTAAGTGGAGCTACTATTTCTTGTCATTTTTCTTGCAATTTTGGGCCATTTATATCTGATTTACAACTAAATAATGAAGCATAACAACTGTAAATTAATTCTGTTCCACATTAATTAACAGTGCAATAATAATGAAACAACTTAAAATGATGCGACTTAATTGAGGAATGCCTGTACAGGTACAGTATAGTAAAACCCCAATAGTCGGATAAGATCAGAATTAATCATATTAAAATGAGAAAAAAAAAAAAAAAAAAAATGTATGCCAAAAACTGTGAAGGGGAGGTGCAAACTATGTCGATCTGTTAACCCCCCAACCACCTTACATGAATTTACCCTAAATATTGTATAACAACCTGACCACAGACCAACAACTATGCCACCAAAACCAACTAAAAGCTTAGCGAGCTTTATTATCCCCATTTCAATTCAAGTTCATAACATTACGAAATTCAAGGCAAAGCAAGCAATATCAACAAATCTTAGGCCATGTTTTCATAGGATTAACCCGTACAGTACCGGTGACGTCCTTTTCTTTATAAAATGGCAACTATTAGACAATTATATGTAGATTAGAAAGGACCTCTAGCAATAAGGCTTCAAACTATCTCCAACAACCCTTTTAACTACCGCAGATCCTTACTAAGCTGAACAATATCGTATAAATAAAGCTAGAATAAAAGATAACACACGTCGCTGGTACTCGAAGGGTTAACATAGTTAACATTAAGTTTTATTCAATTTTCCGGATTTTGTTGTTGTTGTTGTTGTTCCCTAAGCTGCCTGGCCGAACAGCCCCGAGTCCCTGAGGAAGGCCATGGCCATGATCGGGCTTTCCCACAGAGCTCTCATTGAGTGTAGATTGTGTTGTTGGCGTAAGTGGTTGTGTGAAATGCAGTCTTCTATGATGTGTTTAATGGTATGGGGTGCTGTGTTACATCCCGGGCAGGCGTCGACAACGGAGTCATCCAGTCTCTTCTGATAGCTCAGGAGAGCTGGATGGTGTCCGCATCTCAGCCTGGCCAGGTGGACTCTGTCCTCGCGAGGAAGGGAGGATTCGGAAGGATGGATTTCGGGAGGTCGTGCATGCAGCTGCGTGTTGTCTGTGAGTGAGTGGATGGATCGGCGAGAGATATGAGTATGGATGTGCTTCTGGAAGTTGGTTCGGGGTGGGCAGGGAGGGAGAGAGGACAATAATTGTGTGTGATACCGTGGGCTGGGTGTTGTTTTGATATTTCTTGGTGTCTGTGGGTGTGTTGCCATGTAGTTTAGTGGGTGGTCTTGGTTCGTGGAGGCTGCTGCCAGGAATTGAGTGCCTCTCATGTCCAGATGGTCTTTGACTTTGAGGATTTTGGTTTCTTGATGTAGGTGATCTGTGGGTGCAGTAGCTGTGCAGCCTGTAATGATCTTCAGGGCTTTGTTTTGAATAGTCTGTAAGGTCTTATGATGCGTTTCAGCTAGGTTAGAAGCCCAGGCTGGGCTTGCGTATTCCATCACTGATCCCATGCATTGCTCATATACTGCGGTGGCAGTTTCTTTGTTGTGTCCAAATTTTGTGTGAGCAAGTGACCTGAGGGCGTTAAGTCTGGGTGTCAGTTTCTTTTTAATGTTAGTGGTGTGCTGTTTGAATGTCATATGAGTATCATATGTTACTCCTAGGATTTTGGGTGTGTGTGTATGTGTTAGGGGTGTGTTGTTTATGGTCAGTTGAGGGATGTATTCGTGTTCTCCTGTCCAGGTTGTGAGCAGGGTTGCGGTGGATTTGGCTGGGGCTAGATTAAGTCTGTTTGTAGTGCACCAGCCATGTAGTGTGTTGAGATAGGGTTGAAGGAGATCTGTTGCTCTTTTTGGGTCATGGTGTGTGCATGTGAGTGTTATGTCATCTGCATAGGAGGCTAAGTTTATTTGGGGCGTATTGGGTGTAGTTATATCGTGCATGTACAGATTGAAGAGTGCGGGCGATAGGACGGATCCTTGTGGGACTCCGTTTGGAAAGTTTCTGATTTTAGATGACTGACCGGCAAAAGATACGTGTGCACATCTGCCTGCTAGGAAGTTGGCCAGCCACCTTTTTGTGTTGTTGTGCATGTTTGTGTTGTAGATTTTGTTTGTTAGGCTGTGGCGGGGGATGGCATCAAAGGCTTTACTAATGTCGAGTGTGGCTAATAGTGATCTGTGTGGTGGTCTAGCTGAGTTGATGCCGTCAAAAGCTCCCTGTGTAAGGTCTGTGAGAAGAGTGTTTGTGGAGTGCAGTGGCCTAAAGCCATGTCCGGATTTTGTTATATCTGTTTCCTGAACTATTTTATTTGATTATACCCAACAGGAATCAATATTCAAGGTATGTGACCAATAATGTCTGCCGAAAAAATTACAAAATTAGCAACCGATCACCTGATTCACAGAGTAACGCGGGTCTATGTTTACTGAAGGGCCACCACACCGAGTAATGCTGGTCTCTGTTTACTAAAGGGTTCCTGCAGCGATGTTTTTGTATTATCTTGCGCTTTTTCTAATCATTTGTTCTTATATAATCACCTGCCTGCAGCTATTTATCAACACTTCTAATAATAAATAATAATAATCTGATTTTGTTTTATATGATGAAATAACCCATACCATTTTATGTGCTTAGTTTATTGATTTATCATGTACGGTACAGTTTCCCACATAAGTACTGTTCCTCTATGTGATCTAATACATGGACATATTGTGCCTGATTGAATTACGCATGGACATATTGTGCCCGATTGAATTACGGGTGTATGTTCTTATGCAGTGGTTAGCTTATCTGATTAGGCAACTGATAATTAAAAGAACCCACACCCCCGCCATTCATTCATACATACGATCACGAGGAACAGAACTTAAGTGGGCAACTGTACATATAGTATTTCCAGAGGTCCCTCCCAATAATCTTTAAAAAAAAAAAAAAATTGTACTCCTAATGACAATCGGTCCCCTGCCATTCGGATTAATAGACTTTTGCTGCATACTGTACTAGAAAATAGGTATCTCGTCATTCTTTAAATTTCGTAGGAGCTAAAACAAACATACTGGTACCTTAAAGTAACTAGTATGATCCTATACCGTATATATCTGTTCAATTATATTCATAGCGATTTGTATTCACCTACGAAAACCAGCTAATTTACCTCCATTACTCATCAAGAATGCAATACGGTGTCACATGAAAGATTATTCAAAACCAATTCCCTGCTTTTTAGTCATTATTATCAAGTACATTCGTATTTGCAATTGAAAACTGTGCAATAAATACACGCTCAATCACAGATACAACTACACACAGTACAAAGTGAAAGTTATGCTTTACAGTTCATATTAATTTTTTTCTGGGCTCCCTTCTCCTTCATGTTTAGCCCTATTAGTTTTGAGATGCTAAGAAGTTCACCACATTAGTTTGACGAAATTAAGACCTTTGTCAATTTTAAGAGTATCAGTGAAGTGATGCGCACGAGCCGACTTGGTTGGTTTGGACACATGGAGAGAATTGATGATCAGAACTGGGTGAAGAAATGCCAGTCTGCGAACTGGGGGGTGGGGGGGAGAGAGCTGCGTGTAGGGGGGGGGGGATGTGGGATTAGGTACTGTACTCCGATCTGATCTCAAAATATAGAACTTGAAAACAGAGGCAGCCCTCCACAGTCGCCTGGAATGCCACCATTTAGGACGTACATGTAAGTCTATAACCACACTTTCTGTGCATGAAGCGGTATTTCAACTTGTAGGCTATGTATGAACAATTTTTAGACCTTTCGCGCCATTTAACCCGTGGAGCCCCGGCTAGTTTTGTAATGTTTGTTCACCAGAACCCGGCCGGTTTTCAAAAAATGGTTTTATTCCAGAAACAATAGCGAATGGGTTAGGAATGAAGGAAAAACCACGAAAAACCGCTCAAAAAGCTTAAAAAATGGTCCTACAGAGCCCCCGAAAACATATTTTACAAGAGTAATAAATTGAAGGCAATTACCCCAAAAAACCAGGTTATTGCGCGCTCACGCGCACGCACGTGGATTTTGAGAGTTTTCAACAATCGGCACGGTTGCGTGGGATACGTACACAGTTTCCATACAAATCTGAGCCCTCTTGAGTGGCTACACCTGAGGTTACGGTCGGCGCAATTAGGGTGACGCGTCAGGCGCGTCGCTGGGGCTGTGCGTTACATACATCGCCGACGCGTCTGACGCGTCGCTGGGGCTGTACGGGTTAGAGTCTATTTTCTATAGCGAGCCTGTCCTTTAGGAGGGATATTATTCTACTGAAAAATGTACACATTTATCTCGAAGGGGGATCTTGAGGGCAATTATTTTTTTTTAGCTTGATGGAGGTGTAAGGAGGGAACTAAAAATTAAAAATAAATAAAATATATATTAATAACCTACCCGACTTGATCAAATAGTTGTGGTTTGAGCCCCTTATAATATAGATCTTACCTTCATCATAGCAGCTGCTGTTGAGTAGCTCTGGCCGGTCCTCGATGGCACTGTTAACCTCTGTGACCTTGCCTGTCACGGGACAGAAGAGGTCACTGGCAGCCTTCACGCTCTCCAACACACCACACTCCTCTGGAACATGGTCAGGGGGAGTTTACAGACTATACCCTGATACAAATAAGTAGGCTAAAGAGACAATGAATTGAGGAAGGAAAAACAGGGTATGTTCAGAGACTACAGTATTCTCTGATACAAATAACATAAAATAACATAAAATAACATAAATACATACATAGATAACATTTCAAGACTGAGTGCTCCACACATGCGTGCAATTTCAGTCTCTTGTCCTAATGGCGGCGTTCCAGGCAACCCTGTTAAGGGCTGCTTCACTCGTCAAGTTTTTGGATTTGAGATCGGCACGTATAGTCCGATCCCAGGTCTTCCTCGGTCCACCCCTTGGTGCAGCTCCCTCCACAATCACAGACCTGCATCTTTTCACCCAATTTTGTTCATCCATTCTCTCCACATGTCCATACCATCCCAGTCTACTTGTACGTATTTCCTCGCTAATACTCTTTATATCTAAACGTCTCCTCAGCTTACCATTTTTTATTCTATCCTGCAGCCTGGCCCCACACATCCATCTCACTATTCTCATTTCATTACGTTCCATTCTGTTGACATGCTCTACTTTAACGGCCAATGTTTCTGAGGCATATGTCATTGCACTTCCAACACATGAGGCATACACCTTTCCCTGAAGGGGGAGAGGCATTCTTATCATGGTCAGAATTGGTAGCAGTTCTCTGAACTTCCCCCAGCCTCATCTAATTCTAGCGAGACAATGGCCAGAGAGACAATCAATGGAGGAAGGAAAACCAGACAAATATAATAAGGCTCTTGAACATTAACCTCTTTTAACTCCCTAAAGACTAGAGTAATCGAGCGTGCGTTGTTATGTGTGCGATTAGTTTGCTTGGGAACCAGATTAACTTGCTCATGTAGTAATGTACACCCTATGTGGTGGATTGTGTTCTTTTATTTCATAAATTTTATTTTAGTAAGCGTTGTTTCCACATAGTGATTTTGATACGTTAATTTGACTTTATATTGTCTTTGTCCCAGTTTTGGTTTGTTTAGTTTGCAAGTTTTACATTTTAATTTCTACCATTTAGAAAGGGTTAGCCAGGGAACATATGTGGAAATTTAGTCCATTTGCTCTAGCCCTGTTTGAGTTACAGAGGTTAGGGTTCAGGATTTCTAGCCTACCGGTACCGATTTGGAACAGGGTATAGTTAATATCAGGGTTTTCAACATTAGCTCATTGGCACTCCCTCCATAAAATACAAGAGACAGTTTCTTGGAAACCTGATTGTAGACACTTACACATAGAAACCAAAAACTAAAGATTAAGACTAAAACAGAAAACAGTACTGAATGTAAATTGAAAGGACTATAGCTTGTCTAAAATACCAATATCTCTGCAAAAAGCAATACCGTACATGTCATTTTAGATTGTTTATACTGTGAACTCAAAATACCGGAAATATAATAAACTGTACTTTTTTTGTGTGTAATAAGTACTATAGTTTAACAAGACAATCAAATCACAAAATGACTTGACCCATTCGCGCACCCCTGGATGCGATTGTGGCCTTACAGGGATATTATAAAACCTTGTGGCCATCAGGGGTGTTTAGAAACCTTTAGTTTAATTACTTCAACCTCTCAAGTTGTCTTAGAGCGAGTTGTGGGCAGAAAACTAATTTTGAAGAGGTAATTATGAGATTAATAGACTTCTATTTCTGAAAACTAAACGGCAACCCCCGGACTTGAAAGGGTTAACAGGCGGGCCATATGTACTGTACAGTACTGTACTAAGTAAATAAACTGGAACACAAAAAATTGTTTTGGGTGGGGTGAAAGAGAGAGTGAGGAAGGGAGTATCTATATATCTATTTATCTATCTATGCATCTCCCCCCAGACCCACTTCAAGCTTCCCCCCCCCTTCAAGCTAAATTTGTACATTTTTCTAGTGAAAAATGTCTAATGAATTCTGGCTCGATATCGCTCGCCAGGACATTTTTCTACCGACAAATTTACAAATTTAGCTTGAAGGGGGTCTGGGGGGGGGGATGTTTTTAGCTTGAAGGGGGTCTCTCTCTCTCTCTCATACATTAGAAAGTGATGTGGACGACCTTAACCCTCCAGCCCCGGCTATGTATTCCATATATATTCCCCAAAACCCGGGTGTTTAGGCCAAAAAACGTCTACGCCTAGGCTACCGTATCTTTGTTATTTTGACTGCTTCCGCATTCCCGCACATCCCCAAGCGTAGATGTGTTTCGTACCTGTAGAATAGCGTTAAGTAGAGCTCTCTAAGTCAACTGGTTCAGTTGTGATGATGATTTCATTGGAGATAACTTTGTGGCAAAAACAGCCACTTTACACTACTTTTCGCTACTTAACAATAACATACAGGCACACACGAACAAGCGACGCACTCCTTCTTGTGGTCGGAGATGCGCGGCGTCGGTCCAGCCGTTTTTTTTTTACATGCGTCGGATGGACGCCTCGCACACCAAGCTTACAGGCTTTCAAGCTGCCGGAGCCTCAGAGCCCTACCGGGTAGCGCGGGGGGTATTTGTTATGGGTGCCTCAGAGCCCTACCGGGTCTGAGGGGTTTTAATGAAGCGGCCATAGTAAAAGTTGACATGGCGTACAATGGTTCGAGTCAACGAGCTCTCCACCCCCTTTATTATTTTACCCTGTTGGGTAGCAACATCGGTACAGCGTCTGACTAGGTGGCAACTCCACGAAAGTGTGAACAATTGAGAATCCCTCGGAGCAAATGTTTAAAATACAACGCCCACCCAGACAGTAGATGGGTTAAGGGGAAGTTTGTGTTTTCTGGACCCTTTCTCTCTCATATTTAACACCATTAGTTTTGTATCGAGTTGCCCCCTTCCACCCCCCACCCCAAAGAGTGTATATGTCAGAGTATATAGATAGATAGATAGTTTTGCTATTTTAAGACATTTGCCCTATGAGTTAGGCGATTTTAAGACCTTTTGTGCGATTTAGGGGACTTTTTTTCCTGGCGAGCTATGGAGAGCTTATAATTCAAGGTGGAACCGGATCTTGGGAGTATTTTAATAAGCTTGATGGAGGTCATGGGAGGAAAATAGAAAAAAACAAATAAATCAACAAATAATATATTAATCTCCCCTTAACCACCGAATCTGGCAGACCAACTAAACTAGCCCCCTCCTCTCAGCAGGATGTGGTTCACGTACAGTAACCTACAAAACAAAATAATTATGCAGCTTTTGACGCCATACACTCCCTTAATTGACAGGGCCAAGTCGTGCCATTGTTACAGGGACCTTATTGGACATTGCCACGAACCGCTAGACCCGAGTGTCCAAACTCTTGATGTCTACTGACGGGATAGGGTGGGATCGAACTGTCAGGTCTACTAACGGCATGGGGTGGGATCGAACTATCAGGTCTGTCAACCCTTCGATCTGCAGTCAGACGCGCTACTGACCATGCCACGGCCCACGGGAAATTAATTACGGCTCATAAAAAAAAAAAAATACAGTACTTATATACCGTATACAGTACTTACCCATCTGTTCAAATTCCACATCAACTTCCGGTAGCTGAACATATACAATATCTCCTAGGGCTTCCTGAAACACAAATGAGATGTATTACTAAACTATGGTGGAAATTTAAGGTTTCACAGGATCTGTTTCTTGCTATGCAAAAAAAATAAAAAAAATAAAAAGATGTCTGAATTGTGCCAACCCTTTGAGGATTATGACGTGTTTTGACAGTTTATTTTGGTTATCATGCATGTCAAATATGTTGTCAAGTTTCTTATAACATATTTACCTCATAAGCTACCAGACCAGCATTGACGACAAAAATTGAGGGAAAAACACTTGTGTAATACAGTGGGCCCCACAAGGGTGCGGTTACCAAGTCCGAGACATGCGCGCACCCTTGTAAAACGCACCCTTGGAGCTTAATAACCTATGGGAAATTCACTATGTAGTCCGGGGACTCTTCAAACTTACCCTTTTTTCGCCCAATAACCCCTGAAAAACATGAACTAAGGAAAGAATACCTGCACAGTATAGAAATGTGATTAGATATTAGATAGAATAGGGGTATTACACTCACTTTGGATGGTTTATGTATGCGTGGAGGTTGGGATATTGCTCTTACTGAGGGTCCGAGGCTGCCCCCATGCCCACACCAAAATGTCTACCCACATTTGCCTGTTTCTCACCTCTAGCCAACATGTCTAGTAACTGTTTTTTCTGTTCTAAATCAAGAACTTTCACTTTTGTTTTGGTGGGTAACACGATCGCCCTGGGCGGTGGGTTAGCCAACATGTCTAGTAACTGTTTTTTCTGTTCTAAATCAAGAACTTTCACTTTTGTTTTGGTGGGTAACACGATCGCCCTGGGCGGTGGGTTAGACATGGGGGCAGCCTCGGACCCTCAGTAAGACCAACATCCCAACCTCCACGCATACATAAACCATCCAAAGTGAGTGTAATACCCATATTCTATCTAATATCTAATCACATTTCTATACTGTACAGGTATTCTTTCCTTAGTTCATGTTTTTCAGGGGTTATTGGGCGAAAAAAAACGCACGCTTTGCTTTTTTCGCGCTTTTTTCGCACCCTTGGATTATAAGCACCACACGGACATCTGCCGCACGGTTGGAGAATCGCACCCTTACGGGGCCGACTGTACTGGCTTTAACCCTCCAGCCCCGGCTATTGTATTCTATAATTTCCCCGAAACCCGGGGGTTTTGGCCGAAAAACGTCTACGCCTAGGCTACCGTATCTTAGTTATTTTGACTGCTTCCGCATTGCCACACATCCCCAAGCGTAGATGTGTTTCGTACCTGTAGAATGGCGTTGAGTAGAGCTCTATAAGTCAACTGGTTCAGTTGTGATGACGATTTCCGTGGAGAGAACTTTGTGGCGATGTCAGCCATATGAACCACTTTTCACTACTAAAACAACAACATACAGTCACACACAAACAAACGACGCCTCTCCTTCTTGTGTTCGGAGGTGCACGGCGTCGGGCATACCGGCTGTGTTTATATGCGTCGGACGGACGGCTTTCAAGCTGCCGGAGCCTCAGAGCCCTTCCGGGGTCTGCGGGCCGCGTTTGTTATGGGTGCCTCGGAGCCCAACCGGGTCTGATGAGTTAAGGGGAGATGGGCCAGTTTTCTGGACCACTTTCTCCCTCATGTTTAGCCATATTAGTTTTCAGATTTTAACCCTTGGGATCCGGGAGGCCTCATATGAGGCAAAATGGTCGGCTAAAAATCGCCGCTATAATCAGAACTCGGCAACCACGCGTTGTAGCGACGTCATTTCTACGGCATTCTACAGATAACAAAACGTTCTACAATTTGCAAAAACATTGACTGCTCTAGGTGGTCTCAATCAGTAGCTACTGAATTATGAAGTTGAATATACCAAAATTCAAATGAGGGCCCCCGGATCCCAAGGGTTAAGATGTTTGCTCCATTAGTTAGTCGATTTTAAGACCTTTCGCCCCATTTCTCTGTCAATATTTAGACCTTTCGTGCTATTTAGGTGTTGATTTTTTCCCTGGCGAACGGCAGTGAGCCTGTCCGGAAATTTTTTCTACTGAAAAATTTACAAATTAATCTAGAATGGGGATCTAATGGAAGTTTTTTTAAATTTGATAGAGGTCTAGGGAGGAAACTAGAAAAATAATGAATACATGCAAAAATTGCCCTAATACATACCTGAGCATAATTTGTGATGCCGATAGTGCCTATATCCCCGTCCATTGCTACCCATTCGTGCTGCTTTGTGAACTTGCGAGCTGTAATGGAAGAATACATGAATTAGTAGAAGGGCCAAAATATAGATCAAACTTCTATACAAGATACATTACTCTAGCCTATTTTTTGTTTTACCTGGTGAATTTGCACTTGGCCTATGAGCTAGAAAACTACTTTGCGCTTAGTAGGCGACGATGCTGTGTAATAGATTTATCGTGTTTGTAACTAAAATATGTTGTTGTTGTAGTAGCCCCATTATCCCCTTCATGGGAATTCCGCAGCATCCAGGTACGGTAGTTCTAAGAGCCGCGCCTCCCTGGAGGGAGGTAGGGTATAGTGATATCCGTTTGTGAGGGGGCAGTGGGGATGTCAATTTCTTTCATCCACAGCTGTCCCAGCTGAGCCACAGTTGCATGGGAATCTCATTGTGTTATTTAGATAAATTAATATCTGCCAATTGGCTTGAATTAGAGTACAGTAATCTATCTCAAAAGAGACCAATTGCAAATTCGTCCTAACAATCAATTCACTCCTGCAAGCCAGTGAGATCATCCTAAACCATCAAACCACCCCTAGACCTGCCCAAACCATCAAACCGCTCCTCCCATAGGGCCAAATGCTATATCTACCCTGTATTAACGAGACCTGACAGGCCGAACTGAGTGTGTTACAGTGTATGCCAGGCTTTACCGGTACGGTTTCAGTTTCAAGTCTATTTAATCCGCGGGGGGTCATTTGGAGTGGACCTCCCATTCTTTCCTCCATTAGTTTGGAGATCTAAGAAGTTTTAGCCTATTAGTTTGGTGATAATAAGAGGCTTCTACCCATTCAGATATTTTTATTTTTTCTGGGTAAGCGAGAGCGAGATATAGCTTAAATTTAATCAGGCTTCGACCAGGACATTTGGCAAGAATGTACGGTAGTTACCGGGTGTACCGCCCGTCTTTTTTACACTACGCGGACGCTCACCATCATGTTCCCGTCTATTTTGACTGCCTTTGGATACAAAAATACATTACCCTAACCAAACAAACTAACCTAACCTAACCTAGTATAATGGATTTATAAGTATTTATTTTATTATAAGTATTTATAGGTGATTTATGTTGTATGTCGGTAGTGGTACACCCGGTAACCACATCCATCCCGGACATTTTTCTCTTAAAAAATAGCCTATACTAATTTAATTTTGAAGGGGGTTTAGGTGGGCATTTTTTAATGTGAAGGAAGGCTGGGAAGGAATTTTTGTTAGCCTAAGCAAAGCAAACATAATTGTCAATAATAATACTGTACTGTACAACAAAATATCATATTAACCCACAAGATGTCAGATCAGATGTTGTTAGTACTTCACTGCTTACTTCAGAGAAAACAATACAGTAGTGAACTACTGGTACAGTACAGTAGTGGACTATCTACCGGTACAGTAATGAATCCCTTGAACGGATTCATTATAGTTTCCAAGATCAAAGGACATCCCTATGCACTCCCTACCAGAGGCTGCTACTGCCCGAACTCACAATTCCCCTGGAACTCAAAATCTCACCCATACCTTTGTAGCGGCTGCAGAGGAAAGTTGGAGGTTTGGGGAACAGGGGAATCGTGAGTTCAGATGGGGTGGGGTTGTTAGGTTATTACCTTCTCCATAACCCCATCCAATCTTAGGTTATTTTTTAGTAACTTTTCGCACCAATATTCGCACGCTTTTGGTCACGAACGTGGCGTACCATTACGTATCAATATATATACAGTATATATATATATATATATATATATATATATATATATATATATATATATATATATATATATAGGCCTATATATATATATATATATATATACCGGTATACATACACACAATTTTTTTTTTTCTTTTTTTTTTTTTTAATAATTATCTCACAGCCAGGTGTTATTTACCCCCTGCGGGCCTGCTGGCGGTAAGGATGTAGTATTTGGGCGTACCGCCCAGTCCAGTGCCCACCAGTGTCTCGGGACTGACAGCATCTTCAGTGTGTCAGAACCCAAGAAGATGCTACCAAAAATGACCCTGGTTGGTATCTCTACGGACACGGATGACGACGAGATCATCCCCAGCATCCTAAGCAAGAATCCAAGCATAAAGTCTCTGTTCGACGAGGGCCTAACTCTAAATTTGGTGTTCACTAAGCAGAAAAAGGATGCACATCCAAAAATAGCAGTAGTATAAATGTCTCCTGAAATGTCCTCTTCCATTGTCAACGAGGGCAACTCTGTGTACGTTGGACTCACTAAATGTTGTGCTTATGATTGCTTCTGGGTGACGCAATGTTACCATTGTCAGGGCTTTGGTCATACTTCTGACAAGTGTACTCTGAAAGGGGAGGACCCTAAATGTAGTTTCTGTGCTGGTACTCACAGTTCAAAAGGCTGCACAAATATAGCTTCCCCTAAATGCATAAATTGTGTAAACTCCTCATCAGTCACAGAGCCACCAACTTATTTTGCTTCAAGTAGAAATTGTCCTCTTATGATAGTCCAAAGAAATAGACTTATTGAAAACACCAATTTTGTGAGTTCAAAAAAATGAAAAACTTCCCAAGGAGCCGATTGAAACTGGGTATGCTAAATGTTCGTTCGATGCGCAACAAGATGGATTACATTGGTGAGGTCTTGGAAGAGCTCGGTCTCGATATACTTTGCCTCACTGAGACCTGGTAGTTTGAGTCATATCCAAATATTATTCAAGCTGCGTTGCCTAAAACTCATTCAATAATAAGTGTTCCTAGGTCTTGTAGTGATCATCCGGGTGGTGGAGTAGCGTTTTTATACTCTGCGTCGCTAGTAAATATCTCTCAGATAAGTCATAACCCAGCCCCTCTTTTTTATGAACTGTTGGAATTGGAAATAAAAGTTTGTCAACAAATCCTAAGAATAGCAATTATTTATAGGCCTGGCCATCGAGGAACAGATAAGAGGTTTTATGGATGAGTTTGGACAGTTTCTTGAGGAGTTTTCTGCCAAAACCGGAAGATTCTTGATATGCGGAGACTTTAATTACTGGATTGACAACCCTCATCTGAAACCATTTTCCTGAGAGTTCCTTGAATTGACTGACCAGAATAATTTTGTAAATCACGTATCCAACCCAACTCATATCTCAGGACACACCCTTGACTTGGTTCTATCTCCCACCGGTTGTGATGGTCTTCTGGATGTTGAGGTGGAGGTTCTAGACTCTTCTATTTCTGATTACTTTCGGCTTTGATTTCCCTAAGCCGCCCATATATGAGAAAGTTATCAGGTTTAGAAACTACAGAAATACTGACCAGAATATTGCTCACAATGAAATAAGACAGCATCTTGCAAGTATTGATACTTCCAATCTTTCTTCAAACGAGCTGGTGGAGGTGCACAATGGCGCACTTAAGTCTGTTTGATCATCACTATCCGGAGGTAGAAAAGAGAATCATAGTGCAAGATGACTCGCCATGGTACAGCCCTCGAGTCAAATTTCTTAGAAGAGAGCGTAGAAGAGCCGAACGTAAATGGCGGAAAATTAAACTGACATCACATGGTTGCCATACATGTTGGCGAAAAGAGCCATAGTCCACACAATCAAAGACGAAAAGAAAGCGTTGTACCAGGGGAAAGTCGACTCATGTGGTGGTGATCAAAGAAAGTTGCCTTTGGTTGTCAGTGGCTTACTTGGAAAAAAACATGTGAACTCAAGACCTTCTGCACCTGATGCGGAGTTAGCTGCAGACTTTGTCACATTCTTTACTAGCAAGATAACTCGTATGAAACATGAACTGGATGAATAATGAAGAATATTCAATTGTACCCCAACCACGACATACTCCTAATAGTGTCCTCTCATCATTCCATCCGGTAGAGGCTGATGTTGTTTCATCCTATATAAGAAACCTTAATAAAACATTTTGTCCATTGGATCCTATAAATGTTTCCAAACTACCTGGTGTATTTGATCATGCAGTGGAGCTTATTTCCAAAATAGTTAACAACACTTTCTCTGAAGGCAACTTCCCAGTGTGTGTGAAAAACATGCCTCGCTCCGGCCTATCCTTAAGAAACCTGGACTTGATGTAGAGAACATGTCGAACTACCGTCCTGTCTCCAACTTGTCTTTTTTATCAAAAATATTAGAGCGTGCCATACTTGATCAACTGCTGCCGCTACTTCAGCAAAATGAAACTATTCCCATTTTTCAGTCTGCTTATCGGCAGCATCATTCGACTGAGACAGCATTGATCAGAATACATAATGATTTAGTCAAGAACACTTGCGACGGCGAGATATCATTGTTGGTTCTACTTGATCTCTCTGCAGCCTTCGACACAGTGGACCATGAGCTGCTATTGAGTGATCTTTATGACTGTGGTGTGCGTGACTCTGCTCTCTTGCTTCTCAGGTCATACTTGTCAGGTAGATCCCAGAGTGTGATGATGAATCGGATAGTCTCGGACTCGGCACCCCTGCTCTATGGCGTTCCGCAGGGATCAGTGTTGGGCCCTGTCCTGTTCACGATATACACTAGTGGCTTATCTCTTCTGCTTCGTGCACACGGTGTCACCTATCATTTCTACGCTGATGACACCCAAATTTATGTGAAGATCACAGGCATAGCTGATACACAGAGGAAGGTGGAAATGCTGATGACCGATATCAAGAAGTGAATGAGGACAAGAAAACTTAAACTAAATGATAACAAAACTGAAATTCTCATCATCCGAGGAAACAGAAGGGCTACAGACGCAGTAAATGCACTCTCCATTGATACGGATGACTCACAGCTACAACCAGTAAACTTTGTTCGGAATCTGGGAGCGTACCTGAACTCAAGACTGGATTTTAAGGAGCACGTAAATCAGATTGTCAAAAGTTGCTACCTACACATCAGAAATCTCTACTCGGTGAAGCAGTTTATACCTAGACATTGCCTTCTGACACTGGTCCACTCATTGATATTCTCTCGTGTTGATTATTGCAATGCCTTATTTGTGGGTCTTCCAAATTACATATTAAAGAAAGTACAATCTGTTCTGAACAGAGCTGCAAGACTCATTTTTGGAATTCCACCTGGAACCCCTACCACTTCTTATCACATCGAACTGCACTGGTTACCAATAAAAGCTAGAATAGAATTTAATTTGTGTCTGGTAACTTTCAAGGTCCTCAAATTTGGTGAGCCCGGGTATCTTGCAGAGCTGCTCAGGCATCCACTGGCACGCCATGGTGTAGTCGTGCGCCATGACGATGACCCCCTGCGTCTTGATGAGCCATTGGCTTTCCGGCAGTCATATTTCTTTGAGAGATCATTCTCTTACATGGCTCCAAGGTTATATAACAGACTGCCACTGACCATGAGACAACTAAGTTCTGTTAAGTGCTTCAAGAGACAACTTAAGACTTTTCTCTTTGTATTTACCTAATTGTAGTTTACAGGAGTTGAGCTAAGCTCGTGTTGTCCCGTCTCTCAGTCTACTTTTTATCCAATTTTTTCTTGAAAATATGGATGTTCCTTGCCCCTACCACCTCTTCCTCCAGCCCATTCCATTTGTCAATACATCTATAGGGGAAGCTAAACTTCCTGATATCGTTCTTGCAGGTAGGTCTTTAAGAAGCTACGATCTCGAGAGGGGTGTCATCATGGAGGGCTATAGGGTGTAAGCTATTTGCCGCTGCTGGTGGCTGGGTGATGCGCATAGGTTTTGTGTTGCATTGATTTAAGTGATTTGTGTTTTTTTTTTTTTCGAGCGCCAGTGAATTCTGCGGAAAAATTGGCGCTTGTGAGAAATAAGTAACATGCTTATTATTATTATTACTCGCACGCTCGGGATCATGTTCCTGTCTATTTTGAATGCCGAGGGATATAATAGGAGAGGGGGCTTTACCCCTCTCACCCCCCATGACTTATTAATTATCATATATATTGCCAGCACTAGCAAGGTGCAAATTAACCCTCCAGCCCCGGCTATGTATTATATATATATTCCTCGAAACACGGGTGTTTTGGCCGAAAAACTTCTAGGCTAGGCTACCGTATATTCGTTAATCAGACTGCTTCCCGCATTCCCGCGCATCCCCAAGCGTAGCTGTGTTATTTACCTGTAGAATGGCATTAAGTAGAGCTCTCTAAGTCAACTGGTTGAGCTGTGATGATGATTTCATTGGAGATAACTTTATGGCCAAAACAGCCACTTTACACCACTTTTCGATACTTAACAACAACATACAGGCACACACGAACAAGCGACGCTCTCCTTCTTGTGGCCGGAGATGCGGGGCGTCGGTCCAGCCGGCTGTTGTTTACATGCGTCGGACCGACGCCTCGCACACGAAGCTCACAGGCTTTCAACCACTGGGCGTTCAAGAGGCCTTCCGGGTACCTGTTATATGCTTTTTTATGGGCGTTCAAGAGTCCTTCCGTGGTGAGAGGGTTAAAAAAAAAAAAAAAAAAAAAAAATCAAGAAAACAGTGTAGGCTAGGCCTAGACTTCATTAAGCCTATTGTTATTTATAAACAATGACAACTAGCCTATCCAAACTCCAGACTTCATTACACTTACACTTTGTTACACTTTGTTGTATTCCGTCAGTTAGTGACGCAGCTGAGCTGGGGCTCCACTGTGACCAGGCAGCTCCTTTTCTTCTATGCTCCAATCTAGAAGTCGGTTGGAGTTGGAACTGGGGTATCCTGGTGTTGGTGGCTGGTCAGGTATTTTGACCAACCATGCATCCAAATGCTTCTTGAAGGTGTCAGGAGACACCCCTTTCATGTTTCTCAGTGTGGCTGGGATGCAGTTGAAAAGTCTTGTTCCACTGTAGGTGAAGCTGTGGTGAATCAGGGTTTTGATTCTGTGAGTTGATCCAGGAGTGGTCCTCACATAACACAGCCTCTCTCGCCGCTGGTGGTTTGTTTCTTGAATACTTGTGTTTGGGACCCTTTTTTCTAAAATCTTCCAAACATAGATTATAATATATTGCTCCCTGCGTCTCTGAAGAGAATATAGCTGCAACTCCTAGAGTCTCTTCCAGTAGTTCAGGTGTTGAATCCCGTGGATCTTGCTGGTAAACGTCCTCTGCGGGGCTTCAATTTCTGTGATTTCTGATACTTTTTGGGGAGACCAGAGCTGACAGCAATATTCTAATCGTGGTAGAACCAGTGACTTCCATAGAGTCAGCATGCACTTCTCACTCCTTGTTTGGAAGGTCCTCAGGATCCAGCCTGCTAATTGTCTTGCAGTTGATGTTGCTTGGTTTATGTGATGAGAGAAGGAGGCATCGTTGCTCATACTTACTCCTAGATATTTGACCACCTCCTTGGCAGTGATTTCTTGTTGGCCACAGTTGTAGTTTGTGGAGTTCTTTGGTGCTTCTTGGTTCCCATACCGCAAAAGCTCAAACTTGTCTCCGTTTAGTGCCATGTTGTTTACTTCTGCCCACCTCAGGATTCTGTCCAAGTCTTGCTGCAGTAGCTGGGAATCATGTTGTGTGCCGATTTTCTTCATAATTCTGGTGCCGTCTGCGAAGGATGAGGCTGTTGAGTGTTCCAGGTCTCTGTTGATGTCCCCTATCATGATGAGGAATAGGAGGGGACCCAGAACTGAGCCTTGTGGAACACCGCTGACGACACTGCTTGCTTCCGATAGGCTTCAAGGCACTCTTTGCTTTCTGTCGGAAAGAAAACTGTGTAGCCATTTTCCGAGTTCTCCACATATTCCGAGTGCCCTGATTTTGTGTAGGAGAATCCCGTGGTCTACTTTATCAAAGGCTTTGGCAAAGTCGAGGTATACGACGTCGACATTTGCCCCATCTTGTGTGTCCTGCAAAATTTTCTCGTAGTGGGATAGCAGCTGTGAAAGGCAGGAGCGGCCTTGTCTAAAGCCATGTTGGCCATTGTTGAATGCTTCTCTGTCTTCCAAAAAGCTAACCATCTTTGATCTTATTGCTCTTTCTATTATCTTTATAAGATGAGATGTCAGCACCACCGGTCGGTAGTTTTTGGCTATGCCTTTGCTCCCTCCTTTGTGGATAGGTGTGATTGTACCATTTTTCAGGGCATTTGGTACGTAGCCAGCTTGAAGGGACTTACTCCACAGCAGCTTTAGTGGCAAGGCTAGCTGATGTTTACAGTTTTTCAAAAGCTGGGGATGAAAGCCATCTGGTCCTGCTGCAATCTTGTCAATGGCCGATATTATGTCGTTTATTGTAACCTCTATCGAAGAGAGTTGATGTGGCATCCCTGGAGCTTTGTCGAAGAAAGAATTTGGGTTGTTGATTTTCTTTTCTACATCTGGGGGGCTGAAGATGCTTTTGTACTGTTGTTTGAGCATCCTGGCAATTTCACTAGGGTCGCTCTCAAGTTCTCCAGTAGTTTTAATGAGTGGTCCTATTTTTGAAGTATTCTTGAGCTTCTTTTTTGCATAGGCATAAAAATATTTGCTGTTCACTTTGATGTTTGAAACTGCTCGAAATTCTTCCCGGATTCTTTCATCTTTGTGTGATTGGATAAGTTTCCATTCTATTTCTTCGAGGTCTCCTTGCAGTTTGGTGATAGGTCCTCTTCTTCATTAGAATTTTTCTGTCCCTCGGAATCTGTTTTCTCTGTTTCCTGTTCTTCCTGGGTGGTATAATGTTCTTGCAGATCTCAAAGCATCTTTTCTGAAGGACGTCGAGGGTTTCGTCAACATTTCTCTCTTTAAATAGAGTCTTCCAGTCAGTTTCCCCAAGTTCTGATCTTACTTTGTCCCAGTCTATTTCATTGTTGTAGAAATTTAGTTCACTGAGAGAGTTGCAAGGAATCTGATCTGAATGCTCTTGGCATCTTTGGGGTGCTGAGAAACTTGAGGTCATGACTTTGATAAGGCTGTGGTCAGACATCACTGTTTTGATAGTTTCATAGGAGTGAACTAATTCAAAATTGTTGCTGAATAATAAGTCTAGAGTGTTGTTGTTGTTGTTGTTGTTGTTCCCTAAGCTGCCTGGCCAAACAGCCCCGAGTCCCTGAGGAAGGCCATGGCCACGATCGTGCTTTCCCACAGAGCTCTCATTGAGTGTAGATTGTGTTGTTGGCGTAAGTGGTTGTGTGAAATGCAGTCTTCTATGATGTGTTTAATGGTATGGGGTGCTGTGTTATATCCCGGGCAGGCGTCGACAACGGAGTCATCCAGTCTCTTCTGATAGCTCAGGAGAGCTGGATGGTGTCCGCATCTCAGCCTGGCCAGGTGGACTCTGTCCTCGCGAGGAAGGGAGGATTCGGAAGGATGGATTTCGGGAGGTCGTGCATGCAGCTGCGTGTTGTCTGTGAGTGAGTGGATGGATCGGCGAGAGATATGAGTATGGATGTGCTTCTGGAAGTTGGTTCGGGGTGGGCAGGGAGGGAGAGAGGACAATAATTGTGTGTGATACCGTGTGCTGGGTGTTGTTTTGATATTTCTTGGTGTCTGTGGGTGTGTTGCCATGTAGTTTAGTGGGTGGTCTTGGTTCGTGGAGGCTGCTGCCAGGAATTGAGTGCCTCTCATGTCCAGATGGTCTTTGACTTTGAGGATTTTGGTTTCCCGATGTAGGTGATCTGTGGGTGCAGTAGCTGTGCAGCCTGTAATGATCTTCAGGGCTTTGTTTTGAATAGTCTGTAAGGTCTTATGATGTGTTTCAGCTAGGTTAGAAGCCCAGGCTGGGCTTGCGTATTCCATCACTGATCTTATGTATGATCTAGAGTGTTGTTGCCTCTTGTAGGGTCCTCAATAAACTGCTTCAGGTAGGCAGTGTCAACGATAGACATTAATTCCTCAGCTTGACGTTTTTCATCCCTAGATCCACCATTTATTTTCATGGATGGCCATGTTATAATGGGTAGGTTGAAGTCCCCTGTGATTATAACCTCAGTGGAGGAGGTTGGCAGATTCTGTAGGAGTGACCGTATTTTTGCCGAGACCTCCTTGAAGGTTTCTTCTGTGGTGTTTGGGGGTCGATATACAGTCATTATAAGCAGATCGATCTTCCTCACATATACTGCTAGTTGTTGTTGTTGTTCCCCAGGCTGTCTGGCCGAACAGCCCCAAGGTCTCGAGCAAGGCCAAGGCCATAAATGAGCGCCCCCACAAAACCCTCCCTGTTTACCACTAACAAAGCCCGGGTGACCGAAGCCACTCCAAGGCAGGGAGCTGAGGAGGGTGCGGAAACGCCCGGGAAACCAAAGCCCCACCCAAGGCCCTGTGCCCCTCAGCAATTATGAAGGGAAAGTTGAGGGGCAAAGGAAAAATGTGACACTTTGGCTTCCAATCTTGGTAGATTGGGAGGTCAATCCACGGAAGAGACGCCGTCACTTGAGATCTAGAAAATATATAAGTAAAAGGAACAGTCAGAGTAAGCTATGGGTATGGCAGAGATCGCTCAGTTCTCACTCTGATAGACCAGCCCATCACCACATGACTAGAACCCAATCCTCTCAGCAACAGCTAGGAAAGGCCCTAGAAAGCCGCCTTAGGCAGGGGGATAGCTCCCCTATTTCAACTCTTTCGGGGTTGGGCACCCGCCCTATACTGCTAGTAGGCCTAGTTCTGTTGTGCCGTTCGAGAAGGTTGTGAGTGTTTCAGCATTTGCAGCCACATCCTCCCTCAAGTAGAGGGCTACACCTCCATGGCTCCTGTCTACTCTGTCAGCTCTGAATAAGGTGAAGTTTTGGATATTGATTTCTGCATCAAAAATATTTTTGTTTAGGTGCGTTTCTGTGAGAGCTAGAAACATCATACTATCTTCCTCTACTGTTTCTTCCAGTATTTGGACTTTACATTGGTTATTTTGTGGGTAAAGTCCTCTGATGTTTCCCACATACAAACTGCTTAGTGGCAACTGCACCTCTCTCTGTGTTTCGTTTCTGGTCCTTCGGTGTGGCCTAGGAATCTCCCATCATTGCTTGTGACTGCTTTTCTACTTCTAGGAGTCATTCCATAAGTACAATATCTCTAAAAAAGAACTTTGGTCAGGCGTATTTGTATTTGACGATGGTCTGTCTCTTACACTTTGCTGGATGGTTGGCCAGTTTCTTGGAGAGTTTTGTAAGCCTATTGTTATTTATAAACAATGACAACTAGACTATCCAAACTCCAGGCAAGTTTAAAAAAAAAATGGGAAAAACTCCATTTATTGGTCACCAATTTTCCCATGGATTTTTTTATTTTTCCCTGTTAGTTTTCATCAATATATAGTATTTAGAAATAATTAGAACCCTCGGCGAAACCGTTTTCCCCATTATACAACGATCTTAAGACACACCGCCCGATAGTGGGGAGGGCTATGAAGTACAGGGAAAATGAGGGGTTAAATGCGTAAAACAGCGATGCATACGTATTCAAGCAAAACTTGGCTCGGGTTTGAAGGTATTTCAAAGGCCTAAAACCCAATATTTCGAAAACCCGAGCCAAGTTTTGGCCAAAGCTGGCTCGGATTTTGCGAGTTTGTAGACAACAAAATGACAGTAACCTCATTTAGAAATTTGGCTCAGGTTTCCCAAAATTGCAAACCCATAAAACCCGAAATTTGGAAAACCCGAGCCAGCTTTTGGCCAAAGCTGGCTCGGATTTTGCGAGTTTGTAAACAAACAAATGACAGTAACCTCATTTAGAAATTTGGCTCAGGTTTCCCAAAATTGCAAAGCCATAAAACCTGAATTTTGGAAAACCCGAGCCAGGTTTTGGCCAAAGCTGGCTCGGATTTTGCGAGTTTGTAGACAAAGAAATGACAGTAACCTCATTTAGAAATTTGGCTCAGGTTTCCCGAAATTGCAAAGCCATAAAACCCGAATTTTGGAAAATCCGAGCCAAGTTTTGGGAAAAGTTGGCTCTGATTTTGCGAGTTTTAAGAGTAAACAAATTACACTAACCTAATTTCGATTTTTGGCTCATGTTAAGCTATCATAGTGTTTACAAGCCTATACCCCTTTGAAAGGACATTAGCCTAACCTAACAACCTTACCTAACCTATCCTAGTATTATGGGTGGGGGCTGCCGCCCCCACACCCCCGCTATTTGCATCTTTGACCGATTGTTTGTGTATTTGTCTGTGAAATGGGGGTAATTGTTTAGTGTATGGCCTGCTAAAGAAAATGGATTTTTGAGCACAGACTAAACTAAATGTTCACTACTGTATTTACATAGCTGGTCATTAACCTAACCTAACCTAACCTAACCTAACCTAACCTAACCTGGGCATCTTGGGGCCTGCTGCCCCCAGACCCCCGCTGGTTTTGGGATGAAAAGTGATAAAAAACACATATCTCTTATCTCATTATTCAAAGTTTTGTATTTGGTTTAATATACACTTCCCAGGTCATTTGAACAGTTCTATTGCTTCTATATATCATATAATACACCATAGAATACGTTTTTAATAACTAGAAAAAAAGAGGACTTCGATTAAACAATTACGGAAATACCTTAAAACACGAGCCACGTTTTGCTTAAATAATTTAGTTTTCGCCGTTTTTAAACCCGCGAAAATATGAAAGCGTAATTGCATACCTTATTGAGATGTGGAGGGAGTAGGTGGGGAAGAGATGCGTCCACGTTTTCGACGAGGAGTTACGACGAGTAGTGGTTTTATTTAAAAACCAATAATGACCGCATCGCCACTGGTCTGCCGGTTCATAATAGTAACATTCGTTTGAGCAGAGTTTGCAGGAAACAGAGGTAGGCAAACAACCATGGCAGTAAAAACCTTAAGGGCTGCACTATTGTTCCTTGTAGTGTCAATAATCACTGAATGTGGGAGGGGTGAACAACCATTACAAGCGGCGTCCATGACTAAAGTGAGGAGAGACTTAAATGAAGGTGTGTATCTGTGATTGGTTCAGTGCAATGACGTAATCAAGGTCAATAAACTCACCTGATAGGTTGCTGGTTGTATGCGTGACGGAATCTATGAGTTTAATGACGTGTCAGAAAAAAAACCCAATAAGAATCCAGAAGTGTCTCGTGACGTATTGCGCAGGAGTTAGGAAATGAAACTCAGTATTTCCAATGAGGATTGGCAGATGGCGTGATAGTATTACAAAAGTTGAAGGATAGAGCTCTCCAGTTCACGAAAAAATGCGTCGCTGAAAGCCGCGCCGTCTATAAGAGAGTAATGCCAACCGTTTTACGGTAGGTAGACATGTTGTTACCGTTTTTTTTATTAGGTTTTGCCGAGGGTTGAAACTAATTTTAATATGATACTTAGAGCATATAGATTCCATATCTGTCTTCAAATATGTCAAAATAATTGGTGACCAATAAATGGAGTTATACTAAAAAATGCCTTGCTCAATTGTTGGTACTCTCAAGTCTGCACTATACAAACTGGATAATAGTCAAGGACACTACATCCGCCTTATTAGAAACAATTTATTAGGGAAAATAGCGACCAATAGAATCGCCATATTTTTCTCATTATAGGCCTAGTCCACATGGAGGATTTTCATTATCGATAGGCCTAACTTGAAAAAACCTGATTTCAAAGAAAAATACACCAAAAATCTGTCAAAGATGTCAAATAGCGGGGGTGTGGGGGCGGCAGCCCCAACCCATAATACTAGGATAGGTTAGGTAAGGTTGTTAGGTTAGGCTAATGTCCTTTCAAAAATTCAAAGGGGTATAGGCTAGTAAACACTAGGATAGCCTATACCTGGTCAGAGGTAAGAAGAAGAGTCCCGATGTAGACTCCTTGAATGTTACCAAAAACTGGTTATATTGTAGGTTAGACTAGGCCTACTAATATGGTAGCTTGTACCCAGTGACCAGATACCCACTATTAGAGTAGGCCTAGCTTTACACTTATATAACCTAGCTAGGCCTATATAATCCAATCAATCCGTAGAACATGATTATAAGGGAACAAACAAGCTACCAAAAGTGTTAATCCGTAATATTATCGATCTAAAACATTAATTAGCCTAATTGGCTTACATCCTAGATCTAATGCCGGTATTAATATGTCAGCGTCAGACTCAGCAGCATGCAACCTACCGGTACGTAGGCTATGATAAACAGTAATACATGTATATTCAGTCATTTCTATTACTCCTAGCTTTTATTCCTACTCCATATACTACCTCTCGTTCTAAATATACCCCTAAATCAAGCCCCAACACCCATGTGCCCTTGTACGGCTGAGGAGGGCAGCGTGTTTACCCTTAAACGTCCCTCACTGCAAAACTCGAGTCGGATTTTCCTTTCGCGATTTAACACCGAATAACCACATGATATCACCTGCCAGCCAGCTCCTGGAGGTGCTGAGGTATCTGGGGGCATGGTTCCAGGCGGGGGAGGTCCGGAGAAGCTGCACTGGGGTAGTTTTGGGGGTAAGTGTAAGGAGCGAAGAGAGTAGCACCCGTGCCATTGTGAACTGTAGCAGAAGCTTCTCCCAACCAGCTGGTCCCCAACTGTTGCCAATTCCGATACCAAACCTTACTACAATAAACCTTTAATTATATATATATTTCCTGATATATTATATTCATATCTGGTACAATTCATCTCTTATGATGTGTTCTATTAATGTAAATCATTAATCTGTGTTGACATAATGAACATAAGCGAACAATCTTATCTATGTCTGTGGTGGTAGTTGGCAATAGCATGATGCATGATACTGACGGTGTATTAATTATCGAAGCTGCATCTGTATATACGATTAAATATAATACCATTTCTGAGGGCTTATGATATTGGGGAGCATAGAGTTAATGATGACTATAAGCTCTAAAGTGTGTTTTTTTTTTTTTTTTTTTAAATGGAAAATTTCTAATGTGAGCGCTCATGAATCCATTTGGAGAATTGGTGCTCGAACAAATAAAATACCAGCATATTGTTATTATTATTATTATACCTGCCACGGATAATCAATAAAAATACATAATGTAGACCACAGCCACTGGCAATGATCATATTCTAAAGAAACTATGGAACAAATGTGGTAGAAAATCAGCTTTTCAATCTCTTAAAACTATTGTAGCATACCTGTATCTTGACTTTCCATTGATAAGGCAACAGATTTTGTTTGACATTCTATTTAGTGTTTGTACAAGTGTCTGTCTGTATATAAGCATGATATATCTAAACAACTTATGGATGGCTTTATACGAAAATTTGTCAGTAGACCTATAGGCCTAGTAGGCCTACCCCAAGTCTTATGACACTATCTGACCCCAACACCTCACCACGTCAGGCCCGGGTCGCCCGTCTTTTCCTCTTCCTATATGACATATTGCTTCAAAATCCGTGTGTCCAGGCATTTTGGCTCGAACGTCCCTTGATATTGGCCCTGTCACTCTTTCAAATCTGGGGGAGGCATTCGATACAGGCAGTTCTGCCTTTTGTCTCCCTCACTCACATAGAAAAAAACAAAACAAAAACACCCTTAGTAAAAAGCTAGCATGTTTTAGTCTCCTTAACCTGTTGTCTGTAGAGTGGAGGAGGCTTATAAGAGATAATAGCGCTGATAAGATTCGGATCGCGTTGCTCAAACAACCTTGGCTTAGGGCAGTATCACACCAGCGCCTTTTTCCGGCAATTTTTACGAGAAATTTTGATCTGGCAGCTTTAGAACTCAAGTGGTATAAAAACTCAGCCACCAAACATAATCTACTTAAATCTTGGTTTCTGAATCCAATGCGAAAGAGCCGCAAAATATTACGAAACCAAAATCTTGCTCATCGTAAATTGGCGGGAAGAGTGTCCGTGTGCCACCGGGTTTAGAGGCTTGGGTAACACAGCGACACACATACTGTACGGCTGAGTGTGTGTTCGGTATGTGAAGGGAAGAAAGGTTTATTGCTTGGTTGGTTTATTTGTTAATTTATTTATTTATTTAAGAGAGGGAGAGAAAGAAAAGAAAAAGCGAAGTGGGCTTGCTTAATAAAATCTCTAAGTGTAAGAAAATGTATGTGACCAGCTGTACAAGGTAACACTATGGGACAAACACTATGTAGTCTATTCGCTGTAGGTAGGTGAGAAATCAAGACCTATATCCTCTGTAACTCAAAAAGGGCTAGAGCAAATTGGCTGTAAATTTCAACATCTATTCCTTGACCGACTCTTCCCAAATGGTAGACATATTAGCTCGATTACTCTTGCCGTTTTTGAGTTATAGAGGTTAGAGGTCACGATTTCTCGCCTACTTCAGCGAATCGACTATAGGATGCCATAATTATATAATCTATAGCTCACTCATAAATATTCGCGGACTTCACCTATTTTTAATTATGAGCGAAAATATATATGGAAACGAATTTATGAACACCATTTTCTATACATCAACAATAAAACTCTGAATGCTATTTATTGAAAAACAAATTCTATCCAAAATCAAGCCAGATAGATATAATTGAATTAAGGGGGGGGGGGGGTCACCGGTTTTTCTTATCTTTCTCTCCTTTTCTCTCTTTCCCTGGTTTGTATCCATTCGGCCCCATTCAGCCAACTGTTTTAAGACGTTTATCCCCATCCAGGTGTCGATTTCTTTCTGGCGAGCGATAGCCAGCCATCATTGTATGGAGAAATCCGGCTTCGCCGGAGAAATTTTTCCATCGAAAAATGTACAAATTTAGCTTGCTGTCAAAACAAAAACATATATATGCTGGCTCGCTACCGCTCGCCAGAAAAATATTGACACCTGGATGGAGGTAAATGTCTTAAAACAGTAGGCTGAATGGGGCCGAATGGATACAAGCCAAAGAGAGAGGGAGATAAAGAGAACAACAAAAGCGAGGTGGGCTCCTTTAAGGAAAACAGGCATTCGTATGAGTAGGATAGTGATATATATGGGGCTCCGAGTGTGCAGTGAACAATGTTGCTATTACCTGCAATAAGCAACAGTGGCAACAACGGGGGGGGGGGGGTTTGCTGTGACCCCCCTGAAACACTGCCAACCTGTTTGTCTTTATATACCTATGTGTGCGTGTGCGTGTGTGTGTGTGTGTGTTGTTGTGATTCCCCTGCCAACCTGACCACTAAAGGCCTATTCTTGGCTTGTTTATCTTGACTTGCAACTGAAATAGGTTTGGTTGAGAAACAAAAAACAATCATCACACTTAAGGGAGCCCACCTCGCTTGTTTTCTCTTTCTCTCCCTTTCTCCTTGGCTTGTATCCATTCGGTCCCGTTAAGCCTCCTGTTTTAAGACGTTTACCCCCATCCAGGTGTCAATATTTTCCTGGCGAGCGGTAGCGAGCCAGCATATATATACTGTATATTGGTTTTGACGGCAAGCTAAATTTGTACATTTTTCGATAGAACAATGTCTCCGGCGAAGCCGGATTTCTCCGTACATTGCTGGCTCGCTATCGCTCGCCAGGAAGAAATCGACACCTGGATGGGAATAAACGTCTTAAACCAGTTGGCTGAATGAGGCCGAATGGATACAAGCCAGGGAAAGAGAGACCAGGAGAAAAAAAAATTAAAAAAACGGTGACCCCCCTTAACAAACAACGGGGTAATATTTCATTTTGATCGTGTTAGAAACTGTATCTAAAAGTAAACTGTATTTCCAGTACCCGTATTGCCGAATATATTTTTAAATATATACTGCACATCAACATGGGGTATAAACGAGGTATTAACAAAAAAAAAAAAAAGTAAAGTTGGGATTGGGCCTGAGTATATATATATATAGATATATAGATAGATAGGTGAACGAGATATATAAAGATATTGGGTATACTGATGGTGATTTATCTCTCTCTCCTTGTATACTGTATATAAGATGGCGAGGGATTGTGGACACTTCATTCACGAGCATATTATTTTTCTTAAGCCGGTATCACACGAGAGCTTTTAGTCAACATTCGATGATCAAACATTTCTGGAATATTTTACACTGGTATCGGAAACTAGACTGGTAATAGATGCAATTAGGTAACCGAAATATTTTAAATGTTGACCTCATAAACTGCCATACCAGTGTTGAGGGAAAAAGTGCTTGTGTGATACCGGCTTTAGATTGCAGAAGTTATACAATGGTGTAAAGAGAGGCTATATAATGACACCCACGGGCACCAAGATAGCGGAGGTTGGCATGTCTCTGTTACTATAGGGTCTCTAACCACCACAGCTTCACCCACGGGGGCCCCCCCTCCCCCACACACACACACACACATACACATACACACCAGTACACACATACACACACAGCCTCCCCACTCTCTAACCTTGAATAATGATAGCAGTACACACACACACACACACACATACCAGTACACATACACACACAGCCTCCCCACTCTCTAACCTTGAATAATGATAGCAGTACACACACACACACACATACCATTACACACATACACACACAGCCTCCCCACTCTCTAACCAGACGTAGCCTGACGTAGCCTGACGGAACACCTGAACCGGACAGCTGCGAGAAGGGAGCACCAAGCTTATGTCTACTACTAAATGCGACATAAGAGATAGACAAACCAAACTGAAATGATTACTGATTACGGATTACTGATATTTACTATAGGATGTAAGGTATCTTAAAATAACCCCCTAGAAATACTTTCTTTAAAGTATCTATTTCTTTATCCTCCCCATTTTCCCCAGCTAACCTAATCCCACAAGGACCCCAAGGAAATACGCCTAACGGCCTTATTGGGCTATCCTTAGTTGGAATTATGCAAGGCTGGTACATGTCATATTTGCAACATACTATGTGGTATGGACAATGACAGTGATGATGGTGAGAGTAGTAGTGATAATTGTAATTGTAGTAGTGATGATGATCATAGTAATGGTGATGATGACAGTACTCGTGATGATTGTGGCAGTTGTAGTGATGATGGCAGTTGTAGTGATGATGGCAGTAGTAGTGATTATGTTGATTGTGATTGATGATGGTATTAGTAGTGATGATGGTAACCCATCGCAGAGTTAGATATGCCGTTTTGATTTTGGGCAAAAAAGCACGTCTACTTTATTATTATTGTTATGCCCTGTTTTCTACAGGTTTAACTTGGGTAATGTGAGTTCTGAATGACTGGGTATATAAGGCTGCATGCACAATACAAGGTATGAGGAATAGAGAACACAAAATAAACACACGGTAACACGACACAAGTTCACGTTTATTGAAGTAAATAAATAAAGAGTATAGAAAGATAGTACTTCTCGCACAAAACAAATAATAGAAGGGAACTGCTAGCATTAGCGGATCTGGATGGAGCCTAGTCTCCCACTTCCAACGTTCAGGTATATTCTTCTGATCACGGGTTTAATTAGCAAGTTTTTATTTTACTGGAAGACCTCAATATATTCGTATAATTCAATGTCACTGATTTGACCTCTTGCTGGCTGGTCGCGTGCCCAAGTAGCAGCTCACAGTTAGGATTAAACACGCGTATATTGTAGAACACGGAATCTCTAGTAACCTCATGGGGGTACTGATCTAAGTTTTATATTCTTATGGCAGAAATACGTAGAACACAAATCAGTGGGCGAACGTTAGATATCACTAGAGTTTTAATATCTGAATAAGGTAATTACGAGAGTCAAGGTCGCCTGTTAATTAAAGAGCACTGATCGCTTAGTACGTCCCAAATGGAATGGTTAAATATGAATTACACTGGGCAAGGTTTTAGCCGCTTTATAGAAAGTTAATAAGTGAGTATCAAGCTAGTACTATAACACTTAGTACTAGCAACATGAATCTTGAATAGTATTTGTAGATCTGGTCCTGGTTATCTTGCTTCCGGTGATGTTGGGGGCTAACGACTGGTTCCTCGGTCGTCCAGATGGTCCAAAATGTAGGAAGTTCTCAAGTCGGATCTCTTGACGATCGTTGCTGGCTACACACTTATATACCCACGAATTTGTGTGAAGGTTATAAGGTGCACGTTAGGACTTGTACATGGACAGATGCTTCTATCAGTCTTCTCTGCCACGGAGTCTGCCGGATCTGGAATCTCTCAACTCCGGAACAACACAAGGGCAGAGCTAGAGGTAAACTGCAGGGTAGTGACCACTGGTTGGTGTCTAGCTTTCAACTGATTTGACTGGGGGCGGGAGCTAGATTTATAGGCTCGGTTCTGGATCCTGTAGACAGTAGGGATCTCGAGTCTTATGGACTTATTTGAGCTCTCAATAGATATGGGGACTAGGTAAGATGGTATTTACTGTTGTGGCACATGGCTATAGGAAGCCTTTATATTTTCATATAACTGAGCCTTAGTAAGAGGTACTATTTTGGCTATACTGGAAGTATTTAGGGGAGAGAGACTGGATCTACTTTGCGAGGAGGATGGGGACAGCTGTGATAGGAGCGTCTCTCTTAGATTGTTCAATCTTCATTCTATGGTATAGCTGAGGTGCTAATTTAGTGATCAGAGCAATGCAAGAAAGGTAAACGGTTTATTGTGAGTTAATAGAGGTTAGTAAAGGTGTAGTCATGCATGGTTAGTTCATTGATAGGAAGAATTCCTGTGCTACCTGGCAATGACTCGGAAGTCAAAACAGGGGCCAGGTATACCTCCGCGGGGGTGGGGGTCTCCCTCCTCGGGTGGGCAAAAAGGGGGAGCTGGGCGCCCTCTCTCTGTGATAGTCGTCCGGCGGCTGTGGCTAGGGGCTTGCCATATCACCAGTGTTCGTAATAACCCTCTGTGTATGAGACAGATGTGGGTGTCCTTAATACCAAAACCGAAGGTGCCTTGGCTAGCTGGTTTTACTCGGCTGGTTGTTAATTGTAGGGTTTGCTGGATGTGGTGGAGACTGGGTTGTTAACTCTGCCACATTTATCTGGAAGTATGGCAATAGAAGTTAGTTACTGGCGAGGCGGCTAGCCTCGCACCGACGACCATTGGGTGCAGGGTTGTGAATGGGTTGTAAGAGAATAGATGGCATGCAAGGGGCTAGTAAAGTTCTAATGTTGTTCTGGCCTACTAAGTGAAGGTAGGCTGGATAGGAGTATATATATAAAAGGTTGGAGAGCGTTAGCAACGGACAATTTAAGGATCTTCAAGAGGTATGAGAGAGAGGCTAGGTCGGACAAGAGTAGAGAAGTGCGGGGTCTTATAATGAGAGGGGAGGAGTGCAGGGGGCTATAGGGGAATTTGACCCTAAGGTCTCTGGGCGTGGGGGTGGCATTAGGCTGCAGTTGATATGGAAGTTTGAAAAAGGCAGTAGAATACGTTAGCCAAATGGTACCGGGGGATGCAACTATGGGGTGGTATATGAGTCTGGAAAAGATAGAGTTATGTGATCAGTCCGAGGGGTTATGGATACTATTAGTTGGCCCTGGGAACTGCGTTTTCTATTAAATATAAATATACCAACAACAGCGGCAGTTCGTAGGGGTACTTAGTTATTGTTTCGGGGTACTTATGACAGATACTGGTAACCAGGTTATCTTATACAATCTCTGGTTGGGGTAAGAGGTGTATGACACAAAGTAAATTGGCGTAGTGTGGACTGTGGATACGAAGGAGGCAAGGGGAAGACGTATGACAATTGTGGAAAAGTAAATGGAAAAAGGTGAACACAATGGCGGATAAAAATACTTAACCTAAGGATTGAATACATAGATTTATGGGGCGATGGGTCTTCAGAAGCTTAGTCTGGCAAGACAAGATGTTAGGGAATGTTAATATTAATACTTAAACTAAGGATTGCATACATCGATGAACGATGACATTATAGTCATCGTCCTAATAAGGTGATGAAACCTGGTTGATCTGTACTTGGCACAATACGACACAAGGACAGTGCCGCTATGTCGTATCAATGCTGGTGGCAGTTAATATTATAGACTTAGTTACTAGAGGAACAATGCAAGGGGCGACTGAGCATGGGTTACATATATCTATACTCGTCATGGGAAATGATATACAAGGTCTAGGGACAAGCGTGGGTGTTTTAACTTCTAAGATATATAACATCTACTTCTCGGATGTAAGAACATACATAGATATAATTATGGCTGTCTGATGTGTTGGCATTGGCTCAACGTCGGGACAGGGCATGGGTGTTTTTAATATGAATGTATATTCCTGTTCATCATCTTTGTAGTTAGGAGTGTAGGACAGGAGGGGGGTAGTGTACGTGAGGTGTGGACAATGGTCAGTTTAGAAAAGGTAGGTGGGTGCGGCCTGGAGCTGCTTAGCCCTGCGGGCTTGGGCCTGTCTGAAATGGCTGGCTCGGTCAGCTGGTCCTTTCGTTCTGTGGACCTTTCTTCCGGGTGTTTCTGTGTGGTGTTCGCTCGTGGCTTCTGTGGTGGGCTTCTTGTTCTGGGGCATTTTAATTATTATTATTATTATTATTATTATAACCTTGAAAAATGATAGCAGTACACACACACACACACACACACACACACACACACACACACACACACACACACACACACACACACACACACACACACACACACACACACACACACACACACACACACACATACCAGTACACACATACACACACAGCCTTCCCACTCTCTAACCTTGAATAATGATAGCAGTATACACACACACACACACACACACACATACACACACACACACACATACCAGTACACACATACACACACAGCCTCCCCACTCTCTAACCTTGAATAATGATAGCAGTACACACACCAACACACACATACACACACACCAGTACACACATACACACACAGCCTCCCCACTCTCTAACCTTGAATAATGATAGCAGTACACACACACACACACACACACACACATACCAGTACACACACAGCCTCCCCACTCTCTAACCTTGAATAATGATAGCAGTACACACACCAACACACATACACACACAGCCTCCCCACTCTCTAACCTTGAATAATGATAGCAGTACACACACACACACACACACACACACACACACACACACACCAGTACACACATACACACACAGCCTCCTCACTCTCTAACCTTGAATAATGATAGCAGTACACACACCAACACACACATACACACACACCAGTACACACACAGCCTCCCCACTCTCTAACCTTGAATAATGATAGCAGTACACACACACACACACACACACACACACACACACACACACACACACACACACACACACACAGCCTCCCCACTCTCTAACCTTGAATAATGATAGCAATATTACACACACACACACACACACATACCAGTACACACATACACACACAGCCTCCCCACTCTCTAACCTTGAATAATGATAGCAGTACACACACACACACACACACACACACACACACACACACACACACACACACACACACACACACACACACACACACACACACAGCCTCCCCACTCTCTAACCTTGAATAATGATAGCAATATTACACACACACACACACACACATGCCAGTACACACACACACACAGCCTCCCCACTCTCTAACCTTGAATAATGATAGCAGTACACAAACACACACACACACATACCAGTACACACATACACACACACAGCCTCCCCACTCTCTAACCTTGAATAATGATAGCAATATTACACACACACACACACACATATACCAGTACACACATACACACACAGCCTCCCCACTCTCTAACCTTGAATAATGATAGCAGTACACAAACACACACACACACATACCAGTACACACATACACACACAGCCTCCCCACTCTCTAACCTTGAATAATGATAACAATATTACACACACACACACACACATACCAGTACACACATACACACACAGCCTCCCCACTCTCTAACCTTGAATAATGATAGCAATATTACACACACACACACACACACACATATACCAGTACACACATACACACACAGCCTCCCCACTCTCTAACCTTGAATAATGATAGCAGTAGATTATATAATATAGCATTAGCGCAGTGTACACTCTTACAGGGGGTCACCTGCCTTTTTTACTCTCATTTTCTCTGTTTCTCTGGCATTTATCCATTCGGCCGCATTCAACCTACTGTTTGAAGACATTTACCCCCATGCAGGTGTAAATTTTTTGCCTGGCGAGCGGTAGCGAGTATCATATTTGTTTTAAATGTTCTTGACAGCAGGCTAAATTTGTAAATTTCTCCGGCGAAGCCGGATTTCTCCATACAAAACTGGCTCGCTATCGCTCGCCAGGAAATATTCGACACCTAGATGGGGATAAAATTCATAAAACAGTAGGCTGAATGGGGCCGAATGGATACAAGCCAGAGAGAGAAAGGAAAGGAGAGAAAAAAAGCAGGTGACCCCCCTTAAAAATACTCACTTGTTTTATTCTTGACTTCCAGTGTGCTGGCTTAATAATCCAATAGGGTTGATAGCCTCTCAAGTACTATTTTAATTAAACAATTAACAGTCACAGGACAGGTATAGTCTATTCGCTGTAAGTAGGCGAGAAATCATGACCTCTAACCTCTCTTAACTCAAAAACGACCAGAGTAATCAACCTAATATTTCTACCATTTGGGAAGAGTCAGTCAAGGAAGAGATGTGGAAATTTACAGCCAATTTGCTCTAGCCCTTTTTGAGTTACAGAGGATAGAGGTCACGATTTCTCGCCTACATACAGCGAATAGACTATAGCCATGTCAATACAAAAATAGACAACAAATGTATGCCCTCCCCCCCACCCTTAAGGGGAGGTCTCCACTTGAGGGATTTTTTTTCTTGACCCCTTTCTCCATCATGTTTAGCCCCATTACTTTTGAGATTTTAAGACGTTTGCCCCATTAGTTTAGCGATTTTAAGAAATTTCACCCCATGTTAAGACCTTTCGTGCCATTCAGGTGTAGATTTTATCCTGTCGAGCGATAGCGAGCCTGTATTTAAGAGGAACCGGCCTTAGGCCGGGAAATTTTTCTACCGAAAAATGAACAAATTTATCTTGAAAGGGACTCAAGGGGGTGTAATTTTAAGCTTGATGGAGGTCTAGGGAACAAACTAAATACCTCCCCTTAACCCTTTGATTAGATACAGCCAGGACCGTGCATTTATCTCCCTTATTTGTTATACCTGGCCTCCCTCCTCCATATTAGCAGCCACAACACATTAATAAGGGGGAGGGCGTTGATTTTTATGGACCCTCCCCCCCTCTTCTTCCTCATGTTTAGCCCCATTAGTAGTTTTGAGGCTTTAAGATGTTCGCCCCATTAGTTTGACGATAACCCTTTCGTATATATTTGTTTTAGTTTCCTCGCTAGAACTCCATCAAGCTTATAAAAACACCCCCTAGACCCCCTACAAGATAAATTTGTACATTTATCGGTAGGGAAAATCCTTGCCATAAAGGAAGGAATTATTATCCCACCCCAGGAATCAATCCCCTACTATTTCCTTCAGATCAGGTCAGATGAAGGTATTGAGGGATAAGCCTTTACAACGGCACCTCGTAGCTACTTTCTACTTTTCCTATTTTTTTTTCTGAATAGTGTAGAGAAGGGGAGAAGGGGTGTTGGAGAGAGAGAGAGAGGAAGCTGTTGGAGTGGTTTTGTTATGTGTGTCGATAGTCTGTATTTGGTTTGCAAGGTTGCAGGGATGATGAACTTTCTTGACTTTAGGTAAACAAATAATAAAATAGAATACAATAGAAAATGCAAATAAAAAAAGGAAAAGTGGGGATTGGGCATGAGCATATAGATAGGTAGATAGATAGATAGATAGATAGATAGATAGATAGATAGATAGATAGATAGATAGATAGATAGATAGATAGATAGATAGATAGATAGATAGATAGATAGATAGATAGATAGATAGATAGATAGATAAATAGATAGATAGATAGATAGATAGATATAGATAGATAGATAGATAATATAGATAGATAGATAGATAGATAGGTAGATAGATAGATAGATAGATAGATAAGCTAGATAGATAGGTAGATCTTTTGACTTGCCAATTTGTGGGAAGGTTTATACAGGGTGTCCCGGGAGTTTTGTCAGATAATTCCAGTCGAGATGAAAGATTAAGGGGAGGCACTTGTTGTTTTTTCGGGACCTCCTCCCTAATGTTTAGCCCCGATAGTTTTGAGATTTTAAGACGTTGGTTCCATTAGTTTGGGGATTTCTTTGTTAATATTAGGACCCTTCGTGCCACTTAGGTGTCGTTTTTTTCCTGGCGAGCGAAAGCGAGCATGTAATTTTAGGAGGAATCGGCCTTTGGCCGGGATATTTTTCTACCGAAAAATTTACAAATTATCTTGAAGGGGGGTCTAGGAGGTGTTTTTCAAGGCTTGATGGAGGTCTAGGGAGGAAACCAAAAAAATCTATGAATACATTAATTAATAGATCAAACAAACAGCCACTGTCCCCTTAAGTCATTCTGAGTAAAAACTGTTAGGCTATATACACATAGGTTTTTTTGAGGCATTGTTTTCCAGTTATAGGCCCTTAAAACCGGGTTTTAAGGGTTGATGGGAATCGTTATCCTTGGTCGGCAACTCATCTAGGGGAGACAACCTTATACAAATCCGGGTGGATGGGACTCGTCAGCCTTGGTTGGCAACCTGTCTAGGGGAGTAAACCTGATACAAATCCGTACTGCTTACCTAAGGGTAAGGCAGGTTAGTGGATGGATTAGCCGAACACCACTGTAGAAACATAGTGCTAACAAGATACACAGAGGGCCTCGGAGTCGGACGGATCCTAAATTGAGTAGTCAATCCTGTAAGTCCTTCACTAAACTGGCTCGGGTTGTCCCTCTCACAGGGAATAGGTCCGCTTGGGGGCATTCTGTGTATGGCCACCCTCGTAAGGGGAGTAAGGCGTCCGGCAATAGATAGATAGAAAACCGGGTTTTTTTTTGGCGGTTTTTGTAATTATTTACCCCGTTTTTCTTCAATACGATAAGGATAGGAAAATAACTAAGAAGTTTACTATGAAGCTTGGTATCGATTCTTCAAATTGATTCCAAGAAATTCACCACATCGTTCTTCATATTACCTTGGCATTGACTTGAATATTAGAGGAAACTAACAAAACTTAATTGTAAGGGGGGTCACCGGCTTTTTTATCTTTCTCTCCTTTTCTCTCTTTCCCTGGCTTGTATCCATTCGGCCCCATTCAGCCAACTGTTTTAAGACGTTTATCCCCATCCAGGTGTCGATTTCTTCCTGGCGAGCGATAGCGAGCTACCATTGTATGGCGACATTGAAAAATGTACAAATTTAGCTTGCTGTCAAAACAATAATATATATACAGTATATGCTGGCTCGCTACCGCTCGCCAGGAATATATTGACACCTGGATGGGGGTAAACGTTTTAAAACAGTAGGCTGAATGGGGCCGAATGGATACAAGCCAAAGAGAGGGAGAAAAAGAGAAAACAGGCGAGATGGGCTCTTTAAGCTCATCATCACAGAAAGAAGACAAGAACTACAGAGGATTTCTTGGTGTTTTCATGAAGGATGGATATAGTGTGCTAAACAGTCTCTCTCCTTCCACTTCGAGTATCTCTTCGGAATGGACCGCAAAGTGTCTGAGATACTAACTATGCCTTGTTACTCCTTGCAATATTCTCTCTCTCTCTCTCTCTCTCTCTCTCTCTCTCTCTCTCTCTCTCTCTCTCTCTCTCTCTCTCTCTCTCTCTCTCTCTCTCTCTCTCTCTCTCTCTCTCTCTCTCTCTCTGTATATATATATATTTCTCCCTTATTCAGTCATCACTCCGTCAATATTGTATCCAGCACTCGATCCCCACTCGTCAACCCCAGTACATAATTCATAATTGTTCAACCATATTCAGGCAAAGGTTGGTACTGGGGCTACGTGAACAATGGCTAATTGCTTGTAGGCTGCAATAGACAAACCCCCCCCCCCCTCTCTCTCTCTCTATCTCTCTCTCTGCTGCCTTCTGCTTTGCTCTCTTTACTTTCCACTTTGTAGCCAACCCCATGTCAAAATTAAGTCCGGACTGCCTAGTAGGGAACCGCCAGGTCTGTGTATCTATGTAACTATATGTAACTCTCTAACACCACAAAGGATTATTTTAGGCAGTTTGGGAAGGATCTACATGTGGGAGTCAAACGGTGAACTGAGATAGATTTAAGGGGAGATATCCACTTGAGGGATTTTTTTCTGGACCCCATTTCTCCCTCATGTTTAGCCCCATTGGTTTTAAAATCTTAAGACGTTCGCCCTAGTAGTTTGGACATTTTAAGACATTTTGCCCTATTTCTGTCAATTTTAAGACCTTTCGTGCCATTAAAGTGTCGATTTTTTCCTGGCGAGCGATAGCGAGCCTGTAATTTAAGAGCAACCGGCCTCCGGCCGGGAAATTTGTCTACCGACAAATGTACAAATTTATCTTGAAAGGGGGTCTAGGGGGTGTAATGTTAAGCTTGATGAAAACGTAGGGAACAAACTAAATACCTCCCCTTAACCTCTTGGATTCCCAGCAGAGGTCCTTCCTAAGCCTGGTAAAATCGTCTATAACAGCCAGGATGACATGGCAGAGTGAGTCATGGTGTACTGAAAGGGTTAAGGGGGAGGTAGTCGCTTTTTATGGTCGCCCTTCTTCCTCAGGTTTAGCCCCATTAGTTTTCAGATTTTAAGACGTTCGGCCCATTAGTTTGGCGATTTTAAGACCTTCCGCCCCATTTCTTTGTCAACATTAAGATTTGTCGTGTCATTTAGGTGTCGATTTTCTCCTGGCGAGCGTAGCGAGCCTGTAATTCATGAGGAACCGGAACATTTTTCTTACGACAAATGTACAAATCTATCTTGAAGGATTTTTTTTTTTTTTTATAAGCTTGATGGAGGTCTAGGAAGGACACTAAAACAATAATGAAAAGATACATAAATGAGCCAATAAATACGATCGTCCCCCCTTAAGATGAATAAAATCGTATCCGGTTAGCCAGAATTAACCCCTTCTGTATCGGCGACGTCTCTTTAATTTTATACTTGTTATGTTTAGATGATTTTGTGCAGTTTAAGAAGGATCTGTGGTAGTATAAAGGGTGAAGTGAGATAGTTCGAAGCCTGTTAACTGATAGAAGCCCTTTTAAAAACTGAATAAGGATCTGTGGTAGTAAAAAGGGTGAAGTGAGATAGTTCGAAGCCTGTTAACTGATAGAAGCCCTTTTAAAACTGAATAGAATCGTCCAACAGTAGCCAGAATAAAGTTAGAAAGACCTGTCCGGTACAGTAGGGGTAAACACACATCTGAAGGTGTACTGAACGCTGTAGATGTAAACGGTGAACAAACAAAGGTATATAATTATTATGTTACCTCCACCAACCGACTTGGGCGGGTGCCCAACCCCGAAAAGGGTTGAAATAGGGGAGCTATCCCCCCGCCATAGGCGGCTTTCTAGGGCCTTTCCTAGCTGATGCTGAGAGGATTGGGTTCTAGTCATGTGGTGATGGGATGGTCTATCAGAGTGAGAACTGAGCAATCTCTGCCATACCCATAGCTTACTCTGACTGTTCCTTTTTATTATATTTTCTAGATCTCAAGTGATGGCGTCTCTAACGTGGATTGACCTCCCAATCTACCAAGATTGGAAGCCAAAGCGTCACATTTTCCCCTTGCCCCTCAACTTTCTCTTCATAATTGTTGAGGGACACAGGGCCCTGGGTGGGGCTATGGTTTCCCGGGCATTTCCGCACCCTCCTCAGCTCCCCGCCATGGAGTGGCTTCGGTCACCCAGGCTTTATTGTGGTCGGCGGGGAGGGTTCTGTGGGGGCGCTCGGTTATGGCCTTGGCCTTGCTCGGGGCCTTGGGGCTGTTCGGCCAGGCAGCTTGGGGAACAACAACAACAACAACAACAACAACCGACTTTACTCCTAAACTCAATTAATTAAATCAACAAATACATGTGGCAGTCCAGGGATTCGAACCTAGGATGCTCACACCGAAATTCAGTGTATTTATCCATTGCGCTACGAAGACAGTTATAGTTTACATATGATTAAAGAATGTGGACAAGCCTTAGGGAATCGTAGTTTCAGCAGGAATAGGACAAGGAGCGAGGCAGCGAACAACATCTTTATTTTCATATTTTCAAACGTTTCGACATATTATAATTCATTTCTAATGAGTTTTAATCTCTTTAACTTTTAGATCACTGATGATGAATATGTCGAAACGTTTGAAAATATGAAAATAAAGATGTTCGCTACAAGGTATAATATGAATAACTTTAAGGGGGAAGTGGCCGTGTTTTTTATTTATTAATATACTGTATGTATTCATTATTTTATTAGTTTCCTCGCTAGACTTCCATCAAGCTTAGAAAAAACACCCTGTAATTTTAAGAGAAACCGGCCTTCGGCCGGGACATTTCTCAACCGACAAATTTACACATTTATCTTGAAGGGGTGGTCTAGGGGGAGTTTTTATAAGCTTGATGGAGGTCTAGCGAGGAAACTAAAAAATATATGAATACACGAATTAATAAACCCCCTCCCCCCCAAAAAAAAAACAAAAAAAAACAAAAAAAAAACAGCCACTGTCCCCTTAAATTGTTGTTCAATATAACTTGTAAGTTAATAGCCCCACTCTTGATGCTTTTAGAACTAGGATCACCAATCATTACATCCCTAATCCTGGTTTTTCTCCTGTCCTCAACCACTAGTCCTAATGCACAACCCCTGCATATCATGCCGCCAGAGAGCGGCACTCTGCGGGTCCCCCAAGTTAAACGTATGCGGGTCCTAAATATTTGAAACAAAATAGTAGAGCTATCCTTAAATTTCTACTAGTTTTCTTCAGCTCCAAGAAGAATTATAGAAAATGGTATTTTTAGGGGAAACTTTATAATATAGATTGAGTGCGCGTATTTTAGACAATGTAATATTGGTTTAAGCAATTATTTTATGATAATTTGCGTTCTGTTGAATTTAATATAATTAATAATGAAATAAATTATAATTATAAAGAGTATTCACCAGCGATTTTGTAGATGTCTACAATTAGCTAAGCAATTGTTGATCAATCTTCACTTGTGAATCCTGTGTACAACTTACAAGACGCAGACAATTAACTCCGCGCTCTCAGTCATCATTTCTAAACTATATATATTTAGAATATTATATTAACGTGTTGTTAACTATAATATTTGTTTTCTGATATAACTGGTATTTATATTTAATCAGGATAAACTATCCAATCGTGAAATGGACAGCCTTGTGTACACCCGCAAGGAGCTGGTGGGTCACGTTGAGGTGATCAAAGAACTCGGTGAAGGCCAGTTTGGCCTGGTATCTTTGGTCTCATACAAGCGAGTAAAATGTTGTATGAAAGTTAGTACCGGAGGTGGGGATAGTACCTTCATGGAGGAAGCGAAGGTATTGTGTGATGTAAATGGGGCTGGAGGTGCACCTAAGGTCATTGCCATTAGTCATGATGGCTCAGTTTTCATTATGGAGTATGTAGAGGGTATGGCTTTGTTCGATTTCGCTTGCACACATTCTTACGGCATCAATGAACTCACCAAGATGCTTGAAGACGATATTAACAGCAAAGTCAAGGAACTGCACGATGCTGGTTACATCCATGGTGATGTTCATTGTCATAATATTATGGTGTGTGGCACCCCAGGTTATTATTACACAAGGTTGATTGACTTGGGTTGTGCTGAGAAGTTTGTGGAAGGTGTTTGTGATGACGATTTGGATACCGTCGATTATATGTTTTGGTTTGCACTTGAAGATTTTGTGCGAGATAGCAAGGATCTTTAGGAATTGAAGGAGTAAGAAATAAAGTAGAGGGTTCAGGGGCACTCGGAAAAGCGCATACCACCGTCTTTATGAAAATCGGTTCATAACTTTGTGAGATATCTTGTTGTCTCCAAGAATAATTCATATTACGGGACCCCAACCACAAGTTAAACCTGCATCCTATGTGTCCAAATACCACCACTGAGTTACTACAATGACCGTGGCTGAGGACCTGGATGTGGGTTAGCGGAGTTCTTTATGGGGTTACCTTACGATAAAGGATGTAACATCCTGACCATATCCTGCACACTGCTGTAAATCATCCCTTTGAGGATCTTGACACGTTTTAGCTGTTTCTACTGGTTATTATATGATTTTATGTTGCTTAGGAACAATATGTGGGAATTAAAAGGGTAGACTATCTCAATTAACCCTTTGACTTCCACATACCCTTCCTAATCTGAATAACATCGTCTAATAATAGACTGGCACACTGCGTCATAATCCTCACGGTGGTAAATTTATCTTTTGATAGTCTGAAAGTAAGAATATGGCTGGCACAAGTTTGCCTTAATAACTTTTATATAATATAGCAAAATATGCATGTGAGTGTGTGCTATCTCACACAGTGCAAAACTGACTAGAATACTATGCTACACAATAATTATTAGTCATATTATTTAACCCCTTCTGTGCCCGCGACTTCTTTTTAACCCTTTGAGTACCAGCGACGTGTTATATTTTATTCTAGTTGTATTTAGACGATATTATGCAGCTTAAGAAGGATCTGTGGTAGTTAAAAGGGTTGGTTGAGATACTTTGAAGCCTTATTATTGCTAGAGGTCCTTCCTAAGCTGTATACAATCGTCCAAAAGCTGCCAGAACATGATGAAAAGGACGTCCCTGGTACTCAAGGGGGTAAGTTTATTCTGGCTATATTTAGACGATTTTGTGCGGTTTAAGAAGGATATGTGGTAGTAAGAAGGGTTAAGGGGGGTGACCTGTTTTTGTTCTGTCCTTTTCTATCTTTCTCTGGCTTGTATCCATTTGGCCCCATTCAGCTTACTGTTTTAAGACGTTTATCCCCATCCAGGTGTACATTTTTTACTGGTGAGCGGTAGCGAGCCAGCATATATTTTAATTTTGTTTGACAGCAGGCTAAATTTGTACATTTTTCGATGGAAAAATATCTCCGGCGAAGCCGGATTTCTTCATATAATGCTGGCTCGCTATCGCTCGCCAGGAAGAAATCAACACCTAGATGGGGATAAACGTCTTAAAATAGTTGGCTGAATGGGGCCGAATGGATACAAGCCAGAGAAAGAGAGAAAAGGAGAGAAATAACAAAAAGCAGGTCACCCCCCTTAAGTGATATAGTTTGCAGCCTGATAATTGCTGGAGGCCCCTTTGAAACTGAATAAATGTTCTAATAGTAGCCAGAATAAAGTTAAAGGGACGGCACCGGTACTGAAAGGGTTAACAAGTGGTTAGGAAAACACACTTATATATTTATTATCCATACATGAGATCACCAAGTGTATGCAAAAAACATGTGTGGCCAACTGTACATTAAGGGGAGGTTTTTAGTTTCTTCTCTAGACATCCATCAAGCTTAAAATTACACCCCCTTGAGCCCCTTTCAAGGTAAATTTGTACATTTTTCGATAGAAAGATTTCCCGGCCGAAGGCCGATTCCTCTTATACTGCAGGCTCGCTATCGCTCGCCAGGAAAAAATCGACGCCTAAACGGCACGAAAGGTCTTATAATTAAAAAAAATGGGGCGAAAGTTCATAAAATTGCCAAACTAATTTGATCGAACTTCTTAAAATCTCAAAAACAGTGGGGCTAAACATGAGGGAGAAAGGGGTCCAGAAAAATATCCCTCAAGTGGAAATCTCCGCTTAACCCTTTGAGTACCAGCGACGTGTGTTCACTTTTATTGTAGCCATATTTAGACGATATTATGCAGCTTAGGAAGGATCTGCGGTAATTAAAAGGGTTGGTTGAGATAGTTTGAAGCTATATTATTGTTAGAGGTCCTTCCTAAGCTGAATAATATCGTCTAATAGTCGCTACAATACACTGAAAAGGACGACACTGGTACTGTAAGGGTTAAGGGGAGATTTCCACTTGAGGGATTTTTTTCTGGACCCGTTTCCCCCTCATGTTTAGCCCCATTGCTTTTGAGATTTTAAGACGTT